>OX637402.1:9770000-10370000 GCA_951799425.1 Ilex aquifolium
CAAAATAAATTGCTAACGCTCAATAAAATTACAAATGGCCTAAGATCATTTTCCAGCATTCATACACCAGCATAATTTCCATTTGAGAGTTAAAGGAAAATGTTAACCATGTTATGCAATGAGTGCTAATCAAACCAAAGTTAATGAGATTATTCAAAGAAATATTACCACTGAATCGAAAATTCTTACTTGAGTAAATGTGAAAAATCTCTCCAAGGAGGATTGACTCAAAATCTGCATACAGGTTTACATTTCCACTATATATGTAAGCTTTATAAAAGATCGTAGTATTTCAAAAGGTTTTCAAAAAAATAAATTTTTACGTGCTCAGAATGATGAGTTTCTATGAAAATATAAAGATAGTGTACAAACATTGCATGAAAATCCTGTGTAATCTGGTTAGGGTTATAACTACAAAGCATTAGAATGATAACATAATTTGTATCGTGAATCATATGAAATAAGTATCCTCATACAGCAAAATTTAAGCAAAATTACCAACTAACCAAATTAATTAAAACTATTATCCAAAACATCCAAACTAAAACAAAGTGCATAATTAAATGTCTAATAAGAGTAGAAAGAGCATAGAAAATTCAGAAACTTCGGCCACTAAGCTGACGGGCCACCACTGTAGTGCCCTCAAAGTAGCCTCAAGATTTCATTATGGTTCTGTTCGTAGATAGCCATCCTTTGATCCAACTCAGTGATACGAGTCTCCAATCCCAATAGAATTTGGGGGGTTAGTCCTGTCATCAACTAGAATATAGGGCTACTCTTCTTGTCGTTGGGGCTCCTCTGGTGGCTGATACTCCTTACCTTCTGGGAATGAATTTGCTTATGGTTCTAGTGGTGCTTCCTATTGCTCCTCACCCTGCCCTCCATGTCTCTTCTTTAACTGGGTTTTATCCAATGGTGCCAAATGATCCACCATTGGCTATGTCGGATCTATAAGTACTCCTTTCATCTTGCATAACTCAGATACTAGAACAACAAATGGGATTGAGGGCTTCTTAGTCTTGATAGTTACCATCATTTGATCCGTTATCAGCGTTGGCAAGTCAATAGTGTGTCACATCCCAAAAGCATAAAGAAAGTAGGCACTCCCAGTGTAGATTTGATTTTTCTGATACTAGGGCAACAAATTGCTCATAGTGATCAAATTTAGGATTTTGTATTTGTAAGTTGAGTCCCCTTGCTTGGTATACTTGTTTGGCCTACCCTAGACATATTGTGACACCCCTAAAACCGGGTGTCCGTAATTACCCCATGATTAACTCGAACTGAGCGAAGATATCAATATGCTCTGATACCAAGCTGTGACACCCCTAAAATCGGGTGTCCGTAATTAACCCATGATTAACTCGAACTAAGCGAAGATATCAATATGCTCTGATACCAAGCTGTGACGCCCCTGAAATCGGGGGTCATTTACAAGTCCGTTGATCATCCATCAACCTGCGGAAATACCCGTGGATGTCGGTTAACCCAACACCACGTGATTAGCACAAAACTTTGCATATTTTTGGTGCTAATCAGCATATTTTCAATTGCTTATGGGGGTTAATTGACTGGAGTTAGATTAGTACTGTGTTTAATGATGATTCTTGGTGTTTGCAGAAAAAGAGCGCTAAATAAGGCTTCTTAAAGCCTTCCCAATGGAGTTTAGGTGAATGAGGATGAAAGAGGGGCTAAAGAGTGTCTCAAGAGTGAAGAAATCAGAAAAATCAGACAAAGCAGCAGAAGTGTACCGGTACGCAGTACCGACATGGTTTGGCCACTGGAACATAGCGTACCGGTACGGTCCAACCTCTGGAGTTCGGGGTACCGGTACCGCGTACCAGTACGGTCTGCTATTCCTGCCCCAATCTCTGTAACTCAAGCCAGCCATTTTTTAGGGACCCACCAATCATTCTTCCACTCGTCTCTAACTCCTCCTGCACGTTGTACCACCCTCACTTTGACTTGAAAAGCTGGAAGGATAAATGAAGAGAGAGAAGAAGAATGCAGCTAGGTGTGCAGGCTAGCTCTGCACTACCCTGTCCAGCTTGTCCCCCTTGACCCCTAAGGATTGAGGATCACATCAAAGAGCTACAGAGGAGACTAGGGGACATTTTGGAGGGAAAGAGCTCTCCAGCCAGGGCATTCAGCATTGGTTACAGAAGAATATAGGGATATAAAGAAAGAGAGAGTCTGGAGAAAATGATGAATAGTGTTCTAGAGAGATAAACTTGAGATTTTCACATTTTCTTCACTACATGGTCTTGTAATCTCCTATAAGAACCTTTAAAGCTTCATTTAATGTTATTAATGCTAGTTCCTAGAAGTTCATTGCAAGTTTAATTCTCTTTTAAAGCTTTTACCATTAATGCATCAAAGTTCTTCCTTTTCTTACTCTTAAAATGGGTTTTCATTTTTTTCACTTATAGCTTATGTTTGTGTGCATTTAGTTACTCAAGAACTTCATTTCTTTGCAATGCATTTTCATTACATTGTTAATTTCATCTCAAGCATGAGTAGCTAAACTCCTTTAGTTAGCAAAACCAAGAGGAACCTCCACTTGGGTATGCCATTTCAACTCATTCTCCTCCCTTTTTCAGAGTTCAATGGTTCAGTTTGACTGGATTGAGGGTGGATAAATTGGTGAGTGATTCGCACTTTTTAGTGTGTCTGAATTATATTATTATATTACACCCAAGTATAAGTGGTCAAATTGTAGTTTTCTCGGTTTTAAGTCCAAGTATCGATCCCACTGAGAGTTGTTTAGTAATTTAAAACATAAAATAAAATAAAAATATTAAAGGTGTTGTTTGAAGCAGAATATCGTTTGATAGCTTGTGATGTGAGCTTAGTGTGATAACGATGAATTAAATAAAGTGCGTAAATAAAGCAGAGTAATGACAGGAATATAAAATATACCCTTCAGTTTAGGGATCCATATGCTTTGTATTGTTTAAGTTACTGGAAATGCTACCTCACAACAATTAACTCCCATGTTACTGGTAAGTCAATCGGCAGGTCTGATGTATATAAATCATAACACAGCAGCTTCTTAGGCTAGTTGGTGGTATAAATAATAACTCAGCAACTTCTTAGGAAAGCTGGTTATATCCACTTCAATTGATTAACCCAAGCAAACCAGAAGGACAAGCCATTCCAGTGGAATACTTGAGTTATTCCCTTGATGTTATGATTGTTACTTGTTTATATAATAAACCATAACGCAGCCGCGTCTTAAGCGAACTGGTGGTAGTATAGCATAACCCAGCAACTTCTTAGGAAAGCTGGTTACATAACCGCCAGTTAAACAGCCTCAGTATTCCAGTGGAAGCAGAGCCATACCAATAGGAACACCGTGGTTGTTAGACTGTCAGTCTATTAATATAATCTATATATAAATATATATATATATATATATCATATATAATATAACCCAGCAACTTCTTAGGAAAGCTGGTTACATAACCGCCAGTTAAACAGCCTCAGTATTCCAGTGGAAGCAGAGCCATACCAATAGGAACACCGTGGTTGTTAGACTGTCAGTCTATTAATATAATCTATATATAAATATATATATATAACATATAAACATGTAAATACAACATCAACATTTCCAGCACTTAAACAATATTATACATATGTTTACCCTAGTTTGAAGGGTATAACCGACTACTCACACTCCATTACTATAGAAAAGCAAGAAGTGCGGGTAGTATTCATTACAACAGAAATTAAAATATAACTTCTTTCACAAAGAACACTTGTAACACAACCACCTTTATTATCATTCAAGACACAAAAGTGGCGGTAGTTCAACTGCCCGAATAGAAAGATTACAACAGAAATGTAGAAATACGGAAAGGGTGTCACACACCGGCTATTCCTTTCTCTTTTCTCTCTATCTTTCTCTAAGGTATTCTTCCTTTGGATCTTGGAGGCCGGCTGGTTTTGAGTGGTTAAGGGGCTGGTTTTGTATGTTGAGTGGTTAAGGGGCTGATTTTGTATGTTGGAAGTAACAAAGGAAGACTTGGTGTTGAAAGGCTAGGCAAGGTGTGAAGGCTTTTGTGTCTTGTGTTGGTGTCTAAAGGAAATGAAGAATTCAGCCCCTATTTATAGGGGAGGAGGTGCACGGCAAAGGGGGGGGGGGCCTTTAGGAAGGTCATCAACCCTTTAGGAAGGTGATGTCTTGCAGTAGGGTTAGGTGTCGCCGTCCGGAGCTGCCACTTCGCAACCTTCCAGAAGGTTTTGCTTTGCAGTGATGCTAGGTGTCACCGTCTTGGGCTGCCACTTGTCTTGCTTCCATTGGTACACATGTCTCTTCCTTATTGGTCCAAGTGTCATGATCCCATTGGTCCAAGTTTCTTTATTGCACTTTAGTCCTTCGTTATTTCCAATTTTGCAAAATTGTCTTGTACTTTCCAGTATTTCTGCATTTGACCCTGCAATCTTTAACATAAGTTATTAAAAACTGTAATTCACACCCAAAACATAATTCATAATATTTAGTTGTTTCATTTTTACAAAAGTGAGTACTTATCATTTTAATTTACATACAATTTAGGGTTAATCACACCCCCCAACTTAAACTTTACTAGTCCCTAGTAAACATAAACTATAATACATCATAAACAGGAGTAAAATCATTTTCGTAGATCTTTTCACGATTGCATTTAGCATATGCAACAAGCCGTTAAACCCCTAGGTGATCCCTAGTGGACGAATTTTGTCTCGTAAAGGTTTTCAGTGAAGGTACCTGCAAACTTCAGTAGTTAGGAGTTTATACTTTTCACAATCAAAATTAAATCAATATTCCTGTGTATTGCTAAAATGCTTCTTTTTTCTGATCACTATAAGAGTAACACATGTTAGTTATAGTATTATCTATATATTTTACAAAAATTTGTGTGTGTGTGTATTGATTTCTTTTGTTTCACAAATTATTTAGGAAATATTACCCTCTTTTATGGTAGTCTCGATGTCAATCCTTTCCGGAAATACACTCAGCAAAGAATTCATATACGTTATGGTGACTATTCTCTTAGTAATTACATGTGATTAGATTATTGTAAACAAAGTAAATTATTTCACATGTAATATATTTGAATCAACGGATATTTGAATAAAATTTGGAATTTGACATAATCTCATGATAGGATATCAACACTATATTAGCTATATTATTAACATTCTCCTTTTATAGATAGATAGGACAAATACAATTGCATGATTTCTGGAATCAAAAAGGACTTTCATTAGGTTGTACTGTGGTCATTGGGTTTAAGGGTTAAGAAATGACGTCTATGGGGTTCTAAAGCTACCTTTTGGCACACTTCTTAAAACTTTATTTATTTATTCTTTCCATTTTTCACTTTCTTGGCTCTCTCTCTCTTTTTTTTTTTTTTTTTTTTTTTGTTTTTTTTTTTGTTTTTTTGTTTTTTCCATTTGGTGAGTGCATTTTATGCTCCATCTCACTTTTTCTTGAACGAGTGCGTTTTACGCTCCATCTCGTTTTCTTCAACACATGCCTTTTTTTTTTTTTTTTTTTTTCACTTTTTTCTCTCATTTGGTGAGTGCATTTTATGCTCCATCTCACTTTTCTGTATTCTGTTGATTTAAAAGAGGGTGCAAGAAAATTATGTAGCACAGGTAGGTTTAATATATTTTTATCTGGCTCGGGTACTTTTCTGGTTTCATGAAAAGAATTTATATTATTTTAGGCTCAAACATGGCTGACTAATGATATAATTTTGTAAAAGAAATGGTTAAGGCTCAAAATTAATCAAACATGGCCTAAGATCATTTTCCAGAAATTATTCATTTGTATCATTCCTATAAAAAGAATTTCAAGGATAATGCAAGTAATATAGTCTAACGAGTGCTAATCAAAACAAAATTAATGAGATTATTCAAAGAAAGTTTACCGTAGAATCGAAGATGTTTACTTGAGTAGATGTAGAATATCTCTCCAAGGGAGATTAGCTCAAATTCTGCAATTGGTTATACATCTCCACTATATATGCAAAGAGTATAATATTTCACAAGGTTTCTGAAATAAAAGAAATCTATTTGTGCTTGTAAAAGTAAGTTTTAACAAAAATATTAAGATAATATATAACTATAATATGAAAATCTCGCGTGATCAGATTAAGGTTATTTTTACAAAGCATAGGAATATTAACCTAATTTTAACTGTAAATTGTATGAAATATATCTCCTAACTAATTTTTTTTTTTTTTTTTTATAACTTAAATTAAAACACACAGCATTTTTTTAAAAACATAAAGTAAATTGCATAAACTAAAAGCACATAATGTAAAGGCTGAGTGAAAGAAAGTAAAATTTGTTTGCAAAATCTCCAGTCGATTTAAGAGTTAGAAGATTCTCCTCTGGAATGGTCTTGAATCAACTGCCACAGCTCAACTTTATATTCATCCATGCGTCGATTGATCTGAATAATGCTGGTCTCTACTTCTAACAAGACCTGTCTATCAGTGCGGTCATCCCTGAGGATGTATGGTTGATTTTCTTGTGGCTGCTGTTCTTGTGGTATGTACTCTTCAGATACCCAACCTGGTTCTTCAAATGGTTCCTCTTCATGTGATGAAGATATTCCTTGTTGGTTTCCTATTTTTCCTCCATGACTCTTCTTTAACGAAGTTTTGTCCACTGGTGCAAGACGCTCCACTGTTTTCCATGTTGGATTAATGATCACGCCCGCATTCCTGCATATCTGAGAAACTAACATTGCATACGGGAGTGTGAGCTTCCTATTATCCACAGCAATTATCATTTGGTCTAAGATCAAGTTTGGAAGGTCAATTGTGTGTCCCATTCCGAATGCATATAGGAAATAAGCATGGTCAATAAAAATTTGATACTTTAGGGCTCGTGGTAGCAAATTGTACACTGTTATCATATTTAGGATGCGATACTTATTTGTCAGGCTTCCTTGTTTAATGTAACTATTTGGGCGTCCCCAAATAAATTCTGGATTTCCTGTCAATTCTCTTCCTACTTCAGTCAAACTAGGTAGCTCGGTGTAAGGATATTGTGGTTGGGGTTGTCTTTGCATGGGTCGAAAGAATTCGGCTATAGTGTCTGGTGTAACTTGAAAAACTATTCCCCGAACAAATATACGCAGTAGTCTTTTTCCTTTAATTTCAGCATTACTGTAGAACTCCCGAACTAAACAGTCATATGCAGGAACAGATAACCTAACATATTGTAGCCATCCTCTTTCATGGAGAATTTGTCTTATGTTTTCAAAATCTTCATATATTACTACCCTTTCAGAAATAATATTTTTAGTTAGGTAGTTCGTATCATACCAGATTCGTTGTTCCAAATTTTCAAACATCACCTTATTAAAGTTGTTTCCTGGTTGAGGTTGTTGTGGAGATGTCTCGGATTGCGAAGATTGATTCTCTCGTGCATGGCTTGCAGATCTTCTTGTTTGTGGTCTTTGATTCATCTTTTCGACTGGTTCTTGGTTTGTAATTGCAGGTTATTTCCTTGCTGTTCTACACTGGTGTTCTTTTTCCTGTCAAGTCCTGCAATTTACAACATTAACTATAGCTTTATTCTACAAAATTTTACTAACCACTTTTTTTTTTTCAGGACTATGATGTTTTATTTTATTATTTGTTATTTCTTATTTACGGATTTCCTATTTAATCTAATAGCTATTTATATTTATTTACAACTATACATATATTCCCAAAAAGCTATACATTACATTGATCATATTTAGTCTGTATCAGAACTATCTGGTTCAGTAACATTAGTGACACGGTTAATTTCAGATCTCACGTATCTGTTTAGCATTGGGCCGGAATAGGATGGCGTCTCAGGGTAATCCTTGCTCTGCCCATCCCTAATCCACCGTAAACGATCTAACGATCGACTAGAAATTGGTTCCGCACACTTATTATACTGTCTTAGATGTTCTGTACGACCACATTTTACACAAGCACAGAGACGATTTGCTCTTCGATGTTTAGCATATGTGCTTTTTCCACATAGGGGTCGTGCTTGGCTTTCAAAGATTTCTAAATTTTGAAAAGATTTAGCTTTTTGCATGATCAATGTATGTATATCTTTTGGAAATTGACGTAATAAAATTAAACTCAACCAAAATAATTTTTCGTCCATTTTTCAAGAAATTATTTAAAATTGACTCCCTATCTGGTTCTTTAACGTCTGCCAGTCACAAAGACGAACAAAATTTTTAACTCACAATTACTATTTTAAACTTATAAAGTAAACTCACACGCCTATCTCCCCAACTTAATTTAAATATTATCCTCACTATATAAGATGAAAATAGAAAATTGCTAATTAGGTCTTGCAGTGAGAGATATTTATAGTATAAGATTCTAATATAAAAGACAATTAAAGAAACTATACAAAAGACATAAAAACATAAAACAAAGAAAATTCTAACTACTATATACAAGAAGTGCATAGAGGATAGATCAATCGGGCTTAAGTTCCCAAGTAGAGTTTCTTACATTCCCTGATACTTTCGGCGAAGAATTTAACAAATCAGTATAAAATTGTACCTCAGGATTTCCATTTATCAACAATATAATTAATTAAACAGACTTGTAGAGGGTTAGAATAAGAAGAGGTGTTAACTTTCTCCTCTGCAATCTTATCGATTTCATCTTCTCCAAAAAAAACATATTTTAAATTGGTTGGAAGAGGTTTTAATTTTGGCTTAAAAATTTTGACATTAAATTCCACAATTGTTGGGGACAATTCTTCACATTGTATATCATTTACAGATGTAATTTCAGATTCAGTATCAGGTATTGATTCCAATGCAAATAACTCTTTTTCTAGAAAGTTCTTTTCAAAAAAACTTTGAGTTAATGTCTCCACACAATTTACTTCGTATGGTTCTTCTTCTTCTCTAGGTTGTTTTGTTCCTTCAAAAACATTTAATTCCAAAGTCATGTTTCCAAATGAAAGTTTCATGACTCCATTCCTACAGTTAATCAATGCATTTGATGTAGCTAGGAATGGTCGACCTAAAATAAGAGGTATGTATTGAGAGGCATACATCTGACAACTTGGTTCCGTATCTATAACAATAAAATCTGCTGGAAAATAGAATTGATCCACTTGGACAATAACATCTTCCACAATTCCTCTTGGAATTTTTACTGATCGGTCTGCTAATTGTAATTTAATATTGGAAGGTTTTAACTCACTTAGTCCTAGTTGTGTATAGACTGAATATGGCATTAAATTACAACTGGATCCAAGATCCAACAGAGCTTGTTCAATTTGAAAATTTCCAATAAGACATGAAACTGTAGGACTACCCGGATCTTTGTACTTAAGAAGTGTATCATGTTGTATTATTGTATTAACTTGCTCAGTTGCAAATGCTTTCTTTGGTACATTAGTTCTTCTTTTTATGGTGCAAAGATCTTTTAAAAATTTAGCGTAAACAGGAACTCTTTTTATTGCATCTAATAATGGAATATTAATCTTTACCTGTTTAAATAGCTCGAGAATATCAGATTGATCTTTTTCAGTTTGAAGTTGCTTGACTCTTTGAGGGAAAGGTAAAGGGATAGGACATGGCGGATCTTTTTCACTTTGTACTCCTGGTTGCTTTTTGATTAAAGGTTCAGATTCAAGTGGTTCGTTTACAGGAATTGACTCACGTATTTTCTTTGAAATCTTAGATTTGATGGTTTTATCAATTACCTTACCACTTCTTAGTGTTGTAATTGCTTGTACTTGATTTGACGAAGGTTCAGAGGATACATAATTAACATGACTCTGACTTTGTGGAGGTTTAGGTTGAGAAGGAAACTTTCCTTTCTCTGACGTACTCAAGGACTGGGTCAACTTAGCAAGATGACTCTTAATATCTTCAATACTCTGGGAAGTTTGAGCTTTAAAATCATTAAATGCTTGATTTGTTTGAGTATTAAAACTTATTTGACTTTGAATAAATTGATTCATAGTATCTTCCAGAGCTCTTCTTTGAGGAGGTTGATAAGGTTGGTACTGTTGTTGATTTTGTGGCTGTGGTGGACCTTGTGTTTGATTTGTAGGTTGTGTATTTCTCCAACTAAAATTCGGATGATTTCTCCATCCTGGATTGTAAGTTTCAGAATATGGATTTGAATATGGTTTATTATAAGTTGGAACAGCATTTGATTGTTCAATTAAAACTTCTTTAAAGGCAGGTATAGTTGGACATTCCCCAGCAGGATGTCCTGACAACGCACAAATTTCACACACTTGATCAGTAGATGTTACAACAGATACTTGTTTAAGTTTTTTCATTTCTAAGGCTTCTAATTTTTGAGATAAATTAGCCATTTTAGCTCTTAAATCATCATCGTCTTTTAAAACATATTTCCCTTTTTCAGATATAGATGGCCTATTTTCCACAATGTTTGAAGAAGTTGTGTCCCACATTTGGGAACTCTCCGAAATAGTATCAAAAAATTGAAATGCTTCTTCAGGATTTTTACTCATAAATTCTCCTTGAGCCATCATTTCAACAAATTGTCTCATTGCAGATGGAAGAGCATCATAAAAGAAAGCAACTAAAGTCCAGTTTTCAAATGCATGATGTGGACAAGCTTGGAGAAGATCTTTAAATCTTTCCCAACATTGATAAAAAGTTTCTTTTTCCTTTACAACAAAATTCATTATTTTACGTCTTAGTGCATTAGTACGATGCACAGGAAAAAACTTTTTAAAGAACTCAGTTTGTAAAGCTTGCCAATTTGTGATAGAATTTGCTCTTAAAGAGTTAAGCCATAGTTTAGCTTTATCTTTTAACGAAAAAGGAAAAAGTTTTAATTTAATCATTTCAGAACTATCTTGTAAAGTTCCACAGACTTCTTCAAATTCTTTCATATGAACATAAGGATTTTCATCTTCCAAACCATGGAACTGTGGTAGTAGTTGTATTGTTCCCGACTTGATATTAATATTTGGAGCGTCTGTTGGAAAAGCAAAACATGACGGAACATTAGTTCTAGTAGGATGTAAATATTCTCTTAATGGTCTAGTATTTTGAACTATTTCCTGTTCTCTAGCCTCTTCCTCCCTAGGTACATTTTGAGCCATACTTAAGTTAACTGATTCTTGTGTAGATGCAGATGAAGAAGATGAGGAAGATGAAGGAGTTGACTGATTTACAGAACCTACTCATGAATGAACAGACATAGACTAAAAATAACAAACTATAAACATATATAACAAACAAACAAATAAATTTTTTTTTTTCTTTTATAAATATTATTTTAATTTTAATTTTATATTTTATATTTTATTTTATTTTATTTTATTTTATTTTTCAATTACCTTAACTCTCCGGCAACGGCGCCAAAAACTTGATTCGCACTTTTTAGTGTGTCTGAATTATATTATTATATTACACCCAAGTATAAGTGGTCAAATTGTAGTTTTCTCGGTTTTAAGTCCAAGTATCGATCCCACAGAGAGTTGTTTAGTAATTTAAAACATAAAATAAAATAAAAATATTAAAGGTGTTGTTTGAAGCAGAATATCGTTTGATAGCTTGTGATGTGAGCTTAGTGTGATAACGATGAATTAAATAAAGTGCGTAAATAAAGCAGAGTAATGACAGGAATATAAAATATACCCTTCAGTTTAGGGATCCATATGCTTTGTATTGTTTAAGTTACTGGAAATGCTACCTCACAACAATTAACTCCCATGTTACTGGTAAGTCAATCGGCATGTCTGATGTATATAAATCATAACACAGCAGCTTCTTAGGCTAGTTGGTGGTATAAATAATAACTCAACAACTTCTTAGGAAAGCTGGTTATATCCACTTCAATTGATTAACCCAAGCAAACCAGAAGGACAAGCCATTCCAGTGGAATACTTGAGTTATTCCCTTGATGTTATGATTGTTACTTGTTTATATAATAAACCATAACGCAGCCGCGTCTTAAGCGAACTGGTGGTAGTATAGCATAACCCAGCAACTTCTTAGGAAAGCTGGTTACATAACCGCCAGTTAAACAGCCTCAGTATTCCAGTGGAAGCAGAGCCATACCAATAGGAACACCGTGGTTGTTAGACTGTCAGTCTATTAATATAATCTATATATAAATATATATATATATATATCATATATAATATAACCCAGCAACTTCTTAGGAAAGCTGGTTACATAACCGCCAGTTAAACAGCCTCAGTATTCCAGTGGAAGCAGAGCCATACCAATAGGAACACCGTGGTTGTTAGACTGTCAGTCTATTAATATAATCTATATATAAATATATATATATAACATATAAACATGTAAATACAACATCAACATTTCCAGCACTTAAACAATATTATACATATGTTTACCCTAGTTTGAAGGGTATAACCGACTACTCACACTCCATTACTATAGAAAAGCAAGAAGTGCGGGTAGTATTCATTACAACAGAAATTAAAATATAACTTCTTTCACAAAGAACACTTGAAACACAACCACCTTTATTATCATTCAAGACACAAAAGTGGCGGTAGTTCAACTGCCCGAATAGAAAGATTACAACAGAAATGTAGAAATACGGAAAGGGTGTCACACACCGGCTATTCCTTTCTCTTTTCTCTCTATCTTTCTCTAAGGTATTCTTCCTTTGGATCTTGGAGGCCGGCTGGTTTTGAGTGGTTAAGGGGCTGATTTTGTATGTTGGAAGTAACAAAGGAAGACTTGGTGTTGAAAGGCTAGGCAAGGTGTGAAGGCTTTTGTGTCTTGTGTTGGTGTCTAAAGGAAATGAAGAATTCAGCCCCTATTTATAGGGGAGGAGGTGCACGGCAAAGGGGGGGGCCTTTAGGAAGGTCATCAACCCTTTAGGAAGGTGATGTCTTGCAGTAGGGTTAGGTGTCGCCGTCCGGAGCTGCCACTTCGCAACCTTCCAGAAGGTTTTGCTTTGCAGTGATGCTAGGTGTCACCGTCTTGGGCTGCCACTTGTCTTGCTTCCATTGGTACACATGTCTCTTCCTTATTGGTCCAAGTGTCATGATCCCATTGGTCCAAGTTTCTTTATTGCACTTTAGTCCTTCGTTATTTCCAGTTTTGCAAAATTGTCTTGTACTTTCTAGTATTTCTGCATTTGACCCTGCAATCTTTTACATAAGTTATTAAAAACTGTAATTCACACCCAAAACATAATTCATAATATTTAGTTGTTTCATTTTTACAAAAGTGAGTACTTATCATTTTAATTTACACACAATTTAGGGTTAATCAGTGAGTCTTTGATATTCCGTAGGGTGGATTCGAGTTGAGATGGCATTCCGATTGGATTGAGGGTGGATTCGAGTTGAGATGGCATTCCTATTGGAGTAACCTCTTGGGTTTGCCAACATTTTTTTCTCATTTCATTTTCACCAAAGCACACTTCACCAAACAACTCTCAACAAACAAAAGATTTTACATTTTCTTTCACCCAAAAATCACTTTCCCCTTGGTTTACTTCCTTCCTCGTCGAAACGACCTTGGAATACCTCCAAGTAAAACACGATCCACAAAAGTCTCCTTGCACTTGGGGAGCATTTTTGTTCATACACATAACACATTTCCACCATCCCATTTTTCCCATCTCCTTGCCCTTTCTTTTGACACTACTCAAAGGGAGTGTGACACTCCCATCCATCCCTATACATTACATTTTGAGGGAGGATATTTAGGGGTTAGGGATAACAAGGAAAAACACCAAGCATTTTTGGCGCCGTTGTTGGGCAAGGCAAGTGTCAAACCAAGAAGGTGATTTCCGGACAACGGAGGTAAGTCCCGTGATCTTCATCACGGGCTTAGGTACGTTGTCTCGTGTATATATTTTTGTTTGTGTATAATTTCTTTTGTAGATATTTTGTTGCATGTGGGGAAGGGACGACCAAAATCGGTTAGTTAGGCAACCCCTTGGCCCCAACAAGAATCTTGACCAAGACCCACCCGAGTATGCGGGTGACAATTTTGAAAATGTGGATGCCAACCCGAACGTGCAAAGGGGTGGGGGAGGACCAGAACATAGAATACCCAATCCACGAATGCATTTCCCCCCTCCTAGAAATGAAGGGAACCATATCCCAATTGATCCTCTGGCGAGGTCAATGCGGGAATTCCTTCAACCAAACTGCACCACCACACCTTCATGCATCCACCTTCCAGTCCAGACTCATCTCTTCATAGTTAAACCAGGGATGTTGCAATTACTTCCTAATTTTCACAGAATTGAGAATGAGAACCCCTATTCTCATATAAGAGTCTTTGAGGAAATAGTTGCAACATTTCTCCCCAATCACAACATGGAAGAGATAGCAAGAATGAAATTGTTCCCTTTTTCCTTGACTGATAAGGCAAAAACTTGGCTTCATTCCTTGAGATCCCGGACCGTGACATCTTGGGGCCAAATGATTTCCGTGTTTTTGAACAAGTTTTTTCCGGTGCATAAAACCACCACCCTAAAGAAACAAATTCAAAATTTTTCTGAGTTGCCCAATGAACAATTCTATCACTGCTAGGTACGATATAAGGATTTGCTACAATCCATTCCACACCATGGCTTTGAGCCATGGCAAATGGTGATTTTCTTCTATGAAGGAATTACACCAGGCCATCGACAGTTCATTGATATGATGTGCAACGAGGAGTTTTTGAGCAATGACCCTGATGAGGCCTTAGATTACTTTGATGCACTGGCAGAAAATGCACAGTCATGGGACATTACTAATCCCACCGATGTACCAAGGTCTTCTCCTCAAGGGAGTAGCCAAACTCATAAGGGAGGGATGTATGATTTAAGTGACCGGGAGGACTTACTTTCAAAAATTTCCAAATTATCTAGGAAGGTTGAGAGTCTCGAGGTCAATAGGAGGCATGAGGTGTCACAAGTGTCAAAGGCCGAGGAGTTTTGCTCAATATGTGAGAATGTGGAGCATTCCACATCGGAGCGCCCCAACATTCCGGCGCTTAAGGAAGCATATGACGAGCAAGTCCATGCATTTAACCAACCAAGGCAATTATTCTCCCCTCACTCGAACACCTATAATTCGGGTTGGAGCAATCACCCAAATTTTAGTTTGAGAAATGAGAATCCCACGCCTAATGGTTCAATTGCACATACACCTTTCGTGCCTCCTAAGCAAGGTCAATACCAAAATCAATACCACGGTCAGGGGCAAACATTTTTTGCAAGGGTATTCGAAAAACCCGCCACCACAAAAGTTTTCTCCAATTCCACCTTCACGAAGTTTTTCTCAAGGATCGTCCAATCCATCCACATACCAACCTCCTCACAAAAGGAATTTGGAGGATATGATCCGTTCCTTCATTCAAAGCCAAACCACCATCAATAACCAAAATGCCACAGCCATCAATGATATAAGAGCCCAACTCACAAAGTTGACAAACTCCGTAGGGGCATCTCAACAAGAAAAGGGGAAGTTCCCCGCTTAACCACAAGAGAACCCTAGGGGTCAACACGTTGTTGAGTTATCGGGCCCTTCGAGAGAGATTTGTGAGCAACTCAAAGCTGTCACCACCCTCCGTAGTGGCAAATAAATTGACAAAACCATTTTGCCAACGGTCTCACCCAATACCACATTGCCAAAAGGAAAAAGGTATCTTGGGTGACGCCGACAAGGGAGAGGTGAGCGAAGAGAAAGAAAAAGAGGTTGTTGACAAAGAAAAATTAATTGATGATTGTCAGGTTATTCCTTCCATGCCTACCCCTTTCCCGAGTCGTTTGAAGCCACCTGTCAAGGTGGCTAATTACACTGATATTTTGGAAATGTTTAAGCAGGTGAAGATTAACATTTCACTCCTCGACGCCATCAAGCAAATCCTATCTTGTGCTAAAATTTTGAAGGATCTATGCACGGTGAAAAGGAGATTGAATATCCACAAGAAGGCATTCCTCACAAAATAAGTGAGCTCAATATTGAGGACCAACACTCCTCCCAAATTCAAAGACCCCGGTTGTCCAACCATAGCCATCACCATTGGGAATTTTCGAGTGGAGCAAGCACTCCTCTATTTGGGGGCAGTGTGAATCTTCTTCCCTTCTCGGTGTATCAACAGCTTCAGCTTGAGGAGTTGAAGCCCACCTCAATCACGCTTCAATTGGCGGATCGTAGTATCCGTACACCGAGGGGAGTAGTTGAGGATGTCTTAGTTCAAATTGATAAATTTTACTTTCCTGTCGATTTCATTGTGCTTGATACACACCCTGTTGCAAATCTTAGCTCCCAAATTCCCATAATACTTGGAAGACCTTTCCTTGCTACATCTAATACCGTGATAAATTACAGGAACGGGCTAATGAAGTTGGCATTTGGGAATATGACAATGGAGCTCAATGTATTCAACTTGGCAAAGCAACGGGGTGATGATGAGGAAGTAAGTGAGGTAAATAGAATCGACACTTTGGTTGAGGAGCACTTGGAGCTGGAGGGAATGTTGAAGTTTAAGGAAGAAGGAATGATGGATCTTGAAAATTATGATGAGCATGAGGAGGTAGAAGAATTGAAAGGAATGGAAAGGTGGCTCCCTACATTCGAGGAGTTACCCCATCGAGAAAATAAAAATTTTCCGTCGGATGAACAAAAGCCCAACTTGGAATTGAAGCCCTTACCCTCCCATTTGAAGTACGCCTACCTTGGGGAATGCTAAACATTTCCGGTGGTCACTAGCTCTACAATGAACATGGAACAAGAAAATGAACTCTTTGAGGTATTGAGAAAGCACAAAGGAGCAATTGGGTGGACCATTGCGGATATCAAGGGGATAAGCCCACTCATTTGCACTCACCGCATATATCTTGACGAGGATTCCAAACCTTCCCGACAACCACAAAGACGGTTAAATCCCATCATGAAGGAGGTGGTTAGGGATGAGGTTCTGAAACTACTTGACGTGGGGATCATTTTTCCAATCGCCGATAGTAAGTGGGTTAGCCCCATACAAGTAGTACCTAAGAAGTCCGGAGTTATGGTGGTTGAGAATGAGCTTATACCTACAAGAGTGATCACCGGATGGAGGGTGTGCATCGATTACCGAAAGTTAAACGCTTGCACAAGAAAAGACCACTTCCCATTGCCATTCCTCGATCAAGGCCTAGAACGTGTAGCGGGTCATCTATTCTACTATTTTTTAGATGGATACTCCGACTACAATCATATCGAGATTGCTTTGGAGGATCAAGAGAAGACCACCTTCACGTGCCCCTATGGTACCTTTGCCTACCGCCGCATGCCATTTGGACTGTGCAATGCTCCGAAGACTTTTCAACGCTGTATGATGGGGATTTTCAGTGATATGGTGGAAAAGATAGTGGAGGTCTTCATGGACGATTTTTCTGTGTTTAGGGATTCATTCAAGGGATGTTTGGCAAAGCTAGAGAAAGTTCTAACAAGATGTGAGGAGAAGAATCTAGTCTTGAATTGGGAAAAGTGTCACTTTATGGTGACGGAAGGAATTGTGCTTGGCCATATAGTTTCGGCAAGGGGTATTGAAGTCGACAAATCCAAGGTGGAGGCCATCTCCAACCTCCCCACGCCAAGAGCCATGAAAGGCATCCGATCATTTTTTAGCCATGCGGGGTTTTATCGTCGATTCATAAAGAATTTCAGTGCATTGGCCCGACCCTTGACCAACCTGCTGTCTAAGGAGGTCACATTTGAGTGGTCGGATGATTGTGAGGCATCCTTTAAAAAACTTAAAAGCATGCTAGTCACACCTCCGATCATGCGACCACCCAATTGGGACCTACCTTTTGAACTCATGTGCGACGTGAGTGATTACGCGGTCGGTGCAGTGCTTGGTCAAAGCGAGGAAAATAGACCGTATGTGATACACGATGCTAGCAAAACACTGAATAAGGCTCAGATGAATTACACTACCAGTGAGAAAGAGTTGCTAGCGGTAGTGTTTGCCTTAGATAAATTTCGTTCTTACATTATTGGTTCACCTATTGTTGTCTTTACTGATCACTCTGCTTTAAAATATTTGTTGTCAAAGCAAGATGCAAAACCGAGAATCATTAGGTGGATACTCCTCTTACAAGAATTCGATTGGACGATCAAGGACAAGAAAGGAGTTGAGAACGTGGTGGCTGATCATTTATCCCGGCTTGTGGTGCAGGAGGCCGATGAGCACATTCCTATCCCTGACTTTTTTCCTGAAGAGCATTTACTTCAATTCATTATGTATGTCCTTGGTATGCTGATATATGTAACTATCTTGCAACATGACAGATACCACCGCAATGTAGCCCAAAAGATCGAAGACGATTTATGGCGGATGTGAAGTACTTCTACTTCGACAACCCGTACCTGTTCAAGTACTGCGCTGACCAAGTCATGCGAAGATGTGTACCTGAGAATGAACAACGGGACGTCCTTGCATTTTTCCATTCACAAGCTTGCGGTGGACATTTTTCAGTGAAAAAGATTTCGGCTAAAATTCTCCAATCAGGTTTTTACTGGCCCTCCCTTATCAAAGATTGTGTTTCATTTTGTAAGGGATGCGACAGATGCCAACGTTTGGGTAGTGTGACCCGAAGAAACATGATGCCCCTTTCCCCTATGCTAGTCATGGAAATATTCGACTGTTGGGGCATCGACTTCATGGGTCCTTTCCCTATGTCATTTGGTTATTTGTACATCCTCCTGGCAGTGGACTATGTGTCCAAATGGGTGGAGGCCATCCCGACCAAGACTAATGACCACCGGGTCATAGTCAAATTTCTCAAAGAGAACATCTTTCGAGGTTTGGGATGCCTCGTGCAATCATAAGTGATGGTAGATCACACTTCTGCAATAGGCCATTTGCATCTCTAATGTTCAAATATGGCGTCACTCACAAAGTATCCACTGCCTATCACCCACAAACAAATGGCCAAGTCGAGCTAGCCAATAGGGAGATCAAGAACATTCTAGAAAAAACGGTTAATCCCAATAGGAAGGATTGGTCCGATAGATTGATCGATGCCCTATAGGCATACCGCACTGCCTTTAAAACTGTTTTGGGCATGTCTCCTTACCGGCTTGTCTATGGAAAGGCTTGCCACCTGCCAGTCGAAATAGAACACAAGACATACTGGGCCATTAAGACTTTAAATTTTAATTTGAGAATGGCCGGTGATCATAGGAAGTTAGAGCTGAATAAGTTGGAAGAGATTCGATGAGATGCGTATGAGAGCTCCAAAATCTCAAAGGAACGGGCTAAAATCTTTCATGATAATTCCATCATACGGAAATCATTTGAGCCCGTGCAAAAAGTGCTCTTATATAATTCTCACCTCTCAATTTTTCAAGGAAAACTCTGATCCCGTTGTGATGGCCCCTATCTTGTCAAGGTGGCCTACCCCAACGGAGCTGTTGAAGTGACAAACCCGGAGAATGGCCAGACATTCAAGGTCAATGACCAAAGACTTAAGCCATTCTTTGAGGGTTTTGAAGGGCAAGAAGTTGAGGAGGAGTTGACGGATCCCGTGTATCCGGATTTGGTGGAGGAGTAGCTTATGTTTACGCTTTTTAGTGTACAGTTGCTTTTATTTACTTATGTCATTTTTATTCTATGTCACTTACTTTCTTTGGTTGTATAGTATTGATCTTCTTAGTTTCAGATATTGGTGCTTTTGTAGAAGCTCAATTGCGAGGTGTTCTCTAACCCTACCTATCTTTTTACTGTCATTCAATGCATATCATATCTTTTTTGTTGCATTGAGGACAATGCATGAATCAAGTTGGGGGTGAGGTGCATGCTACACCAATGTTTGCATATTTTAGGTGCTAATCAGCATATTTTCAACTGCTTCTGGGGGTTAATTGACTAGAGTTAGATTAGTATTGTGCTTAATGATAATTCTTGGTGTTTGCAGAAAAAGAGCGCTAAATGAGGCTTCTTAAAGCCTTCCCAAAGGAGTTCAGGTGAATGAGGATGAAAGAGGCGCTAAAGAGTGTCTCAAGAGTGACGAAATCAGAAAAATCAGACAAAGCAGCAGAAGTGTACCGGTACGCAGTACCGGTACGGTTTGGCCACTGGAACATAGCGTACCGGTACAGTCCAGCCTCTGGATATAGAGATATAGGGATTCAACATTGGTTATAGAAGGATATAGGGATATAGAGAGAGAGAGTCTGGAGAAGATGATGAATAGTGTTCTAGAGAGATAAACTTGAGATTTTCACATTTTCTTCATTACATTGTCTTGTAATCTCCTGTAAGAACCTTTAAAGCTTCATTTAATGTTATTAATGCTAGTTCCTAGAAGTTCATTGCAAGTTTAATTCTCTTTTAAAGCTTTTACCATTAATGCATCAAAGTTCTTCCTTTTCTTACTCTTAAAATGGGTTTTCATTGTTTTCACTTATAGCTTATGTTTGTGTGCATTTAGTTACTCAAGAACTTCATTTCTTTGCAATGCATTTTCATTACATTGTTAATTTCATCTCAAGCATGAGTAGCTAAACTCCTTTAGTTGGAAAAACCAAGGGGAACCTCCACTTGGGTATGCCATTTCAACTCATTCTCCTCCCTTTTTCAGAGTTCAATGGTTCGGATTGACTGGGTTGAGGGTGGATAAATTGGTGAGTCTTTGATATTCTGTAGGCCTAGTCACGGTTTATGCTTAGATACTCACCCTTCTTATCCCTTGCTTCCCCACGAATCAATCGTTCATTCATGCTCTATTGGAGAGGGATTCGAGTTGAGATGACATTCCTATTGGAGTAACCTCTTGGGTTTGCCAACATTTTTTTCTCATTTCATTTTCACCAAAGCACACTTCACCAAACAACTCTCAACAAACAAAAGATTTTACATTTTCTTTCACCCAAAAATCACTTTCCCCTTGGTTTACTTCCTTCCTCGTCGAAACGACCTTGGAATACCTCCAAGTAAAACACGATCCACAAAAGTCTCCTTGCACTTGGGGAGCATTTTTGTTCATACACATAACACATTTCCACCATCCCATTTTTCCCATCTCCTTGCCCTTTCTTTTGACACTACTCAAAGGGAGTGTGACACTCCCATCCATCCCTATACATTACATTTTGAGGGAGGATATTTAGGGGTTAGGGATAACAAGGAAAAACACCAAGCATTTTTGGCGCCGTTGTTGGGCAAGGCAAGTGTCAAACCAAGAAGGTGATTTCCGGACAACGGAGGTAAGTCCCGTGATCTTCATCACGGGCTTAGGTACGTTGTCTCGTGTATATATTTTTGTTTGTGTATAATTTCTTTTGTAGATATTTTGTTGCATGTGGGGAAGGGACGACCAAAATCGGTTAGTTAGGCAACCCCTTGGCCCCAACAAGAATCTTGACCAAGACCCACCCGAGTATGCGGGTGACAATTTTGAAAATGTGGATGCCAACCCGAACGTGCAAAGGGGTGGGGGAGGACCAGAACATAGAATACCCAATCCACGAATGCATTTCCCCCCTCCTAGAAATGAAGGGAACCATATCCCAATTGATCCTCTGGCGAGGTCAATGCGGGAATTCCTTCAACCAAACTGCACCACCACACCTTCATGCATCCACCTTCCAGTCCAGACTCATCTCTTCATAGTTAAACCAGGGATGTTGCAATTACTTCCTAATTTTCACAGAATTGAGAATGAGAACCCCTATTCTCATATAAGAGTCTTTGAGGAAATAGTTGCAACATTTCTCCCCAATCACAACATGGAAGAGATAGCAAGAATGAAATTGTTCCCTTTTTCCTTGACTGATAAGGCAAAAACTTGGCTTCATTCCTTGAGATCCCGGACCGTGACATCTTGGGGCCAAATGATTTCCGTGTTTTTGAACAAGTTTTTTCCGGTGCATAAAACCACCACCCTAAAGAAACAAATTCAAAATTTTTCTGAGTTGCCCAATGAACAATTCTATCACTGCTAGGTACGATATAAGGATTTGCTACAATCCATTCCACACCATGGCTTTGAGCCATGGCAAATGGTGATTTTCTTCTATGAAGGAATTACACCAGGCCATCGACAGTTCATTGATATGATGTGCAACGAGGAGTTTTTGAGCAATGACCCTGATGAGGCCTTAGATTACTTTGATGCACTGGCAGAAAATGCACAGTCATGGGACATTACTAATCCCACCGATGTACCAAGGTCTTCTCCTCAAGGGAGTAGCCAAACTCATAAGGGAGGGATGTATGATTTAAGTGACCGGGAGGACTTACTTTCAAAAATTTCCAAATTATCTAGGAAGGTTGAGAGTCTCGAGGTCAATAGGAGGCATGAGGTGTCACAAGTGTCAAAGGCCGAGGAGTTTTGCTCAATATGTGAGAATGTGGAGCATTCCACATCGGAGCGCCCCAACATTCCGGCGCTTAAGGAAGCATATGACGAGCAAGTCCATGCATTTAACCAACCAAGGCAATTATTCTCCCCTCACTCGAACACCTATAATTCGGGTTGGAGCAATCACCCAAATTTTAGTTTGAGAAATGAGAATCCCACGCCTAATGGTTCAATTGCACATACACCTTTCGTGCCTCCTAAGCAAGGTCAATACCAAAATCAATACCACGGTCAGGGGCAAACATTTTTTGCAAGGGTATTCGAAAAACCCGCCACCACAAAAGTTTTCTCCAATTCCACCTTCACGAAGTTTTTCTCAAGGATCGTCCAATCCATCCACATACCAACCTCCTCACAAAAGGAATTTGGAGGATATGATCCGTTCCTTCATTCAAAGCCAAACCACCATCAATAACCAAAATGCCACAGCCATCAATGATATAAGAGCCCAACTCACAAAGTTGACAAACTCCGTAGGGGCATCTCAACAAGAAAAGGGGAAGTTCCCCGCTTAACCACAAGAGAACCCTAGGGGTCAACACGTTGTTGAGTTATCGGGCCCTTCGAGAGAGATTTGTGAGCAACTCAAAGCTGTCACCACCCTCCGTAGTGGCAAATAAATTGACAAAACCATTTTGCCAACGGTCTCACCCAATACCACATTGCCAAAAGGAAAAAGGTATCTTGGGTGACGCCGACAAGGGAGAGGTGAGCGAAGAGAAAGAAAAAGAGGTTGTTGACAAAGAAAAATTAATTGATGATTGTCAGGTTATTCCTTCCATGCCTACCCCTTTCCCGAGTCGTTTGAAGCCACCTGTCAAGGTGGCTAATTACACTGATATTTTGGAAATGTTTAAGCAGGTGAAGATTAACATTTCACTCCTCGACGCCATCAAGCAAATCCTATCTTGTGCTAAAATTTTGAAGGATCTATGCACGGTGAAAAGGAGATTGAATATCCACAAGAAGGCATTCCTCACAAAATAAGTGAGCTCAATATTGAGGACCAACACTCCTCCCAAATTCAAAGACCCCGGTTGTCCAACCATAGCCATCACCATTGGGAATTTTCGAGTGGAGCAAGCACTCCTCTATTTGGGGGCAGTGTGAATCTTCTTCCCTTCTCGGTGTATCAACAGCTTCAGCTTGAGGAGTTGAAGCCCACCTCAATCACGCTTCAATTGGCGGATCGTAGTATCCGTACACCGAGGGGAGTAGTTGAGGATGTCTTAGTTCAAATTGATAAATTTTACTTTCCTGTCGATTTCATTGTGCTTGATACACACCCTGTTGCAAATCTTAGCTCCCAAATTCCCATAATACTTGGAAGACCTTTCCTTGCTACATCTAATACCGTGATAAATTACAGGAACGGGCTAATGAAGTTGGCATTTGGGAATATGACAATGGAGCTCAATGTATTCAACTTGGCAAAGCAACGGGGTGATGATGAGGAAGTAAGTGAGGTAAATAGAATCGACACTTTGGTTGAGGAGCACTTGGAGCTGGAGGGAATGTTGAAGTTTAAGGAAGAAGGAATGATGGATCTTGAAAATTATGATGAGCATGAGGAGGTAGAAGAATTGAAAGGAATGGAAAGGTGGCTCCCTACATTCGAGGAGTTACCCCATCGAGAAAATAAAAATTTTCCGTCGGATGAACAAAAGCCCAACTTGGAATTGAAGCCCTTACCCTCCCATTTGAAGTACGCCTACCTTGGGGAATGCTAAACATTTCCGGTGGTCACTAGCTCTACAATGAACATGGAACAAGAAAATGAACTCTTTGAGGTATTGAGAAAGCACAAAGGAGCAATTGGGTGGACCATTGCGGATATCAAGGGGATAAGCCCACTCATTTGCACTCACCGCATATATCTTGACGAGGATTCCAAACCTTCCCGACAACCACAAAGACGGTTAAATCCCATCATGAAGGAGGTGGTTAGGGATGAGGTTCTGAAACTACTTGACGTGGGGATCATTTTTCCAATCGCCGATAGTAAGTGGGTTAGCCCCATACAAGTAGTACCTAAGAAGTCCGGAGTTATGGTGGTTGAGAATGAGCTTATACCTACAAGAGTGATCACCGGATGGAGGGTGTGCATCGATTACCGAAAGTTAAACGCTTGCACAAGAAAAGACCACTTCCCATTGCCATTCCTCGATCAAGGCCTAGAACGTGTAGCGGGTCATCTATTCTACTATTTTTTAGATGGATACTCCGACTACAATCATATCGAGATTGCTTTGGAGGATCAAGAGAAGACCACCTTCACGTGCCCCTATGGTACCTTTGCCTACCGCCGCATGCCATTTGGACTGTGCAATGCTCCGAAGACTTTTCAACGCTGTATGATGGGGATTTTCAGTGATATGGTGGAAAAGATAGTGGAGGTCTTCATGGACGATTTTTCTGTGTTTAGGGATTCATTCAAGGGATGTTTGGCAAAGCTAGAGAAAGTTCTAACAAGATGTGAGGAGAAGAATCTAGTCTTGAATTGGGAAAAGTGTCACTTTATGGTGACGGAAGGAATTGTGCTTGGCCATATAGTTTCGGCAAGGGGTATTGAAGTCGACAAATCCAAGGTGGAGGCCATCTCCAACCTCCCCACGCCAAGAGCCATGAAAGGCATCCGATCATTTTTTAGCCATGCGGGGTTTTATCGTCGATTCATAAAGAATTTCAGTGCATTGGCCCGACCCTTGACCAACCTGCTGTCTAAGGAGGTCACATTTGAGTGGTCGGATGATTGTGAGGCATCCTTTAAAAAACTTAAAAGCATGCTAGTCACACCTCCGATCATGCGACCACCCAATTGGGACCTACCTTTTGAACTCATGTGCGACGTGAGTGATTACGCGGTCGGTGCAGTGCTTGGTCAAAGCGAGGAAAATAGACCGTATGTGATACACGATGCTAGCAAAACACTGAATAAGGCTCAGATGAATTACACTACCAGTGAGAAAGAGTTGCTAGCGGTAGTGTTTGCCTTAGATAAATTTCGTTCTTACATTATTGGTTCACCTATTGTTGTCTTTACTGATCACTCTGCTTTAAAGTATTTGTTGTCAAAGCAAGATGCAAAACCGAGAATCATTAGGTGGATACTCCTCTTACAAGAATTCGATTGGACGATCAAGGACAAGAAAGGAGTTGAGAACGTGGTGGCTGATCATTTATCCCGGCTTGTGGTGCAGGAGGCCGATGAGCACATTCCTATCCCTGACTTTTTTCCTGAAGAGCATTTACTTCAATTCATTATGTATGTCCTTGGTATGCTGATATATGTAACTATCTTGCAACATGACAGATACCACCGCAATGTAGCCCAAAAGATCGAAGACGATTTATGGCGGATGTGAAGTACTTCTACTTCGACAACCCGTACCTGTTCAAGTACTGCGCTGACCAAGTCATGCGAAGATGTGTACCTGAGAATGAACAACGGGACGTCCTTGCATTTTTCCATTCACAAGCTTGCGGTGGACATTTTTCAGTGAAAAAGATTTCGGCTAAAATTCTCCAATCAGGTTTTTACTGGCCCTCCCTTATCAAAGATTGTGTTTCATTTTGTAAGGGATGCGACAGATGCCAACGTTTGGGTAGTGTGACCCGAAGAAACATGATGCCCCTTTCCCCTATGCTAGTCATGGAAATATTCGACTGTTGGGGCATCGACTTCATGGGTCCTTTCCCTATGTCATTTGGTTATTTGTACATCCTCCTGGCAGTGGACTATGTGTCCAAATGGGTGGAGGCCATCCCGACCAAGACTAATGACCACCGGGTCATAGTCAAATTTCTCAAAGAGAACATCTTTCGAGGTTTGGGATGCCTCGTGCAATCATAAGTGATGGTAGATCACACTTCTGCAATAGGCCATTTGCATCTCTAATGTTCAAATATGGCGTCACTCACAAAGTATCCACTGCCTATCACCCACAAACAAATGGCCAAGTCGAGCTAGCCAATAGGGAGATCAAGAACATTCTAGAAAAAACGGTTAATCCCAATAGGAAGGATTGGTCCGATAGATTGATCGATGCCCTATAGGCATACCACACTGCCTTTAAAACTGTTTTGGGCATGTCTCCTTACCGGCTTGTCTATGGAAAGGCTTGCCACCTGCCAGTCGAAATAGAACACAAGACATACTGGGCCATTAAGACTTTAAATTTTAATTTGAGAATGGCCGGTGATCATAGGAAGTTAGAGCTGAATAAGTTGGAAGAGATTCGATGAGATGCGTATGAGAGCTCCAAAATCTCAAAGGAACGGGCTAAAATCTTTCATGATAATTCCATCATACGGAAATCATTTGAGCCCGTGCAAAAAGTGCTCTTATATAATTCTCACCTCTCAATTTTTCAAGGAAAACTCTGATCCCGTTGTGATGGCCCCTATCTTGTCAAGGTGGCCTACCCCAACGGAGCTGTTGAAGTGACAAACCCGGAGAATGGCCAGACATTCAAGGTCAATGACCAAAGACTTAAGCCATTCTTTGAGGGCTTTGAAGGGCAAGAAGTTGAGGAGGAGTTGACGGATCCCGTGTATCCGGATTTGGTGGAGGAGTAGCTTATGTTTACGCTTTTTAGTGTACAGTTGCTTTTATTTACTTATGTCATTTTTATTCTATGTCACTTACTTTCTTTGGTTGTATAGTATTGATCTTCTTAGTTTCAGATATTGGTGCTTTTGTAGAAGCTCAATTGCGAGGTGTTCTCTAACCCTACCTATCTTTTTACTGTCATTCAATGCATATCATATCTTTTTTGTTGCATTGAGGACAATGCATGAATCAAGTTGGGGGTGAGGTGCATGCTACACCAATGTTTGCATATTTTAGGTGCTAATCAGCATATTTTCAACTGCTTCTGGGGGTTAATTGACTAGAGTTAGATTAGTATTGTGCTTAATGATAATTCTTGGTGTTTGCAGAAAAAGAGCGCTAAATGAGGCTTCTTAAAGCCTTCCCAAAGGAGTTCAGGTGAATGAGGATGAAAGAGGCGCTAAAGAGTGTCTCAAGAGTGACGAAATCAGAAAAATCAGACAAAGCAGCAGAAGTGTACCGGTACGCAGTACCGGTACGGTTTGGCCACTGGAACATAGCGTACCGGTACAGTCCAGCCTCTGGATATAGAGATATAGGGATTCAACATTGGTTATAGAAGGATATAGGGATATAGAGAGAGAGAGTCTGGAGAAGATGATGAATAGTGTTCTAGAGAGATAAACTTGAGATTTTCACATTTTCTTCATTACATTGTCTTGTAATCTCCTGTAAGAACCTTTAAAGCTTCATTTAATGTTATTAATGCTAGTTCCTAGAAGTTCATTGCAAGTTTAATTCTCTTTTAAAGCTTTTACCATTAATGCATCAAAGTTCTTCCTTTTCTTACTCTTAAAATGGGTTTTCATTGTTTTCACTTATAGCTTATGTTTGTGTGCATTTAGTTACTCAAGAACTTCATTTCTTTGCAATGCATTTTCATTACATTGTTAATTTCATCTCAAGCATGAGTAGCTAAACTCCTTTAGTTGGAAAAACCAAGGGGAACCTCCACTTGGGTATGCCATTTCAACTCATTCTCCTCCCTTTTTCAGAGTTCAATGGTTCGGATTGACTGGGTTGAGGGTGGATAAATTGGTGAGTCTTTGATATTCTGTAGGCCTAGTCACGGTTTATGCTTAGATACTCACCCTTCTTATCCCTTGCTTCCCCACGAATCAATCGTTCATTCATGCTCTATTGGAGAGGGATTCGAGTTGAGATGACATTCCTATTGGAGTAACCTCTTGGGTTTGCCAACATTTTTTTCTCATTTCATTTTCACCAAAGCACACTTCACCAAACAACTCTCAACAAACAAAAGATTTTACATTTTCTTTCACCCAAAAATCACTTTCCCCTTGCTTTACTTCCTTCCCCATGGAAATGACCTTGGAATACCTCCAAGTAAAACACGATCCACAAAAGTCTCCTTGCGCTTGGGGAGCATTTTTGTTCATACACATAACACATTTTCACCATCCCATTTTTCCCATCTCCTTGCCCTTTATTTTGACACTACTCAAAGGGAGTGTGACACTCCCATCCGTCCCTATACATTACATTTTGAGGGAGGCTATTTAGGGGTTAGGGATAACAAGGAAAAACACCAAGCATTTTTGGCGCCGTTGCAGGGGAAGGCAAGTGTCAAACCAAGAAGGTGATTTCCGGACAATGGAGGTAAGTCCCGTGATCTTCATCACGGGGTTAGGTACGTTGTCTCGTGTATATATTTTTGTTTGTGTATAATTTCTTTTGTTGATATTTTGTTGCATGTGGGGAAGGGACGACCAAAATCGGTTAGTTAGGCAACCCCTTGGCCCCAACATGAATCTTGACCAAGACCCATCCGAGGATGCGGGTGACAATTTTGAAAATGTGGATGCCAACCCGAACGTGCAAAGGGGTGGGGGAGGACCAGAACATAGAATACCCAATCCACGAATGCATTTCCCCCCTCCTAGAAATGAAGGGAACAATATCCCAATTGATCCTCGAGCGAGGTCAATGCGGGAATTCCTTCAACCAACCCGCACCACCACACCTTCATGCATCCACATTCCGGTCCAGGCTCATCTCTTCATAGTTAAACCAGGGATGTTACAATTACTTCCTACTTTTCACGTAATTGAGAATGAGAACCCCTATTCTCGTATAAGAGACTTTGAGGAAATAGTTGCAACCTTTCTTCCCAATCACAATATGGAAGAGATAGCAAGAATGAAATTGTTCCCTTTTTCCCTGACTGATAAGGCAAAAACTTGACTTCATTCCTTGAGATCCCAGACAATGACATCTTGGGGCCAAATGTTTTCCGCATTTTTGAACAAGTTTTTTCCGGTGCATAAAACCACCACCCTAAAGAAACAAATTCAAAATTTTTCTGAGCTGCCCAATGAACAATTCTATCACTACTGGGAATGATATAAGGATTTGCTACAATCCATTCCACACCATGGCTTTGAACCATGGCAAATGGTGATTTTTTTCTATGAAGGAATTACACCAGGCCATCGACAGTTCATTTATATGATGTGCAACGGGGAGTTTTTGAGCAAAGACCCTGATGAGGCCTTAGATTACTTTGATGCATTGGCGGAAAATGCACAATCATGGGACATTACTAATCCCACCGATGTACCAAGGTCTTCTCCTCAAGGGAGTAACTAAACTCATAGGGGAGGGATTTATGATTTAAGTGACCGGGAGAACTTACTTTCAAAAATTACCAAATTATCTAGGAAGGTTGAGAGTCCCGAGGTCAATAGGAGGCATGAGGTGTTACAAGTGTCAAAGGCCGAGGAGTTTTGCTCAATATGTGGGAATGTGGAGCATTCCACATCGGAGTGCCCCAACATTCTGGCGCTTAAGGAAGCATATGACGAGCAAGTCCATGCATTTAACCAACCAAGGCAATCATTCTCCCCTCACTCAAACACGTATAATCCGGGTTGTTGCAATCACCCAAATTTTAGTTTGAGAAATTAGAATCCGACGCCTCATGGTTCAATTGTACATACACCTTCCGTGCCTCCTAAGCAAGGTCAATACCAAAATCAATACCAAGGCCAGGGGCAAACATCTAGCTCCCAATACTCCCGGACCAATCCGCAGGGGTATTCGACAAACCCACCACCACAATTTTTCTCCAAGTCCACCTTCACAAAGTTTTTCTCAAGGACCGTCCAATCCATCCACATACCAACCTCCTCACAAAAGGAATTTGGAGGATATGATCCATTCCTTCATTCAAAGCCAAACCACCATCAATAACCAAAACGCCACAGCCATCAATGATATAAGAGCACAACTCACAAAGTTGACAAACTCCGTAGGGCCATCTCAACAAGAAAAGGGGAAGTTCCCCACTCAACCACAAGAGAACCCTAGGGGTCAACACGTTGTTGAGTTATCAGGCCCTTCGAGAGAGAGTTGTGAGCAACTCAATGCTGTCACCACCCTTCGTAGTGGCAAAGAAATTGACAAAACCATTTTGCCAACGGTCTCACCCAAGACCACATTGCCAAAAGGAAAAGGTATCTTGGGTGACGCCGACAAGGGTGAGGTGAGCGAAGAGAAAGAAAGAGAGGTTGTTGACAAAGAAAAATTAATTGATGATTGTGTGGTTATTCCTTCCATGCCTGCCCCTTTCCCGAGTCGTTTGAAGCGACCTGTCAAGGTGGCTAATTACACTGATATTTTTGAAATGTTTAAGCAGGTGAAGATTAACATTCCACTCCTCGACGCCATCAAGCAAATCCCATCTTCTGCTAAAATTTTGAAGGATCTATGCACGGTGAAAAGGAGATTGAATACCCACAAGAAGGCATTCCTCACATAACAAGTGAGCTCAATATTGAGGTCCAACACTCCTTCCAAATTCAAAGACCCCGGTTGTCCAACCATAGCCATCACCATTGGGAATTGTCGAGTGGAGCAAGCACTCCTCGATTTGGGGGCAAGTATGAATCTTTTTCCCTTCTCGGTGTATCAACAGCTCCAGCTTGAGGAGTTGAAGCCCACCTCAATCACGCTTCAATTGGCGGATCGTAGTATCCGTACACCAAGGGGAGTAGTTGAGGATGTCTTAGTTCAAATTGATAAATTTTACTTTCCTGTCGATTTCATTGTGCTTGATACACACCCTGTTGCAAATCTTAGCTCCTAAATTCCCGTAATACTTGGAAGACCTTTCCTTGCTACATCTAATGCCGTGATAAATTGCAGGAACGGGCTAATGAAGTTGGCATTTGGGAATATGACAATGGAGCTCAATGTATTCAACTTGGCAAAGCAACGGGGTGATGATGAGGAAGTAAGTGAGGTAAATAGAATCGACACTTTGGTTTAGGAGCACTCGGAGCTGGAGGGAATGTTGAAGTTTATAGAAGAAGGAATGGTGGATCTTGAAAATTATGATGAGCATGAGGAGGTAGAAGAATTGAATGGTGGATCTTGCATTTTGCCATTCACAAGTTTGCGGTGGACATTTTTAAGCGAAAAAGACTTCGGCTAAAAATCTCGAATCAGGTTTTTACTCGCCCTCTCTTATCAAAGATTGTGTTTCGTTTTGTAAGGGATGCGACAGATGCCAACGTTTGGGTAGTGTGACCCGAAGAAACATGATGCCCATTTCCCCTGTGCTAGTCATAGAAATATTCGACTGTTGGGGCATCGACTTCATGGGTCCTTTCCCTATGTCATTTGGTTATTTGTACATCCTCTTGGCAGTGGACTATGTGTCCAAATGGGTGGAGGCCATCCCAACTAAGACTAATGACCACTGGGTTTGGGATGCCTCGTGCAATCATAAGTGATGGTGGATCACACTTCTGTAATAGGCCATTTGCATCTCTAATGTTCAAATATGGCATCACTCACAAAGTATCCACTACCTATCACCCACAAACAAATGGCCAAGCCAAGCTAGCCAATAGGGAGATCAAGAACATTCTAGAAAAAATGGTTAACCCCAATTGGAAGGATTGGTCCGATAGATTGACTGATGCCCTATGGGCATACCGCACTGCCTTCAAAATTGTTTTGGGCATGTCTCCCTACCGGCTTGTCTATGGAACGGCTTGCCACCTGCCAGTCAAAATGGAACACAAGGCATACTGGGCCATTAACACTTTAAATTTTAATTTGAGAATGGCCGGTGATCATAGGAAGTTAGAGCTGAATAAGTTGGAAGAGATTCGACAAGATGCGTATGAGAGCTCCAAAATCTCAAAGGAACGGGCTAAAATCTTTCATGATAATTCCATCATACGGAAATCATTCGAGCCCGGGCAAAAAGTGCTCTTATACAATTCTCACCTCTCAATTTTTCAAGGAAAACTCTGATCCCGTTGGGATGGCCCCTATCTTGTCATGGTGGCCTTCCCCAACGGAGCTGTTGAGGTGACAAACCCGGAGAAGGGCCATACATTCAAGGTCAATGGCCAAAGACTTAAGCCATTCTTTAAGGGTTTTGAAGGGCAAGAAGTTGAGGAGGAGTTGACGGATCCCGTGTATCTGGATTTGGTGGAGGAGTAGCTTATGTTTATGCTTTTTAGTGTACAGTTGCTTTTATTTACTTATGTCATTTTTATTCTATGTCACTTACTTTCTTTGGTTGTATAGTATTGATCTTCTTAGTTTCAGATATTGGTGCAATTGCGAGGTGTTCTCTAACCCTACCTATCTTTTTACTGTCATTCAGTGCATATCATATATTTTTTGTTGCATTGAGGACAATGCATGAATCAAGTTGGGGGGTGAGGTGCATGCTACACCAATGTTTGCATATTTTAGGTGCTAATCAGCATATTTTCAATTGCTTCTCGGGGTTAATTGACTGGAGTTAGATTAGTATTGTGCTTAATGATGATTCTTGGTGTTTGCAAAAAAAGAGCGCTAAATCAGGCTTCTTAAAGCCTTCCCAAAGGAGTTCAGGTGAATGAGGATGAAAGAGGGGCTAAAGAGTGTCTCAGGAGTGAAGAAATCAGAAAAATCAGACAAAGCAGCAGACCGTACCGGTACAGTCCAGCCTCTGGAGTTCGGGGTACCGGTACCGCGTACTGGTACGGTCTGCTATTCCTGCCCCAATCTCTGCAACTCAAGCCAGCTGTTTTTTAGGGACCCACCAATCATTCTCCCACTCGTCTCTAACTCCTCCTGCACGTTGTACCACCCTCACTTTGACTTGGAAAGCTAGAAGGATAAATGAAGAGAAAGAAGAAGAAGACAGCTGGGTGTGCAGGCTAGCTCTGCACTACCCTGTCCAGCTTGTCCTCCTTGACCCCTAAGGATTGAGGATCACATCTGAGAGCAACAAAGGAGACTAGGGGACATTTTGGAGGGAAAGAGCTCTCCAGCCAGGGCATTCAGCATTGGTTACAGAAGAATATAGGGATATATAGAGAGAGAGTCTGGAGAAGATGATGAATAGTGTTCTAGAGAGATAAACTTGAGATTTTCGCATTTTCTTCATTACATTGTCTTCTAATCTCCTGTAAGAACCTTTAAAGCTTCATTTAATTTTATTAATGCTAGTTCTTAGAAGTTCATTGCAAGTTTAATTCTCTTTTAAAGCTTTTACCATTAATGCATCAAAGTTCTTCCTTTTCTTACTCTTAAAATGGGTTTTCATTGTTTTCACTTATAGCTTATGTTTGTGTGCATTTAGTTACTCAAGAACTTCATTTCTTTGCAATGCATTTTCATTACATTGTTAATTTCATCTCAAGCATGAGTAGCTAAACTCCTTTAGTTGGCAAAACCAAGGGGAACCTCCACTTGGGTATGCCATTTCAACTTATTCTCCTCCCTTTTTCAGAGTTCAATGGTTCGGTTTGACTGGGTTGAGGGTGGATAAATTGGTGAGTCTTTGATATTCCATAGGCCTAGTCACGGTTTATGCTTAGATACTCACCCTTCTTATCCCTAGCTTCCCACGAATCAATCGTTCATTCATGCTCTATTGGAGAGGGATTCGAGTTGAGATGGCATTCCTATTGGAGTAACCTCTTGGGTTTGCCAACACTTGTTTCTCATTTCATTTTCACCAAAGCACACTTCACCAAACAACTCTCAACAAACAAAAGATTTTACATTTTCTTTCACCCAAAAATCACTTTCCCCTTGGTTTACTTCCTTCCCCGTGGAAACGACCTCGGAATACCTCCAAGTAAAACACAATCCACAAAAGTCTCCTTGCGCTTGGGGAGCATTTTTGTTCATACACATAACACATTTCCACCATCCCATTTTTCCCATCTCCTTGCCCTTTCTTTTGACACTACTCAAAGGGAGTGTGACACTCTCATACGTCCCTATACATTACATTTTGAGGGAGGATATTTAGGGGTTAAGGATGAGGTGCATGCTACACCAATGTTTGTGGACTTTTTTGTGGATAATACCAAATACCAATTTTTTGGGGTGAAAAAAATTCACCTTTCACATTTTATATAGATTTTTGGCTTACATTAGTGCGAATTATGTGAAAATTTTAAAATTTTTTGATGAAAAATATCTGAATGTTGATATGTATTCCCTTATGAAGAGTGTGTGGATTTGATGGTATATTGATCTTTGTTGTGAACTTTGAGCACATGAGCATACTATAGAATTTAATCCTATACGTGAGTATCACATATGTTTTGATTTTTGAATTCAACTGCATGTGACATTTGAATGTGTAATTTCAACAATTTACGGATTGAATTTATGTTTTAGGCTTGACATAAGTAGTGGAGATGAGTAAGGACGTGTGAGAGCTTTAGTACCAATCCTTATTGGAGGGAACTTACAATTACTCAAAGAACAATTCTTCAATGTCAAATTTGTTCAATAATCTCATTATGTTTGTCTTGGCTGGGCGCATTTGGGTAGTAGATTAATGTTGTCTTTTATATGCAATGCCCTCCCATGCGTATCTGGAAGTGATCTTAGGCCATCTTTGAATACTTTGAGCCTTAGCCTTTTTCTTGTGAAATTTTATCCCTAGTGCCGTGATTGAGCCTAATTGAAATTCATTTCTATGCCACACATTTGACCAAGCCGATTAAAAAAAAAAAGAGAAATATCTACCTTACGTTGGTTGTTCCTAAAAGCTGAAAATGAGTGATTGCAAAAGTAAAGGAAGTGTGGTGTGGAAATTTGAGCAAGGGATGAATGGAAGTGAAACTCAAGGAGTTCATTAGAAAAAGAATGAAAGAAAAAAAAAATTCAAGAAAAGGAAGGAAAGGGGTGAGAAGAAGAAAGAATGATAAACAGAAAAAGAAAAGGATAAGGAAAAAAAAGAAACAAAAAAAGAGTGAAGTGAAGGTGTAAGAGTGGAATGAAAAATCCCATAAAAAAAAGGGAAGTGTCTTGAAATAAAAAGGCTTTCACTTGGAACAACTCTATTTGTATCCTATGTCCTTCGTTCCTTTTACCTCAATATCACCCTAAGGCCCCATTATAATCCTCAAAGTCCTAAGTGATCTAGTGAAGCATGGGAGATGCATAATTTCAAAGAAAATGATGAGTTAGTCTTACCACCCAATGCCCTAGTTTTCTTTTCATGAGATTAGGCCAAAGTCGCTTCATTTTCATAACATGAACTTCATTTTTGGATTACATGTTAGCATATTTTGTTTTGAGCACGGGATTCCATCTCACATGTACACATGGAGTGCATGCCAGGATAACGAGAGTGTATTTCATTCTGAGAGTGACTTTTGGTGAGTTTTGCATTGAAACTGAATTTGGCTAGCCATTCGAATGTGAATTCTGTTGTGCAAATGTTCAAATTATTTGTTCAATTCACACACACACGAGTTCAGAAATAAATGTGTAGGTGCATACTGTAGACTAGTATTTAGGAATATGGTACTGCTCATGTGTGCTTAGTTCAGACATCTGAACAATTTATTATTGACTTCCATGCTTACAAAGTAGGGGAATATGGCTCAAGTTTTTGATATTTGAAATGAATTAGGGATGCCCGTATTATTAATATTATGATTTGCATTTTGGGTGTTCTTTTTTATAGTAAGAATAGAAATTCATTCATTGTACGTTGAATGCATCAAAAGTTTAAATCACTTTGCAATTTCAGTAATAATTTGGGCATGATGGTTCAGATTGTGGTTTATAAGTGTACATGTTTGGGATGGAGTAGAGATCATAGGTAGTGTGGTAAAATGTCTAAGGAGGTCCTGAGTTGGAATGGAGTGGAGGGGTGTGCTCAGCAGGATTATTTTGGCAAACAAAGCAGAAGCGTACCGGTACTGAGTACCGGTACGGTTTGGTCTCTGGAGCATAGCGTACCGGTACGATCATGCCTCTAGAGTTCGGGGTACCGGTACTGCGTACCGGTACGGTCTGCTGAACTGAGAAAAAAAATTAGGGCTTTAAGTTAATTTTTTCGGGAAACCCTTCATTTTCCACCTCTAATTACAACCCTAAAGCACCATCTCTCACTCGAAAACTTCCCAAACCTCCAAATCACCTCATTCTCTCTTGCAAATCCAATCTCATCCCTTCCTAAGACTTGATCTTGTGTAATCGACGCCTGTGAAACCCTAGGTGCCGAATTTCTATAAACCACTTTCCGCCTAATTTTCTCCAATCCCTTCAAGAATCTCTACATGGCTCATAAATTGGATGTTATTCCTGTGACGCCCCTAAATCCGGGGGTCCGTTGATTACCCATCAACCCGCGGAATACCCGTAAATACCGAGTAATTCGATATCACACTGTTATGCCCCATTTACCAGGGTCCATAACTTAACCAAATTCGGGAAGAGTCTCCTTTGTACGAGGAGCTCTACCCAAAACCCAACCTGTGCAATATATATTCAAATGACCCATCCGAGGCCCAATATAAAGCAATGGCCCCACTGGGTCCATTTATAAGTAAACATTGGCCACACCGGGTCCAACTATCCATACTTATATCAAAATATGCAAGATTATTTTAACAATAGTCCATATAAGTTCTATTACGATTATTTACAAAAGATTACATGCCCAAAACAAAATTTTCACATGTGTTTTACATTAACACAAACTAAAGCCACATTCGGCTTTCTTCAAACATGAGGGTCCAAATTGGAGCCATCCGCCGATGTATTTCCCCCACCTGAAATGTTTTCCCGTATAGGGTGAGCAACGCCCAGTAGAGTAATTTCCTACAGAGGCTACTCCCCACCTAAGTGCACATGCAATGTTCACATTCAACATTTCGTATTCACATCAACATTCCATGTAAGAATATGCAACTCTATATTGGAATCTACCATGCCATGCTATGAAATGAGATGGGACTCACTCATGCACCTTTAACCCGAGTCATCACCGACTCCACCAACACAATGTCATGCCAATGTGTAGTAACCCCATCAACTGATGGAAAATACATCCAATGACCGTTTGAATTGAAATCATGTGTTTACACAATCAAGTCATTGTTGGATGTCACCCATTGAATGAGTGTTTATGTACATCAAAATCTTGTGTCTTGTTGGGCAACGGATTTTGGATTTTATACCGCCGGTTCCGTACACCATACTATACTTTTCTGGAATTTCACCACAGGGGAGTGTATAACCAAGTCGCCGGGTCTTGCACCCGAGGGGGGGATCTACCCCTTCTTGCTATACCCAACACAAGTTTTTCATGCAACATGCGGCCCAAGGGGATCTTCGATCTGACCGTACCGATTCTACATATCAATCACCAAGAATGGTGTTTAATATCACAATGCACTCACACCCAATATATGCGATGTATTCGTGCATATGCAATGTAATGAACCATTGTACACAACAATTAAGTCCAACATGCTATGAATGCCATATGGACCCATTTCAACCACATATCTCAACATATGTCATGGTACTTGATATCTAATGCATATGCTTGCCATAATTCCTCACAATGTCAAAACATCAACTAGCATGTGTTAACATTCATATCCAACATGTTATTACATAATCTAATGTCAATAACACCCTTAAGCATTAAGGCATAATATAACACATAACAGCCCATGTAATAGCCTACGTAACGGTCCTTGCATAAGCCACAAAACAGCCCCCATATAAGCCATCAAAACAGCCCATATAAACCACCATATAACAGCCCGTATATAGCCCGCAAAATGGCCTAAAAATAGTCCACAAAGTGGCCTAAAAACAGTTCGGAAAGTGGCCTCAAAACAGTCCGGAACGTGTCCTAAAAACAGTCCGGAAAATGGCCTCAAAACAGTCCGGAACGTGGCCTCAAAACAGTCCGGAACGTGTCCTAAAAATAGTCCGGAAAATAGCCTCAAAACAGTCCGGAACGTGGCCTAAAAACAGTCCGGAAAAACAGTCCAAAAATAGACCACTTTTCGGTCCGAAAATAGTCCACTTTTCAGTCCAAAAATAGTTCACTTTTCCGTCCAAAATCATTTACAATTTCAGTCCAAAAATAGTCACAATTTCAGCCCAAAAATAGCCCACAATTTAGGCACTAAACAACCCACAATTTAGGCACTAAACAGTCCCCTAAAACAGCCAAAAATCAGCCCCTTAAACAGCCCAAATTCAGCCCCTTAACAGCCCCTTAAGATAGGAATAAAACCAAAGTAGGAAGAACCCTACCGCTTGTAGCGTGTAGGAAGTAGTAGAACTTTCTAGAACACCAACCAAGGCCCAAGAACTTTTGATTTCTCCAAAGTCCCCTCTTGAATCTTAGGTGAAATTCACTTTTCTTGGTACGTAGACGTAGCCCTCGTCGCGATGATCGACTTTAACTCTTGGTCCGAGTTGATCCGAGCGACGGAACTTCGAAGATCCGAGGGAGAAGCTTGAAGATCAAAGTTTTTTCCTCTTTTCTCTCTTTCTCTCCTCTATGGCCGGCCAAGTGATGAATAATTGAGAGAAAATATCTGATTTTTCAGATATTTAACCCCTATTTATAATTATTAAATGTGTGGTCCAAATCGCACCGCATATTTCCTACTTTCGGGTCCGTTTTTCGTCCCGAAACGATTCATTACATCCTAGTTTAAGTTCAAATTAATTTTATTTGAACTTTAACTTAATTTTAAGGAAATTTTATAAAATATATTTATGGGGACCTTTAAAATGTCATTCGCCACGCAGTCGCCTCGAACGACGTGCAAAAATCCGACTATCTCAAAATTCGACAAAATTTGACAGGGTGACTCGATTTCGCGATACGAATCCAACGGCGAATTCCGTTTCCTCATCCGAGGTCTAGAGCATGAGTATTTCAAATAAGCATTTGGATGGCAAATGATCATTTTGCCCTTATTCACAAAAAGTTCAAATTTACTCAGGTTTTACATTCTTCCCCCCTTAAAAAGAATTTCGTCCCCGAAATTCACACACACACATACATGCTATCACATGCGTATGCTACAGTCATGTAATAGGAGATGACTATAAAAATGTACCTCTATCTTCAAACAAGAAAGGATAATTGGCACGTACGGTGTCCTCGCGCTCCCATGTCGCCTCTTTCACTCCCCGGTGCTGCCACAGCACCTTCACTAGCCTCACGGTCTTGCCTCGCAAAACCTGATCTCGGCTATCCGTGATACGCACCGGTCCCTCCTCGAAGGTCTCATTCGCATCAACAACAAGCTCGCCCCAATCCACCACATTAGTCGGATATGGGGTGTATTTTCGGAGCATAGAGACATGGAATACCGCATGAACACCTGATAGGTTTGGCGGTAACGCCAACCGGTAAGCGACTGTACCAACCCTCTCAAGTATCTCAAAGGGCCCGATATACCTCGGTGACAGCTTTCCTCGCTTGCCGAACCTGACCACTCCTCTCGTAGGCATCACCTTCAAGAAGACATGATCTCCCACCTCAAACTCTAAAGGTCGCCGCCGTCTATCGGCGTAGCTCTTCTGCCGGCTCTGAGCCGTGAGAAGACGCTTCCGTATCAAGCTCACCTTCTCTGAGGTGTCTCTAACCAAGTCCGGATCCGTAGAGGGTCTCTCTCCTACTTCCGTCCAACAAACCGGAGATCGACAAGGCCTCCCATATAGTGCCTCATAGGGTGCCATCTGTATGCTCGCCTAATAACTGTTGTTGTAGGCGAACTCCACCAAGGGTAAGTGTTCTTCCCAGCTACCCTTGAGATCTAGGACTCATGCCCATAGCATGTCCTCTAATGTCTGAATGGTCCTCTCAGACTGACCGTCCGTCTGGGGATGAAAAGCAGTGTTCATCATCAGCTGTGTCCCCATGGCTCGTTGGAAACTCTCCCAAAAATGAGCCGTAAACCTGGGATCCCGATCCGATACTATAGATACGGGTACCCCATGCAACCGGACAATCTCCCGTATATATAACTTGCAGAATTCCTCCAGTGTGAAGGTCATCCGCACCGCCAAAAAAGTGTGCCGACTTAGTAAGTCGGTCCACTATCACCCATACCGCGTCATGTCCCCGCGATATCAGTGGCAAGTGGGTCACAAAATCCATCGTGACATGCTACCACTTCCACTCAGCTACCTCCAATGGCTAGAGTAACCCTGATGGTCTCTGGTGTTCAGCCTTCACTTGCTGACACGTGAGACATCTAGTAACAAAATCGCCAACCTGCCGCTTCATCCCATTCCAATGATACTGGCGACGAAGATCATGATACATCTTCGTGCCCCCTAGATGAACCGCAAAACGGGAGCAATGAAACTCCCTAAGGATCTCCTCTCTCAGATCCGCCAACTGAGGAACCACAACCCTTCCTCGATACCGAAGACTGCCATCCAAGTGAATGGCCCAGCCCTCGTCACCTGTACTTGTCTGTACACGGTCCCGAATGGACAATAGCTTCGTGTCCTGACTCTAGGACTCAATCACCCTGCTTAGTAGAGAAGGCGTAGCCACCAAACTCCCCAAAGTACCCTGAGCCTGACCCATATAGCGTAGCCCGAACTGTCCCACAGTCTTGAGCATCCGCCACTCCCGGGAAGCCACACTAGCCAAGACTCCCCGTGACTTCCGACTGAGTGCATCAGCCACCACATTTGCCTTACCGGGGTGGTAATGCAAAGTGAAGTCATAATCTTCCAGGTACTCCATCCACCTGCGTTGCCTCATGTTGAGGTCCCGCTGTGTAAAGATGTACTTCAGACTTTTGTGGTCTGAAAACACCTCGAACTGCTCACCGTATAGATAGTGGTGCCAAACCTTCAAGGCAAAGACAATGGCCGCCAACTCCATGTCATGTGTGGGGTAATTTTGCTCGTGGTTCTTTAACTGCCGAGAACCATAAGCCACCACCCTCCCGGATTGCATCAAGACACATCCTAGTCCGTCCTTCGAGGCATCATAATACACTGTGTACCTCTGTCCCCTTTTCGGGACTATCAATATAGGGGCTGAAGTAAGCCTCCTCTTTAACTCTTGGAATGCCTTCTCGCAAGAATCATTCCACTCGAACTTGACCTATTTTCGAGTCAACCTGGTCATAGGAGCAGCTAGTTGGGAGAAGTCCTCAATAAACCGCCAGTAATACCCTGCCAATCCCAAGAAACTGCGTATCTCAAAAACTGACTTCGGCCTCTCCCAATTCATGACTGCCTCAACCTTCTCCGGGTCTACGGATACACCTGAAGCTGACACCACATGTCCCAAAAACTTCACCTCAGTCAGCCAAAATTCACACTTGCTGAACTTGGCGTACAACTGATGGTCTCTCAAGGTCTGAAGAACCATCCTCAAGTGACCCTCATGTTCCTCCTCAGACTTGGAGTAGATCAAGATGTCGTCAACAAAGACTACAACAAATTGATCAAGGTAGGGTTGAAACACCCTATGCATGAGATCCATGAATGCCGCCGAGGCATTCGTCAATCCGAAAGGCATGACAGTAAACTCAAAATGCCTATACCGGGTTCGAAATGCCGTCTTGGGGATATCCGTCTCCCTAACCCTCAACTGATGGTAACCGGTGCGAAGATCTATCTTGGAGTAGACACGCGCCCCTCTCAGCTGATCAAACAAATCGTCAATCCTCGGCAAAGGGTACCTATTCTTGATAGTAACCCGGTTCAACTGCCGATAATCTACACACAAACGAAGGGTCTTATCCTTCTTCTTGGCAAATAACACCGGAGCGCCCCAAGGTGAGGTACTCGGTCTAATGAACCCCCTGTCCAACAATTCCTGCAATTGGACTTTGAGTTCTTGCAACTCAGCAGGCGCCATCCTATGCGGAGTCATAGAAATGGGCGATGTACCTAGATGCAGCTCAATAGTGAAGTCTACATCCCTATGTGGAGGTAATCCTGGTAGTTCATCTGGAAAAACATCCTCATAATCACACACAACCTGAGGTAGACCCAACTCCTGTCTCGCCTCGTCCTCTAGGGTAAGGCTTGCTAGCCCACCGATCAACTGCCCGTGCCATCTAAAGTCATACACGGCTTGAGGTAAAGCATCGTGCTTTGCCCCCTGGAATTTGAAACAAACACCATCAGGCGTATAAGCAGTGACCCGCTTCCAATCACAATCAATGACGACTCGATGTGCCACCAACCAATCCATTCTCAGGATTACATCGAACTCCGACATGTCCATGACCCGAAGGTCCACGGTGAGTAGAATCCCTGAGATCTCTAACTCACACCCCCAACATATCTGATCAACCCTCGCCCTAGCACCTAGGGGAGAACTCACATGCAATGGCTCTTCTAAGGTCTCAACCTCTAAGCCCAAGTCTTTCACACAAGATGCAGCAATAAATGAATGTGATGCACCAGAATCAAATAATACTCTAGCCCATAAGCGAGAGAGTAGAAACGTACCCTGTACCACTGACTGGTCTGCTGGCTCAGTCTGAGGTATCATGGCGTAGACACGCCCCTGGGTCCCCGAAGTTCCGGCTTGTGAGCCCTGCCCTCGACCCCGACCCATACCTTGGCCCATCTGGCCTGCTTGCGGAGTTCCCGCTCGTGAAGTGGTAGGAGCCTGTGCAACACCTTGGAACGGATATTGGCTTCCCTGGCCCATAGTGGGGTAAGAAGGAGTGTAGTGAGACTGTGAATATCCCATTGATGGCTGGGACTGAGACGCCCCCTGACCTTGGGATCCCTGCTTCTGAGGACAATCCCGCTTCATAGGCCCCGGTTGGTGGCAATGATAGCAAGTCTGTTGGCCTGCCTGAAAAAGAGGCCTCTGATTTCTCCCACCTCGGGAGGACTGACCTTGACCTTGACCTTGGCCTTGATAGCCGCGGCCCTGCCCTTGATGCCCCTACGGAGCAGAAGTTCTCTACCTCTTCCCCGCACTAGAATAAGAGGATTGACCCTCCTTCTTCTTGCCTTTACCACCCGCTTCCCGGATGTTCCTTGCATCATCAATCTCTCTCTCAATGGCCATAGCTGTCGTGACCATCGTGTCCAAGTCTTGTAGAAGAAGACCCACAATTTTGCCCCGAATGGACAACTTCAAGCCCTCCTCAAACTTACGTACTTTGGCCATGTCTGTGGCCACATAATCGTCAGCGAAACAGGCTAATTCAGTGAACTTAGCCACGTATTCCATCACCGACATCGTTCCTTGCCTCAAGTCTAAGAACTCCTGGGCCTTTGCGTGTCGAGCAGCTGCCGGGAAGTACTTACCCATGAAGAGTTCCTTGAACTCTGCCCAAGTCATTGTCCCCAAATTCTTTGAGGTCTTGATCTAATCCCACCACACTTGGGATTCTCCCTCTAGCTGAAAAGTAGCTAGGGTTATCTTCGTAGCATCGGAGGTGATCTCCATTGCCCCTATGACCTTGTCTACTTTCCGGAACCAATGATCAGCTACCATCGGGTCCGCCCTTCCCATGAAGATCTGAGGCTGATGTGTCTTGAACTTCTGGAGATGACTTGAGCCTCCTTGGCCCCCACTTGCACTAGTCTGTGCAATGGTAGCTGCTGTAGCACTGGTCTATGCAATAGTAGCAGCCGCAGTACCAATAGCCTCCATGAAGGCTTGTTGGTCAAAGGTCGGTGGTGGTTGGTTGTTGTTCCGTCCACCCCGACGTCCCCTTCCTCTAGTTGCCATCTACACACACATGAGATAGCAATAGACCAATAACTCCCAAAATTAGGGATCAAACACAAACGTTGAGAATTCTCTCATTGTCCCCTAGTAGAACATGTGTCACATACTAGTAGACCTTTAACCCTTGAACTATCCCGTTCATTCCTTTTCCGAACCCAATGTTATGTTTTCTAACCCTAGTGTTCCTCCTTTCCATATACATTATGTTCTTGATCCGAAATGTGTACACCAAAGTGCAGGCGGTCAAGCTGTAGTAATAATCCGGTTTGAGTCCGGAGTCGAATCCACAGGGAACTTTTGTTGATATTTCTGAGGTGAGCAGTGGTAGAGACCTATTGATTGTAACTCTTGAGATTTGCTGTGAGATATGAGTTTTCCTAGACAGAATATAAGATTCTTTCCAAGAGGATTTTCTTAACAAAATAGGAGATAAGTGCTAATTAAAAAGAGTCACTCTTTAGTGCAAGGATCTGGACATGTAGTTAGTTATCCGGTTTGTCATAATTGTGCTTGATAACTCAATTAACTCCCGTGTCAACAGCAAGTTAATCGGAAGATAAAGATGGATTGTGAGAATTAAGAACATGATTCCGATGTCTTTCTAGAAGTTTACAAGAATTGCCTGTGCCGAGACTTAACCCGTCTACAAACAAGCAAGTGTTTCTACAAGACATCCAATCATGATATTAATATTCCATTCTTTAAATGAAGTACAATAAGGGGGAGGATTGAAGGGTAATCATGAGGATCTAGCCGGGGTACTTGCCTTGAACTGATGAGTCTTTCTATGCAAGAGTCATCCGTGTCATAGAAAGAGCTCACAGTTATACAAAGTACCTTAGCTTTGCTAGATGCAATCAATCATCCAAAAACAAGAAGAAATAAACGTTAAACATAAAAACATTGCACAAATATGATTCCCGGATAACTTATACATGCCCTTCTCCTCTTACTAAAGAGTGAATGAGAAACTACTCACTCTTCATGGCTTGGGTAAAGCTAGAAAAGTGAGTGATGCTCATCCCTCCAAATAGAGAGCTTAAAAGATAAAGTAACAACAAACACGGAGCCAATCTTTAACAAAGAATGGGTGAATCACGTTCCACCCTTCACGGCTTTGGTAAAGCTCTAGAAAAGTGGAAGAGTTTCACCCTTCTAAGAAAGAAAGAAGCTCAAGCAATGGAAGTGAAATGCATGAACAATAAAAGTAGAAGAAAGCTAGTCACATTTGGAGGGTGGCTTCCTCAACCAAGAATTGGAGGGTGGCTTCCTCAACCAAAATGTGAGCTATCTCTCTTCTATGCATGTAAAATGAAAGCATAAACATAAGCATAAGCATAAAACTACTTTTATAACAAGCAAGAGATGTTGGACTAAAGCCAAACTAATCTCTAAAATAAAGACTTCATACAAGGAAAATAAGCTAAATCTACAATGAGAGTGGGAGTCTAAGCCTTCATCAACTTTCCTACTTCCTACTTTGCTCCCTTAGCTCTCCAACAAGGGGAGTATTTATAGGCAAGAGGAGGAGACAAGAGGGGCTGAAGGAATAGTGTTTGCCGCCCAAGTCCAAGTGAACAGTCAACAACTCTGCTGCCAGTCTGTGGATAACGTTCGAACGTGAGTTGGCGTTCGAACGTTCTTTCTGTTTTTGCACTAAGGCCGTTCGAACACCAGATTTGCTCTGACCCTTTCACTCGAGTGGTATGTTAGTCTTCTGTGAAATTCAGTTCCAACTCTTTGCAGTAGTCTGGTCTTCCATCAACTCAAGTGCACGTTCGAACATGAGTTGGCGTTCGAACGTGACACTCAAGTGCTTCAGAGCTCCAGTCTTCTTTCCTAACTGCAACACGCCTTCTCTCAGCAGTTGAGTCTGCTACAGTGTAATGTGGACGTTCGAACGTGAGTTGGCGTTCGAACGTTCTGGCTGTGCTCCAAGCTTCTCCAATGTTGGCTCTAATGTGCTTGTGCTGCATCCAAGTGTGGTACTTGTTGTTCTTGGGTCTTTGTTCAGTTTAGGGCCTGAAATGACATCACTTAAACTCCATTAAAGTACAATTAGTCTTAAAATGTCATAATAATATGTCAACTTTAAGTACTAATCACACTCCCCAAGCTAAATATTGCTAGTCTCTAGTAATACGAAAAAGAAAAATCTACTCTTAATGCGATTTTCGTAGGTCATCCGGTTGCATTTAGCTTATGCAACAAGCCGTTGAACCACTAGGTTTACCCTAGCGGACGAGTGTTGTCTCGTGAGGGTTTCCAGGGAAGCTACCCACAAACTTCAGTCGAACAGATGTGCATAGGAGAGTGCTGATTAAAGTAAATTAGCATCATGGTCGTTGAGACACCAGATTCTCAATTTTGACTTATATCTCACACGTCCTTATTTCACAGGTACTCATTCTATGCAAAAATTATCATTTGTCACATTGGTATTTGAAATTCTCAATGCAGTAGGAATTATCATTCAAGCAACATGAATTGTTATGTAACAAATACACCCTTTTATCACCTTCCATGGATAGTTTCGATTTCACAAACCTCACGTAGTATACCCTCAGCAAAAGTTCACTCTGATTATAGTGACTTGTTTCTCACAGATCATGTGATCAGAAGATGGCCAATCGAAAAATCACATGCACAATTAGGAAAGGAGTGAAATTTTAAAGAAGCAACTACTTATGTTTGGCATAATCTCATGAAAGAATATTAACGCAATTAAAAGAAATGCTATTTACCATATCCCAATTTTGATTAACAACACATGCATGTAACAGACTTGAGATCAATTAGGGCTTTTCATAGGTTGTAGCGTGGCCAGAGATCAGTGGCTAACGAAACGACGTCAGGGATTTTCAAAAGCTACCTTCTGTTTACGTATTGTAGCACACCTTTTTCTAACTTCTTGATATTTTGCCGAGAGATGACATTTCTTTCTTTCACTTTTCTCATTTTTCACTTTCTTGGCAAGTTCTTGCCTTTTTGCTTCTGTTTTGTTTCAATTGTTCCAATCAACTCTTCTTGGATGATAATCTCGAATGCTTCTTTTTTCTTTTCTTTTTTCTGTATCATCTTACAAAGAGGATGTAAGAAAATTTGATAGCCACGGTATGTCAAGTATGTTTTCCTGTGGATTGCTAATCATATAGGTTTATCAAAGAAAAATTCATGCATTGATGGCTCAAACATGGCTAACGAAGGATAAATTTTGTCAAAGAAAGGTCTAAGGCTCAATATTATATCAAAGATGGCCTAAGATCATTTCTCAAGCATGTGCACATGTATGTGTCGTATGCGATGGTTCCTCGTGGGATATGTCAATAGATCACTTTTAAGTGCGTCAATCAAAGCAAGGTTAATGAGATCATTCAAAAATTGAGAGTGAAAAGAATTTACTTGAGTAAACATTGATTGTCTCTCGAAAGCATCGTTAGGTTCGAAACTCACCCTGGTGTTCTTTGTTATCTCCACTGTGTATGTCGGATTTTCCAGGGGGTATTGGTTATATACCAATTCCATTTTCGAGTTAGATCCTCCTGTACCTTTAAAATAACAAATATCGATGGACAAATGACAATTTAAGTATAGAGAGAATACCAATTTTTCAAGAAATGTGGTTTTAAGTCTCAGTTGATAAATTGAGGTGTCAAACCGATCATGTGCATATTTACTCTAGCATGCATTCTTAACATCCACATTTGTTCCATCACCTTTTAATTTTTATGCTAAATCTACAAATGCATTCAAACAAATAAAAGTGATAAATGGAACCATTCATTTCTCAAAATATCATCTTTTAATATCAACGGTTCGACTCATTCACAATCACACAAAAACTTACAACTATCAAAGAAGAAATTCATAAAAAGAAGCACTTTAAACAAACATAAAAACAAGCACAAGAACAGAAATCCCTCTCTCTCACTCTCCTCCTTGTGCACCATCTCCGCCATGTCCACCATGTCCACCCCTCAGAAGCCTAAGGATCTCATCCTGCTTAGCTTCAATGCTAAGCATGACGTCCCATAAGGAGCGTCGGGTGCTGGTGCTAGGGCCCGCCTCTGGTGGCTTATCTATCTCTCTCTCTCCATCTCTCTCTCCTCCTCTGCATCAAGTTCCTCTTGTACTTCATCCACTCCATGGGCAGGGGGCTTTTCTTGCTTTGCCGCTGGGCCGCCACTATGACTTTGGCTTCTCCGGAAGGAAGCCTTGTTCAGTGGCCCCATTGGCTTTTGGATTTCCATCTCGGGCTTCACCCTCACCCCATGTTCCATGCACATTTCAGTCACCAAAGTAGCAAAAGGGAGTGCACTCCTCTTTACATCACACCCCTTCTTCATTTCATTCAGGATGAGAGAGGGGATGTCGATGCTATGTTCTTTGCCAATGGCATACAAAAGTCGGGCCATGTCGGGTAAAATCTCATTTTTTCTTCCTACGGGAGCAAAGTTGGACACCGCAATCAAATTTATCATTTTGTATTTGTCGGTGAGCTCCCCTTGTCTAAAAAATTTCTTCCCAGTCCACGAAAAATTGGGTACTCCAGTCAGTTCCTTCCCCACCTCATTCATCGCCACATTCTTCCTTGGGGGATAAGCGGGATTTGGAACCCGAGGTACCTCTTGCCTTACCCCCCAAATATAATCCTTATCAACGTCCACATGGACTCCCCTTACATAAGTTCGAATTTCCCCGTCGATGATCTCGGCATTGGAGTAAAACTCCCGCACCAAGTCGACTACGGCCTCACCGTTGTTCCTTAAATAAAACAACCACCCCCTCCTTTCCATCTCCGCAAAGATCCCCAACTCCGCAAAATCAGCCAAAATCACATCTCTTTCACAAACAATGGCTTTGTTTTGGTAGAAATTTTCATACCTGTCTGCTTTTAGAGCTGTGAGAAACCGAGTCTTGTCGTATCTCCTTGTGAGTGGTGGCATTCCTTCTCTCACCTCCACCACTTCTTCGACAAAATTTGGCTCTTGGGTGTTTGGGTTCCTCATGGCAGGAAGTTTGACTCTTGGCATTTTTTCGGTTTTTGAGTTGGAGGGTTTTGAAATCTTTGATTTCTTTGTGAAAATGGATCTTCTTGAAGTGGAAAATGTCTTGGGAGGGTTGATTTTTGGTGAAGATGGAGAATGGTTGGGGTTTTGGGGTCTGGGTAGTGAAGAGTCTCAAGGGTTTTTCGGGTTTTTAGAGTTTTAGGAGGGTTTTGGAATGAGGAAGACAAACCAGGCTTTTATAGCCTGAGTTGTAACGTTCGAACGTGTGTAGAAGGATTTTAAACAGACCGTTCAAACGTTGTTTGGCGTTCGAACGTGGTGAGCTCTTAGTACTTTTGAGTTCTGTCTGAGGCCAAAGTGATGTAGGTTCTCTTCGTTCGAACGTTCTATTGGCGTTCGAACGTTAATATCGTTCGAACAGTCTATTGGCGTTCGAACGGATAGAGATCCCAGTACTTTCACGTTTCATCAGAAGCTTCATCAGAGGCTAAGTACTGTAAGCAGCTGACGTTCGAACATTACCTGGCGTTCGAACGTTGAACCAAAAATTAAAATTTTTTTCTTCACTACACTATATACAATCAAAGAAAGCAAAACACATAAATTTAAATCAAGAAAAACTAATGCGTCTCAGGATGAACCCCTACCCACGCTTCAGGTTGGTATTTTGGGACATTCCTTACTCGGCCCATATTTTCATTTCAGTCAAAAGAATTTATACAAAAAGATTTTTACACTTTTTACAACAAATTCGGACCTTTGGCTTTCACTCCCCCAACAAAAGTATACATTTCCTACAGAAAATTATCTAATCCGAGTCTCCCTCTGTGTCTGTGTAAAATGGACAACCAGTAACTCTCCCAACTTCCTCTCTCACAAATCGGTTAAGCACAGTACCGGAATAGCATGGCGTATCAGGGTAATCCTTACTCAGCCCATTCACTATCCAGTCTAATCGATCAAGTGCGTGACCGAAAATTGGTTCAGAACACTGGTTGTATCTTTTTTCGTGAAAGATTCTGCCACACTGTTTACAGGCACCAAGCCTTTTGGCACGACGGCGTTTGGCAAAGCTGTTTCTGCCACAGAGGGGTTTCGCTTGTTTTTCTTTAATTTCAGCCTTCCTTACTAATCTTGCTTTTCTCATGATCATAGTATGTACATCAGATGAAAAAGTATGTAGAAATCCTAGGCTAAACCAAAAAAGATTTACATCCATGATTGCAAAGTTTTAAGACTCACTATCTGGTTCTTTAACGTCTGTCAGTCACAAAGACGATTGAAGCTGATTCATAAGCATAATCATCAATTTATATAATCAATTTTCAAACATGATCAACAACGACAATAAGAATTTTAAAAATTTGCGAAAATATGAACTAATGAACTGATCATACCCCCCAACCTAAACTGAACATTGTCCCCAATGTTTCGAATTTACCGGTTCATGGAGTGTGGAAACGAGGTTGAATGGTAGAGATCTGTTCACCGCTGAGACCTGGCTACTTTCATGAGCAGGGATGCATCGTCTTATGATTTGATCTTTATAGTACTTGAATACGTAAGGATCCTCCCAAAAGAAGTTACGAACCTCCCTTAGAAATTTCTTTTTGTCCAACATGGTAAAGGATGGAGGGAGTGTACCAGTAGCAAGAAAGTTAGCAATGTCTGCATACCATGGTGTCCTATCAATCATGAACAGTTGTTCATCGGGGAATTTCTCATTGATTGGCAGTCCATCCTCATGAAATTCATAGGTTAGTCTGGACAGATGATCTGCCACCACATTCTCAACAACTTTCTTGTCCTTGATGACAATATCAAACTCTTGGAGCAAAAGTATTCATCTCAAGAGTCTTGGTTTGGCGTCCTTCTTTGTGAGCAAAAATTTTAGGGCTGCATGGTCAGTGAATATAGTAACAGAAGAACCAACAAGATAAGAACGGAATTTTTCTAGAGCAAAAACTACAGCAAGCAATTCTTTCTCAGTTGTCGAATAATTCATTTGAGCATCATTCAAAATTTTGATTGCATAGTAAATCACATGGGGTTTCTTATCTTTTCTTTGTCCCAATACAACACCTACAACAAAATCACTTGCATCACACATTAGTTCAAAGGGAAGATTCCAGTCAGGGGGTTGCATTATTGGTGCAGAAATTAACATGTCTTTTAGCTTGTCAAAGGCTTTTTGGCATGCTTCATTCCAATCAAATATTACATCCTGACTTAGGAGGTGACACATTGGTTTTGCTATGGTACTAAAATCTTTTATGAATCTCCTGTAGAACCCTGCATGTCCTAGGAATGATCGAACATCCTTTACAGTCTTAGGGGCAGGCAAATTTTCAATCAAATCTATTTTTGCCTTGTCAACTTTCATACCTTCAGACGACACAATGTGACCAAGAACAATGCCCTGTGTTGCAATAAAATGGCATTTTTCCCAATTGAGCACTAGGTTGGCTTCCTTACATCTGATCAGTACTTTCTCCAGATTGTTTAAACACAAATCGAAGGAATCACCATAGACAGAGAAGTCATCCATAAATACTTCCAAAAATTTTTCAACCATATCACTGAATAGGTTTAGCATACATCTTTGGAATGTTGCAGGAGCGTTACAAAGTCCAAATGGCATCCTTTTGAATGCAAAGGTGCCAAAGGGGCATGTAAAGGTTGTTTTATCCTGATCATCTAGGGCTATCTCAATTTGGTTATACCCTGAATACCCATCTAAGAAACAGTAAAATGCATGGCCTGCAATTCTCTCCAGGACTTGGTCAAGAAATGGGAGAGGAAAATGATCTTTTCTAGTGACCAAATTGAGTTTTCGATAATCAATACACATTCGCCATCCTGTGACAACTCGAGTTGGTACTAGTTCCTTTGGATCATTTCTGACCACTGTGACCCCAGATTTTTTTGGCACAACTTGGGTTGGACTGACCCATTTACTATCTGAGATAGGGAAGATTATCCCTGCATCTAAGAGTTTGAGTACCTCGATTCTCACAACTTCCTTCATGTGAGGATTCAGTCGTCGCTGCATTTGACGAGAGGGTTTTGAATCCTCTTCAAGGTATATGGCATGATTGTAGATTAACGGGCTTATACCTTTCAAGTCAGTGATGGTCCATCCAATGGTACTTTTATGACTTCGAAGAACTTCAAGCAATTTAGACTCTTGCAAGTCTGTGAGTTTAGATGAAATTACCACTGGATATGACTCATTCTCTCCCAAAAATGCATATTTGAGGTCAGATGGGAGAGGTTTCAATTCATGCTTTGGTGGGCTAACACTTGATGAGACTGGCTTTGTGCCACTTGGTGAAATTTCTTCGAATTTGGGTGCCCATGTCTCAACAGTATGAGTAGGGCCACTTGGTGGATTTGGGTCATCATCTGTTATTTCTGATGAGATGAGTTCTAACAGAGATGATTCAGTAGGATCCTCACAAAATGTATCATCCAGATGTTCATGTATCAAAGATTCTATGGAGTTTACTTCCCTTTCTTCCTTTTCTTTTTCTGGATGTTTAGCAATATTGAAAATGTTCAGTTCGAGAGTTATATTCCCAAAAGTTAATTTCATGACTCCATTCCTGTAATTGATTAAAGCATTGGAAGTTGCTAGGAATGGTCGACCAAGAATGACGAGAATTTGGTTCTCCGAATTTACTGCTGGTTGAGTATCCAGAACAATGAAGTCAACAGGGAAGACAAAACTATCTACTTGGATAAGCACATCTTCAACAATCCCTCTGGGGGTTTTGACAGATCTGTCGGCCAACTGGAGTGTGACACAAGTGGGTTTAAGTTCACCCAAACCCAACTGCTGATAGACAGAGTAGGGTAGCAGATTAACGCTGGCTCCAAGGTCTAACAAAGCTTGTTCAATCATGAAGTTACCAATGATACATGAGACAGTCGGACACCTTGGGTCTTTGTATTTTGGAAGGGTTTTATGTTGGAGAAGAGCACTAGCTTGTTCCGTTAGGAAAGCTCTCTTTTGGACATTCTGGCTTCTCTTGACTGTGCACAAGTCTTTTAGAAACATGGCATAAGACGGGACTTGTTTGATTGCATCCAGAAGTGGGATGTTGATATTTACTTGCTTAAAAAGCTCATAAATTTCAGGCTGATTTTTCACTTTCTGTTTGGTTTTGAGTCGATGAGGAAACGGAGCCGGAATGGGATACGAAGGTTCCCTTTTCTCAGAAGGTTCTGGCTCTTGTTCAATCACAGGCTCATGGTCTTTCTCAAGTTCAGTCTCAATTGGTTCAGGTTCAGATGATGGATTGGCTGGGCTTAACTCAGGTCTTGACTTGGGAATGAGTATGTCTCTGATTGTTTTGTCAATCACTTTGCCACTTCTTAGTGTCGTGACAGCTTGGGCTTGGTCTTGGGTGTTTCCTGTTGTTGAAGGGTTCCCTACATGGAATTGGCCTTGTGGTTGCTTTGGTTGGGCAGGAAACTTGCCCTTTTCGGGTATGACCATGGATTGAGTCAACTTTTGGATGTGGCTTTTAAGATCCTCAAAAGATTGAGTGGTCTGGGTTTTGAAATCAGTGAAAGCCTGTGTGGAATTATTGTTATAATTCATTTGGCTTTGCATGAACTGATCTAGTGTGTCCTCAAGGTTCCTCTTTTGTGGTGGTTGGTATGGTTGATATGCAGGAGATCCTTGAGGTGGTGGGTATGGCCCTTGTTGTTGGTTCATGGGTATTGGTTGTGTGTTCTTCCAACTGAAGTTAGGGTGGTTTCGCCACCCTGGATTGTATGTTTCAGAATATGGGTTGGAGTATGGCTTGTTGAAGTTGGAAACTGCATGTGTTTGTTCCAACAAGACTTCTTTGAATGCTGGGATGGTGGGACACTCCCCAGTAGGGTGTCCTGTTAGCGTACAGATTCCACACACTTGCTCGGTGGAAGGGCTAACATCAACTTGATGGACTTTCTTCATCTCTAAAGCTTCAAGCTTTCGAGACAATGTTGACATTTTTGCTCTCAAGTCATCATCATCTCTCAAGAAATATTTTTCTCCTTGGGAATTAGATGGTCTGGCTTCTACAGTGGTAGGGGAGGCTGAGTCCCACATCTGAGAACTGTCAGATATGGTGTCGAAAAAATTGAATGCCTCCTCCGGACTTTTTCCCATGAATTCTCCTTGGGCCATCATTTCGACAAACTGACGTAGTCTAGAGGGTAAGGAGTCATAAAAAAATCCTACCAAAGTCCAATTTTCAAAAGCATGATGTGGGCAGGATTGGAGCAGATCTTTGAATCTCTCCCAACTTTGATAAAAAGTTTCTCCTTTGACCACAAAATTCATGATTTGCCTTTTTAGTGCATTTGTGCGGTGTAGAGGAAAAAACTTTCTAAAAAATTCATTTTGTAATGCTTGCCAGTTGGGTATGGAAAAAGCCTTTAAAGAATTTAACCATTGTTTGGCTCTATCCCTCAAGGAGAAAGAAAACAGTTTCATCTTGGCCAATTCAGAATTGTCTTGAAATGTTCCACACACTTCCTCAAAATCTTTTATATGCAGATATAGATTTTCTGCATCCAATCCATGAAACACGGGTAATAACTGCACTGTCCCCGGCTTTACAGTAAAGAGGGGAGCATTTTCAGGAAAAATAAAACAAGAGGGGACACTGTTTCTTGTGGGATTTAAGTAATCCCGAAAAGTTCGGATGTTAGGGACCTTATCCTCTCTCATAGGGACTTCTCCATTTCTTTCATTATTTGTCATACTACCCTCACAAGAGTCTGCTACTGATCTAGGTGAATTAGGTTCAGGCTGATTCACGGACTCACACGATTCTGCCGGCAAATTTTGGAAGTGAGGAGTGCCCTCAGTCATAAAGAAAATAAAACAAAGTTATTTACAGTAAACCAAAGAATATACACAACGTTGAAGGTCTTTTTACCTTTCACCTTAAAACACCTTTCAAAGGTTCCCCGGCAACGGCGCCAAAAACTTGTTCTTGATCCGAAATGTGTACACCCAAGTGCAGGCGGTCAAGCTGTAGTAATAATCCGGTTTGAGTCTGGAGTCGAATCCACAGGGAACTTTTGTTGATATTTCTGAGGTGAGCAGTGGTAGAGACCTATTGATTGTAACTCTTGAGATTTGCAGTGAGATATGAGTTTTCCTAGACAGAATATAAGATTCTTTCCAAGAGGATTTTCTTAACAAAATAGGAGATAAGTGCTAATTAAAAAGAGTCACTCTTTAGTGCAAGGATCTGGACATGTAGTTAGTTATCCGGTTTTTCATAATTGTGCTTGATAACTCAATTAACTCCCGTGTCAACAGCAAGTTAATCGGAAGATAAAGATGGATTGTGAGAATTAAGAACATGATTCCGATGTCTTTCTATAAGTTTACAAGAATTGCCTGTGCCGAGACTTAACCCGTCTACAAACAAGCAAGTGTTTCTACAAGACATCCAATCATGATATTAATATTCCATTCTTTAAATGAAGTACAATAAGGGGGAGGATTAAAGGGTAATCATGAGGATCTAGCCGGGGTACTTGCCTTGAACTGATGAGTCTTTCTATGCAAGAGTCATCAGTGTCATAGAAAGAGCTCACAGTTATACAAAGTACCTTAGCTTTGCTAGATGCAATCAATCATCCAAAAACAAGAAGAAATAAACGTTAAGCATAAAAACATTGCACAAATATGATTCTCGGATAACTTATACATGCCCTTCTCCTCTTACTAAAGAGTGAATGAGAAACTACTCACTCTTCATGGCTTGGGTAAAGCTAGAAAAGTGAGTGATGCTCATCCCTCCAAGTAGAGAGCTTAAAAGATAAAGTAACAACAAACACGGAGCCAATCTTTAACAAAGAATGGGTGAATCACGTTCCACCCTTCACGGCTTTGGTAAAGCTCTAGAAAAGTGGAAGAGTTTCACCCTTCTAAGAAAGAAAGAAGCTCAAGCAATGGAAGTGAAATGCATGAACAATAAAAGTAGAAGAAAGCTAGTCACATTTGGAGGGTGGCTTCCTCAACTAAGAATTGGAGGGTTGCTTCCTCAACCGAAAGGTGAGCTATCTCTCTTCTATGCATGTAAAATGAAAGCATAAACATAAGCATAAGCATAAAACTACTTTTATAACAAGCAAGAGATGTTGGACTAAAGCCAAACTAATCTCTAAAATAAAGACTTCATACAAGGAAAATAAGCTAAATCTACAATGAGAGTGGGAGTCTAAGCCTCCATCAACTTTCCTACTTCCTACTTTGCTCCCTTAGCTCTCCAACAAGGAGAGTATTTATAGGCAAGAGGAGGAGACAAGAGGGGCTGAAGGAATAGTGTTTGCCGCCTAAGTCCAAGTGAACAGTCAACAACTCTGCTGCCAGTCTGTGGATAACGTTCGAATGTGAGTTGGCGTTCGAACGTTCTTTCTGTTTTTGCACTAAGGTCGTTCGAACGCCAGATTTGCTCTGACCCTTTCACTCGAGTGGTCTATTAGTCTTCTGTGAAATTCAGTTCCAACTCTTTGCAGTAGTCTGGTCTTCCATCAACTCAAGTGCACATTCGAACGTGAGTTGGCGTTCGAACGTGACACTCAAGTGCTTCAGAGCTCCAGTCTTCTTTCCTAACTGCAACACGCCTTCTCTCAGCAGTTGAGTCTGCTATAGTGTAATGTTAACGTTCGAACGTGAGTTGGCGTTCGAACGTTCTAGCTGTGCTCCAAGCTTCTCCAATTTTGGCTCTAATGTGCTGGTGCTGCATCCAAGTGTGGTACTTGTTGTTCTTGGGTCTTCGTTCAGTTTAGGGCCTGAAATGACATCACTTAAACTCCATTAAAGTACAATTAGTCTTAAAATGTCATAATAATATGTCAACTTTAAGTACTAATCACATTCTACCATGTATATAATTCACACAACAAGTAACACATAACATGTAGCAAGTAGAGCACATAACATGAAATGCGTATGGAATGCAATGGTCTAGACCCATGCCCCTCAAGCCTTAGATAAATCGTATACCTGAGCTCTGATACCAAGCTGTGACGCCCCTAAATCCGGGGGTCCGTTGATTACCCATCAACCCGCGGAATACCCGTAAATACCGAGTAATTCGATATCACACCGTTATGCCCCATTTACCAGGGTCCATAACTTAACGAAATTCGGGCAGAGTCTTCTTTGTACGGGGAGCTCTACCCAAAACCCAACCTGTGCAATATATATTCAAATGACCCATCCGAGGGCCAATATAAAGCAATGGCCGCACCGGGTCCATTTATAAGTAAACATTGGCCACACCGGGTCCAACTATCCATACTTATATCAAAACATGCAAGGTTATTTTAACAATAGTCCATATAAGTTCTATTACAATTATTTGCAAAAGATTACATGCCCAAAACAAAATTTTCACAAGTGTTTTACGTTAACACAAACTAAAGCCACATTTGGCTTTCTTCAAACATGAGGGTCTAAATTGGAGCCATCCGCCGATGTATTTCCCCCACCTGAAATATTTTCCCGTATAGGGTGAGCAACGCCCAGTAGAGTAATTTCCTACAGAGGCTACTCCCCACCTAAGTGCACATGCAATGTTCACATTCAACATTTCGTATTCACATCAACATTCCAAGTAAGAATATGCAACTCTATATTGGAATCTACCATGTCATGCTATGAAATGAGATGGGACTCACTCATGCACCTTTAACCCGAGATATCACTGACTCCACCAACACAATGCCATGCCAATGTGTAGTAACCCCATCAACTGATGGAAAATACATCCAATGACCGTTTGAATTGAAATCATGTGTTTACAAAATCAAGTCATTGTTGGATGTCACCCATTGAATGAGTGTTTATGTACATCAAAATCTTGTGTCTTGTTGGGCAACGGATTTTGGATTTTATACTGCCGGTTCCGTACACCATACTACACTTTTCCGGAATTTCACCACAGGGGAGTGTATAACCAAGTCGCCGGGTCTTGCACCCGAGGGGGGGATCTACCCCTTCTTGCTATACCCAACACAAGTTTTTCATGCAACATGCGGCCCAAGGGGATCTTCGATCCGACCGTACCGATTCTACATATCAATCACCAAGACTGGTGTTTAATATCACAATGCGCTCACACCCAATATATGCGATGTCTTTGTGCATATGTAATGTAATGAACCATTGTACACAACAATTATGTCCAACATGCTATGAATGCCATGTGGACCCATTTCAACCACATATCTAATGCATATGTTTGCCATAATTCCTCACAATGTCAAAACATCAACTAGCATGTATTAACATTCATATCCAACATGTTATTACATAATCTAATGTCAATAACACCCTTAAGCATTAAGGCATAATATAACACATAACAGCCCATGTAATAGCCTACGTAACGGCCCTTCCATAAGCCACAAAACAGCCCCCATATAAGCCACCAAAACAACCCATATAAACCACCATATAACAGCCCGTATATAGCCCGCAAAATGGCCTAAAAACAGTCCACAAAGTGGCCTAAAAATAGTCCACAAAGTGGCCTAAAAACAATCCGGAAAGTGGCCTCAAAACAGTCTGGAACGTGTCCTAAAAAAAGTCCGGAAAATGGCCTAAAAACAGTCCGGAACGTGGCCTAAAAACAGTCCGGAAAATGGCCTCAAAACAGTCCGGAATGTGTCCTAAAAACAGTCCGGAAAATGGCCTCAAAACAGTCCGGAACGTGGCCTAAAAACAGTCCGAAAAAACAGTCCAAAAACAGTCCACTTTTTGGTCCGAAAACAGTCCACTTTTCAGTCCAAAAACAGTTCACTTTTCCGTCCAAAATCATTTACAATTTCAGTCCAAAAACAGTAACAATTTCAACCCAAAAATAGCCCACAATTTAGGCACTAAACAGTCCCCCAAAACAGCCAAAAATCAGCCCCTTAAACAGCCCAAATTCAGCCCCTTAACAGCCCCTTAAGATAGGAATAAAACCAAAGTAGGAAGAACCCTACCTCTTGTAGCGTGTAGGAAGTAGTAGAACTTCCTAGAACACCAACCAAGGCCCAAGAACTTTTGATTTCTCCAAAGTCCCCTCTTGAATCTTCGGTGAAATTCACTTTTCTTGGTACGTAGACGTAGCCCTCGTCGCGATGATCGACTTTAACTCTTGGTCCGAGTTGATCCGAGCGACGGAACTTCGAAGATCCGAGGGAAAAGCTTGAAGATCAAAACTTTTTCCTCTTTTCTCTCTTTCTCTCCTCTATGGCCGGCCAAGTGATGAACAATTGAGAGAAAATATCTGATTTTTCAGATATTTAACCCCTATTTATAATTATTAAATGTGTGGTCCAAATCGCACCGCATATTTCCTACTTCCTGGTCCGTTTTTCTTCCCGAAACGATTCATTACATCCCGGTTTAAGTTCAAATTAATTTTATTTGAACTTTAACTTAATTTTAAGAAAATTTTATAAAATATATTTATGGGGACCTTTAAAATGTCATTCGCCGCGCAGTCGCCTCGGACGACGTGCAAAAATTTGACTATCTCAGAATTCGACAAAATTTGATAGGGTGACTCGATTTCGCGATACGAATCCAACCGCGAACTCCGTTTCCTCATCCAAGGTCTAGAGCATGAGTATTTCAAATAAGCATTTGGATGGCAAATGACAATTTTTCCCTTATTCACAAAAAATTCAAATTTACTCGGGTTTTACAATTCCTGAAGCCATAGACCCGATAGAGGGTCTTTTGTTGGTCCTCTTTGCAATTTTCTCAATGGGGGCACTGTTGCACTGTATGGCCTGGACCAAAAGACCTGGACCCAGTTCCTCTCCACCCGAGGATCCCACTGGCCGCAAGAGAAGCGGGGAAGGGTCAAGCGAGGACCCAAATGTGCAAAGAAAGAAGGCCAGGAAGGAGGCACGACGCCAATGGATTCAGGGGAGGAGTGTCACTTGTGAGCGGCATCTTGACCACATCTCACTCACCCCAAGGCATGAGGTTGTAAAAATCATTGAGGGGCATGGCATGAGTTGTTGGTTCAAGCAAGTTGAGCGATATAATTTTTCAATGGTTAAGGAGTTCTACCAATCGCTCCGGGTAGTTGAGGTGAACGAAGTGGAGGTGTTGAGAACCAATGTGCGGGGCAAGATATTCGAGGTGACCCCCGATATCATTACCACTCTTCTTGGAGGATACGTGAGACCACCATCCTTCCCGCCTGTCTATCCTCACAATATCACTAGAGCCAAGACTAGAGAGGAGTTTGTGGCTCTAATGTATAAGGACTCCACTAAATTCAAGGGACTGTTCCAAAGTGGAGGGTTAAAGCATGTGCATGGGCTTCTGAACAAACTTCTCCATTACAATTTATTCCCAAAAGCTTCGGAAAAGAAGCCAAATATGGAGAAGTTAGCCTTGTTAGATGATGTTGTGTCGGGGAAAACAATCGACTTTGCACTTTTCATCTGGGAAGTAATGAAAGACTTTGCTGTGACAATGAAGCCAATGACCAATTTTCCATACGGGAGTTTGTTAACTTGGATGTGCGATCACTTCAAAGTTAAGGGCTACGCATTTGACAAGATCACTCCTCCCGAGACTGGGGCTATTGGCAAGACCATTAGTAAAAAGAGAAAAGCAATGAGTAAGGGGGAACGGGCTAGGACAGGGGGATCTGATTCTGAGGCTCCCGGCCCATCCTCATCTGCTGGGCCATCCACAGCTGCACCAGCACACTCAACGGCCCAGCGTCTTGATGCACTAGAGACAACAATGCATGGGATTGAGGCATCAGTGCAGGGGATGATGGCCATGCTGAGAGAGATGTTCATGCATACCTTCCCTGGGAGCCCATCCCAGAAGGACCTACTGTGCCAGCTACTGCCCCTCCTGCTTCTGCCCCCGTTGACTCCATAGTGATTGAGGAAGAGGAGGATGACGATGATGAAGATACTGATGAGGAAGGGGAAGATTAGGAGTCTGAGGAAGATGAGGATGATGATGGAGAGGGTGATGTGTAGTAGGCTATTATAGTCGTTGCTTTTCTTTTGATGTTGGATTGTACTTGGTTAGGATGGGGTCGTAGGCTTTTTGGTTCCTTTTTGATGTCCTACTTCTTGTACTCCAATTTCATAACACATTAATGAAAAACCATAATTCCTGATTCATTCTTGTCTGCGTTATTTTGTTAATTGCATTATGATTTTTGTTTTTGTTGATTGATTGAGTGAATTGTTCGTTTAAATGGATTATTGTATGTTATGCTCATTACCTTGTTTGAAAAATAACTTTTGCTAAGGGACTAGCAAAACCCAAGTTGGGGGGTGTGATTAGCACAAAACTTTGCATATTTTAGGTGTTAATCAGCATATTTTCAATTGCTTATGGGGGTTAATTGACTGGAGTTAGATTAGTATTGTGCTTAATGATGATTCTTGGTGTTTGCAAAAAAGAGCGCTAAATGAGGCTTCTTAAAGCCTTCCCAAAGGAGTTCAGGTGATTGAGGATGAAAGAGGGGCTAAAGAGTGTCTCAAGAGTGAAGAAATCAGAAAAATCAGACAAAGCAGCAGAAGTGTACCGGTACGCAGTACCACGTCAATAGCATCCCCTTAACCGGGATTATGGTCCACAAGTGTAACCTGTGTTCCATTGTTCATTGGATCCAACGAAGGTCCAATGTACCATGATTTATACTCCATTATGGTCCATTTACATCTTTGAAGGGAAGGAAAACATAGGCTGAAAACATGGAAAAATAGTTTTAAAATTTGAAATTTTTGGAAAGAGTACCGGTACTGCGTACCGGTACGGTTTGCCCACTGGAAAAAGCGTACCGGTACGCTGTACCGGTACTGTATGCCTACTGGAAAAAGTGTACCGATACTGCGTACCGGTACGGTTTGCCCACTGGACAGCAGCGTACCAGTACTGTCTGTCCATATTTTTGCCTATTTCAACTGTTTTGGATTTCAAATCCATTCCAAACCCTTCCACATCCATCCAATACATGTTTAACATCATTTCCCACACAAAACTTGGTACTCACAAGTTCTATTACATTCACTTACATAAATTTACATGCCAAAACTAAGTTTTCATAAATATTTTTACAAAAACTCCAAGTAAAGCCACATTCCGGCTTTCTTCACCCTTGAGGCTCCAAATGAGAGTCGTCCACCGGCGTGTGTTCCACACCTAAAATGTTTTCTCGTATAGGGTGAGCTACGCTCAATAGAGTATCTCCTACAGAGGCTACTCCCCACCCTAGATGCATATGAAAATGTTCACAATGCAACTGATCAACACTTTAGAACATTTAACTCAAGAATATGTATTTCATGTAGGAATTCACCATGTCATGCCATGAAACGAGATGAGACTCACTCACGCACATCAACCCGAGCCCTTCCCGACTCCTCAACACATGCAAGTACCCATGTGAATGACTTTGTCATCTATGTAACACATGAAATGACATTTACAAATCTAGGGCCTTTCTAGGGGTGGATATTCATGGACTTACACCAATGGCACCCAACCGACACGGAATTCATGGACTTCCACCAACGGTTCCGCGTACACCGACACACTTTATGGGCTCTTATACCAACGGAGTGCGTATCCAATCACCGGGTCTCTCACCCGAGGGATAGTCTAGCCCTTCTTGCTACCCTAACCCAATGTCCATGAAACCGCGCGACTTAGTCGGATCATCAACCCAACTTTCCCAAGTCCACCTTTCATCCACCAAGTGAGGTGATGACGACAACATGCACACACACCCTCATGATGTGATGTCTCCGTGCAAATGCAATGTAATGAACCATTGCATATCAATGTCATGTCCCATATGTAATGAATGCCATATGGACAATTTAAACCACATATCAACATGTACCATGGCAATTTATATCATATGCATATAAACACCAAACCTTGTCACATTGTCAATAAATCAATAAGCATATATCGACAACAATTTACCAACATGTTATCACATAACCCATGTCATTCATAATGCACAATATAAACATATAGCATGCCCACCAAATGCCAAATTCCAATCACTCAAGGAATTTTATCAAACACCTTCAAGGCAATAATTAGGTTAAACACATAACATGCCCAAAATTTCACCAAGTCACAAGAAATTATTCAAGTAACTTCCACATACCAAAATCAAGCTAGAAATTAGACTAAATCATTTATATGTCAAATTTTCTCATTTCCATGACCATAGACATGTCTTGGGTCAATTTCTATATCTAAGCCTTTGTCTATCAACACGCAAGGGTGGAATAAAACCAGAGTAGGAAGAACCCTACCTCTTGAAGCGTAATAGAAGTGGTAGAACCTCCAAGAACACCAACACCAACCTCAAAGTCTTGATTTCCCAAAATCTTCTATTTGGATCTTCGGTGAAATCCTTCGTTCTTGGTGTGGTTGCGTAGCCCTCGTCGAGTAGATCGACTTTAACTCTTGGCTCGACGGATTCTGACCGACGGAACTCCGGGAATCAACGAAAGAAATCTTGGATTTCTCTCTTTTTCTCTCTCTTTCTCTCCAACGTTCAAGCCAGCAAAAAATCAGAGATATTTATGCCAAATATCTGATTTTTAACCCTATTTATAATTTCCAAGGCTTGGCTCAGATCGCGCCACACGCCCCCCACTTGTTCGGGTCCGCTTTCGCCTCGAAATGATTTATTTGATCCGGTTTAAGTTCAAATTAATTTTATTTGAACTTTAATTCAATTATAAGGAAATTTTATATTTGCCATTTATAGGGACCTTTATGAGGTCATTCGATACACAGTCGTCTCCTAAAATGTGAAAAATCTGACTATCTCGGAATTCAACGAAATTAGTCTGGGCGACTCGATTTCGCGATACGAATCCAACGGCGAAGTTCGTTGTGTCATACGAGCTCTAGAGAGCATGTATTTTAATTCCCGCATTATAGTGGCAAATAACCATTTTGCCATTTTTCAGAAAATTTTCAAATTTACTCGAGTTTTACATTCTTCCCCCCTTAAAAAGAATTTCGTCCCTGAAATTCACACACACATGCACACACAGTCACATGCATATGCAACAGTCATTTAATATTAAATGACTATAAGAACGTACATCAATCCTCGAACAAGAAAGGATAATTGGTACGTTTAGTGTCCTCGCGCTCCCATGTTGCCTCCTCCACTCCCCGGTGCTGCCACAACACCTTCACTAGCCTCATGGTCTTGCCTCGCAAAACCTGATCCCGGCTATCCATGATACGCACTGGTCCCTCCTCGAAGGTTCCATCCGCATCAACAACAAGTTCGCCCCAATCCACCACATGAGTCAGATCTGGGGTGTATTTCCGGAGCGTGGAGACATAGAATACCGCGTGAACACCCGATAGATTTGGCGGTAATGCCAACCGGTAAGCAACTGTACCAACCCTCTCAAGTACTTCAAAGGGCCCGATATACCTCAGCGACAGCTTTCCCCGCTTGCCGAACCTGACCACTCCTCTTTTAGGCATCACATTCAAGAAGAAATGATCTCCCACCTCAAACTCTAGAGGTCGCCGCCGTCTGTCGGCTCTGAGCCGTGAGAATACGCTTTCGTATCAAGTCCACCTTCTCCGAGGTGTCTCTAACCAATTCCAGACCCTTAGAGGGTCTCTCCCCTACCTCTGTCCAACAAACTGGAGAATGACAAGGCCTTCCATATAATGCCTTATAGGGTGCCATCCGTATGCTCGCCTGGTAACTGTTGTAGGCGAACTCCACTAAGGGTAGGTGCTCTTCCCAGTGACCCTTGAGATCTAGGACGCATGCCCGTAGCATGTCCTCTAAAGTCTGGATAGTCCTCTCCGACTAACCGTCCGTCTGGGGATGAAAAACAGTGCTCATCATCAATTGTGTCCCCATGGCTCATTGGAAACTCTCCCAAAAATGAGTCGTAAACCTGGGATCCCAATCCGATACTATAGATACGGGCACCTCATGCAACTGGACAATCTCTTGTATATACAATATGCAGAATTCCTCCAGTGTAAAGGTCATCCGCACCGCCAAAAAGTGTTCCGACTTCGTAAGCCGGTCCACTATCACCCACACCGATTCATGTCCCCGCGATGTCCGTGGCAAGTGGGTCACAAAATCCATCGTGACATGCTCCCACTTCCACTCCGCTACCTCCAAAGGCTGGAGTAACCTTGCGGGTCTCTGGTGTTCAGCCTTCACTTGTTGACACGTGAGACATCGGCTAACAAAATCTCCGACGTGCCTCTTTATCCCGCTCAAATAGTATTGGTGACGAAGATCATGGTACATCTTCGTGCCACCCAGATGCACAAAAAAATGAGACCAATGGAACTCCCTAAGGATCTCCCCTCTCAGCTCAACGGACTGGGGAACCACAACCCGTCCCCTGTACCGAAGACTACCATCTGAATAAATGGTCTAGCCCTCGTCACTGATACCTGACTGTACCCGGTCCCTAATGGACAATAACTCCGTGTCCTGCCCCTGGGACTCGATCACCCTGTTTAATAGGGAAGGCGTAGCCACCACACTTCCCAAAGTACACTGAACCAGCCCCATGTAGCGTAGCCCGAACTATTCGATAGTCTCGAGCATCTGCCAATCCCGGGAAGCCACACTAGCCAAGACTCCCCGTGACTTCCGGCTGAGTGCATCAGCCACCACATTTGCCTTACCGGGGTGGTAATGCAAAGTGAAGTCATAGTCCTCCAGAAACTCCATCCACCTATGTTGCCTCATGTTGAGGTCCCGCTGTGTAAAAATGTACTTCAGACTTTTGTGGTCCGAAAACACTTCGAACTGCTCACTATATAGATAGTGGTGCCAAGCCTTCAAGGCAAAGACTATGGCCGCCAACTCCATATCATGTGTGGGGTAATTCTGCTCGTGATTCTTTAATTGTCGAGAACCATAAGCTACCACCTTTCTCGATTGCATCAAAATGCAACCAAGTCCATCATTCGAGGCATCACAATATACTATGTACCTCTGTCCCCTTTCCAGGACTATCAAAATAGCGGCAAAAGTAAGCCTCCCCTTCAACTCCTGGAATGCCATCTCACAAGAGCCATTCCACTCAAACTTGACCTCTTTTCGGGTCAACCTCGTCATAGGTGCAGCTAATCAGGAGAAGTCCTCAATGAACCTCCTGTAATACCCTGCCAATCCCAAGAAACTGCGTATCTCAAAGACTGACTTCGGCCTCTCCCAATTCATGACTGCCTCAACCTTCTCCGGGTCCACGGATACACCCGAAGCCGATTCCACATGTCCCAAAAATTTCACCTCCGTGAGCCAAAATTCACACTTACTAAACTTGGCGTACAACTGGTGGCCTCTCAAGGTCTAGAGAACGATCCTGAAGTGACCCTCATGCTCCTCCTCAAACTTGGAGTAGATCAAGATGTCGTCAACAAAAACTACGACAAACTGATCTAAGTAGGGTTGGAACACCTTATGCATGAGATCCATGAATGCCGTCGGGGCATTCGTCAATCCAAAGGGCATCACGATGAACCCAAAATGCCCATACCGCGTTTTGAATGCCATCTTAGTGATATCTGCCTCCCTTACTGATTCGCACTTTTTAGTGTGTCTGAATTATATTATTATATTACACCCAAGTATAAGCGGTCAAATTGTAGTTTTCTCGGTTTTAAGTCCAAGTATCGATCCCACAGAGAGTTTTAGTAATTAGAGGTTAAAGATAAAATAAAAACAATAAAATAAAAATAAAGCCATAAAGAGGTTGTTTGGAGTAGTTTGATGTTTGAGAGCTTGTGGTGTGAGCTTAGTCTGTTCGAGTAACTTAACTTAATTAAAAGACGGAATTAAATTGCAACAATAATGAAATGCGTAAGTAAAGTAGATTAATGACAGAAATATAAAAGATATACTTCAGTTCAAGGATCCCACATGCGTTATATTGGTCGTATTATGGAATTGCTACCTCACCTCAATTAACTTCCATTTTACTGGTAAGTCAATCGGCAGGTCTGATGTATACAAATAAGAACACAATAGCTTCTTAGGCTCATTGTGGTAGTAATATATTATAACTCAGCTGCTCCTTAGGCTACACTGGTTATAGATGTCCAGTTGATTAATTCAAGCAGAATCCGCAGGTGGTATAGACTATCTTCCGGTGACTTGTCAGGTCAACCGGTGGTAGTTAATCATAATACAACTGCTTCTTAGGCTAACTGTATTTAGATATGTCACCCAGAAAGTGAAGTCACTCAAACGGCATACTTGAATTATTCAATAGGTTATCTTGTAATATATATATTGACAGTAGAACTTCCTCAGCGTTCCGGTGGAGGACTAGCCATACCGATAGGATCACCGGGGTTATTCTAGCAGGCAATATTATTATATATAGTAATACCAGGCGTCAGTGGAACTTCCTCAGCATTCCGGTGGAGGATTAACCATACCGGTAGGAACGCCGGGGTTATTCTAGCTGGCCCGTCTTATATATATAATAAACGTATAGATAGAACATCAACAATTCCATAAACATATCAATATTATACATGTGTTCCCCTCGAACCGGAGGATATACGGAACTACTCACGCTCCATTGCTATAGACAATCAAGGAGAGCTAGCAGTTGTCATTACAACAGGAAATAAAAGTACGGAATTTTGAATGTCTTTCGCAGGGAACGATTGAAATACAACCACTCTTATGATCGATTAAGATGAAAAAGTGGCAGCAGTTCAACTATCCGAATGGAAAGATACAACGAAAATATAAAAGTACAGGATGTAGGACTGAAGTATAACACGGACCGGAGCGTGCTTTCTCTTTTCTTTTCTCTCTTTTCTTTCTCTCTTTTTCTCTCTTCGGAGTTGCTTGAAAAACTCTCAGAACTTCTTGGTTTTTCTCTCGGCTTTCTCTTGTTCCGGCCTTATGAAATGAAGAGGGGGCAACCTATTTATAGGCGTGGGAAGCAAGTGGGCAAGGAGATCAACTTGAACTCTGACAAAGGTGACCGTCCGGACGCCATCACCACCGTCCGGACGGTGGTGCTTTGCTGGAATAATCAACTTGCATGGAATGCTGACTCCTTATTTTGCCTAATTATACTTTAGCCTCCAATGTTCCATTCTCTTGACATTGCTCCTGCATCTTGTGTTTAATTCAGCATTTATCCTGCAAGTTTTAGATAAAATGTTAAAGCTAGGGTTATTCCCGCATAAACCCTAATTTACTCTAAGTACTAATTTTTAGTGCGTTCATTATACTAATTCGAGTTTTTTGATTTTTTTTAATTTACATACTAATTAAGGTTAATCACACCCCCCAACTTAGACTTTACTAGTCCCTAGTAAATAAAAAGAAAATATAATACCAATAGGAGTAAAATCATTTTCGTAGATTTTTTTTACGATTGCATTTAGCATATGCAACAAGCCGTTAAACCCCTAGGTGATTCCTAGTGGACGAGTTGTGTCTCGTGAAGGTTTCCAGTGAAGCTACCTACAAACTTCAGTAATTAGGAATGCATATTTCATATTTTTCATATGCATGATTAGAATGATATTTCTTCTGTCTTGCTGGAATGTTTCCTTTTCTGATCACCTTGAGAGTATCATATGTTGGGTGTAGTATTATCTATATATTTTTATTAAAACTTGTGTGTGTGTGTAGTGATGTTTTTATTTTCAAAAATCACTTGAAAAATATTACCCTCTTTCATGGTAGTCTTGATGTCAATCCTTCCCTGGAATACACTCAGTAAGAATAGCACACATGTTATAGTGACTGTTCTCACAATTTTACATGTGATTGGAATATTGATAACAAAACGAATTATTGCACATGTAATAAAAAGGAGCGGTTATTTTGAATAGACTGGAAATTGACATAATCTCATGAAAGAATATTAACACAGTATTAAATATATTATTAACATTTTCCTTTTTAGATTGCTAGAATGGATGCAAATATATGATTTCTGGAATCAAAAAGGATTTTATTAGGGTTGTAACGTGGTCAGGGGTTGGGGTGTAAGAACTGACGTCGGTGGGATTCAAGTGCTATCGTTTAACATTGTGGCACACCTCAGTTTAGTTTTCTTATGACTTTGCAGGTTATTTTTATTTTTCCCATTTTTCACTTTCTTGGCTATTTTCTTTCTTTTTGTTTTCTTTTCTAGACTTTTCTTTCGAGCCGGGATTTTCTTTTCTCCCTTTTCTTTGCTTTTTTCTGCTTTTCTGTATCCTGCTGCTTAAATCGAGGGTGCAATAAAATTAGATAGCAAGGGTAGGTGTATTATATTTTTATGTGGCTCGGGTGTTTCTTAGGGTTTAAGAAAAGACTATTATTTTTTTTTTTTTATTTTTTTTTTTTTTTATTATTTTTTTTTTTTTGCTCAATCACGGCTGACTAGGGATAATTTTGTAAAAGAAATGGTTTAGGCTCAAGATTAATGAAACATGGCCTAAGATCATTTTCCAGAAATCCTATATTTGTATTCTTTCTAGATAAACAATTAAGGGCAATGTACATAATATATTTCAATACGTGCTAATCAAAACAAATATAATGAGATTAGTCAAAGAAAAGTTACCGCTGAATCGAAGATTCGTAGTTGAGTAGATGTAGCATTTCTTTCCAAGAAAGAATGGCTCTAATTCTGCATTTGGTTTTTTACATCTCCACTATATATAGAAAGAGTGTAATATTTTGCATGGTTTTCAAAAATAAAGACATCTATTTGTGCTTCTAAGGTTAAGTTCGAATAAAAATATTGAGATAACGTACAGCTAAAATATGAAAGTCTCATGAGATCAGAGTATTTTTGCAAGGCATTAGAATATAATCCTAATCTAACTGTGAATTGTATGAAATATGTTTCCTATTTTAGTAATTTATGTTCTCATTTTGACAAAGACAATTTAAACATACTTAAATTTCAAACATACTAGTTCAAACATATATAAGCAAAACTTAACTAAGTTCAAATCACACAAGCATAAAACATAAAACACAACTTCAAGTTTTAAGTGCAGAAATTGAAAGTGCATAACAAAAAAAAAGGTGAGTGAAAGAAAGCAATGTTTCAAGTAGACTCCCCTGGTCTTCAAGAAGTTGAAGGACCTCCTCCAAAATGCTGTCTAAATAGCCTTAATATTTCTGCCTGACTCTGTTCATATTCTGTCATACGCTGGCCAAGTTGATTGATGTTGGCATCCATTTGAGTGAGGGTGGCTTCTAATCCCAGCAAAATCTGCCTGTCAGTTCGGTCGTCCACAGGGATGTAAGGTTGATCCTCTTGTGGCTGCTGCTGTTCTTGTGGAATGAACTCCTCAGGTGGGTGGAATGGTTCTTCTTGTTGCTGCTGTTGTGGCTCTGCTGGTTGTACTTCAGGTACATCTTCTTGCTATCCTCCGTGACTTTTCTTCAATGAGGTTTTGTCTAATGCTCCATAGTGCTCAACTTCCTTCCATACGGGGTCAATGATTACACCATTATTCCTGCATAATTGAGATACTAACATGCCATATGGGAGTGAGGGCTTTTTGTTGGCTACCGTTAAGATCATTTGGTCTACGATTAGGTTCGGTAGATCGACACTGTGTCCTATCCCGAGTGCATATAGCAGGTAAGCTTGTTCGGTGTAGATTTGGTTTTTATGTGCCCTGGGTAGTAAGTTGTTGACTGTGAACAAATTCAGAATTCTATATGTATCAGTCAAATCTCCTTGCTTGATATATTTGTTCGGTCTACCCCATCCAAAGTCTGGGTTATTCGTGACTTGTCTTCCTATGGCACTTAAATCAGGTAATTCATTCTCAGCATATGGGTACTGTGGGTTTGGTTCTCTCCGCATGGATTGGAAGAAATCAGCTATGGTGTTTGGTGTAACATGAAATATGGCACCTCTCACAAATGTACGTAAATGTCTTTTTTCCACGATTATAGCATTACTGTAAAACTCACGGATTAAGCAATCATACACAGGTGCAGATAATCTAGCATAATCAACCCAACCTCTAGCATGCAAGATTTCTTTAATGCTTATAGCTTCAAAATCTTCAAAGATAATGGGTCTCTCCACAATTATTGTTTTAGTTCTAAAATGTTTATCATACCAGTCTTGTTGTTGGGAATTCTCGAACATCACCTCATCGAAGATGTCGTCTGGTTCTGGTGGTGGTGGAGGTGCTTGTTGTTGCTCGGGTTGATTTGCTTGAGCCGTTCTTGATGATCTTCTTGGTCTTTGCCTCAAATCCATAATTTCTTGATTTCTCCGCGGATTCTCGGTTTTGAATGATTTCAATTGGTAAATATCTTCTAAATGTTATGGGTAGGAGAATAATCGGAGCAAATGTGGTAGATTTTGATCAAATGTAGTGGATTTGGTAGGCTTTTCTTGAGTTTTTCGGGTTTGGCCGAAGTTTTGGAGGAGAACTGATCGGTTTTGCATGGAGGAGTGTATATATAGTAGGGACCACCGTCCAGACGGTGGGACTGCCGTCCGGACGGTCCCAACTCTCGGGTTTGATGTTTTTTCCTTTGTGTTTTGCTTGTATTTCTCCTGCAATGTTACTTCTTCAATTTCCTGCAATATACAAAATTTTCATATATATTCATTCTACTAAAAACTTTTGCTCACCACTCTTTTTCGTCGTTAAAAATGGGTTTTTAATTTTTTATTTGTTATTGCTTATTTACGGAATTGCCTACTTAAATTATAGTTATTTACATTTATGTACATTTTTAAATACTTACTCTTATACTTATGTATATTTAGAAAAAACATGTACGTTTATACAAATATATACATTGTTTATAGATATATTATAGTTATGTATATGTATACATATATACTTCTTCCAAAATTCTGTTGATTATATTGAGTCGGAGTCAGAACTGCCTGGATTATTAATACCAGTGACTCGACCAACTTCATTTCGAACGTACTTGGTTAACATCGGGGTGGAGTAGGATGGCGCCTCAGGGTAGTCCTTACTCTGCCCATACCTAATCCACCGTAATCGATCGGACGCTCGACCTGAAATCGGTTCCGCACATGGATTGTATTGTCTTAAATGTTCTGTTCGACCGCATCTGACACAACCACCGAGACAATTTGCTCGTCTGTGTTTAGCATACGGACTTTTTCCACACAGTGGTCTTGGTTGACTTTCAAATATTTCCAGATTTCTGACTTTTCTGGCTTTTTGCATGATTAGTGCGTGAACGTCTTTTGGAAGATGACGCAGTATAATTAAACTTAACCAAAATAGTTTTACATCCATACTGTATATTCTCAGTTTAGTTTAATATAAGATAAAAGACTCTTTATCCGGTTCTTTAACGTCTGCCAGTTACAAAGACAAGATATATATATATATATATATATATATATATAGGCTATCTGTTTAAAGTAGAAGAGTTATTTTAAAAGTAAAAATTAAATTCACATTCATACCTCCCCAATTTAAACTAATTACTAGTTGTGACGAAAGCACAGTAATCATCAACATTGATGGTAGAACCTTGCTTCACCAAGTAGGATTCTGGCTGTTACTCAGGCGGTTTTCTCTGTCAAAGAAATTACAATGAATTAGTAGGATTAAGTGCTAATTTTCAAAGTAAATAGACAGGATCAGAAAGGTGCACAACAGTGATGTTTTGAGTAAAAGTTTCATAATACGGTTTAAGCCTTTGACCGTTTACTTTAAAGATAGTTCCGGTTACTGGATTTTCGATTTCAACTGCTCCGTAGTCAAATACTTGTTTGACGATGTAGGGACCTGTCCATCTTGATCTTAATTTACCTGGAAATAAACGAAGCTTTGCATTGTATAATAAAACTTTTTGAGATGGTTCGAAAGATTTCCGCATGATATTTTTATCATGGAAAATTTTTGTTCTTGATTTTGTGATTTTAGTGTTTTCATATGCTTCGTTTCTTAATTCTTCTAATTCATTGATTTGCAATTTTCGAGCTATTCCAGCCTTGTCTAAATCAAAATTCATTGTTTTAATTGCCCAATATGCTCGATGTTCCAATTCTACAGGGAGATGACATGGTTTTCCGTACACTAGTCTATAAGGAGACATTGCTAAAATAGTTTTATATGCAGTACGGTATGCCCAAAGCGCATCAGTCAATCGTAAAGACCAATCTTTACGATCTGGGTTTACTGTCTTTTCTAGGATGTATTTTATTTCCCTATTGGCTAATTCAGCTTGGCCACTGGTCTGCGGATGGTATGGGGTGGATATTTTGTGTGAAATGGAATATTTTTTCATGAGGTTTTCAAAAACTTTATTGCAAAAATGTAATCCACCGTCGCTTATAATGGTGCGAGGAATTCCAAATCTAGACAGAATATTTTCTTTTAAAAATTTGATCACTGTTTTATGATCATTATTTCGACAAGGAACTGCCTCGACCCATTTAGAGACATAGTCAACTGCGACCAGAATATATAGATAGCCAAACGATGGGGGGAACGGACCCATAAAATCGATGTCCCAGCAGTCAAAAATTTCAATAATTAAAATAGGGTTTAGATGCATCATATTTCTTTTTGAAATATCTCCCATTCTTTGACATCTGTCACAGTTCAAACAAAAGATATGTGTATCTTTAAAAAGTGTTGGCCAATAAAATCCACACTGCATGATTTTTGCAGCTGTTTTTCTTGAAGCGAAATGGCCTCCGCATGCTTCAGAGTGGCAGAACTGAATTACTTGATTTCTTTCATGGTTAGGTATACAACGCCTTATTATTTGATCTTTACAATATTTAAACAAATAAGGGTCATCCCAGAAAAAATTACGTACTTCCCTTAGGAACTTGTTTGTATCAGATTTAGTGTAATTAGGAGGTATAGCTCCAGTGGCTAGATAGTTAGCTATATCCGCATACCATGGTACTTCTGCTATTGCGAAAAGTTGTTCGTCTGGAAATGTTTCTTTGATTGGAATTGGTTCTTCCTTTATTTCGTAGTTTAATCTTGACAAGTGATCTGCTACTACGTTTTCTACTCCCTTTTTATCTTTGATTATAAGATCGAATTCTTGGAGTAATAGTATCCATCGCAAGAGACGTGGTTTAGTGTTTTTCTTTGTAAGTAGATATTTTAGGGCTGCATGATCTGTAAATACCACAATGGACGACCCAACCAAGTATGAACGAAATTTATCTAAAGCAAATACGACTGCAAGTAGTTGTTTTTCTGTGGTTGAATAGTTTATTTGGGTATCATTTAAAGTTTTGCTTGCATAATAGATCACGTATGGTTTCTTGTCTTTTCTTTGCCCTAATACAGCTCCTATTGCATAGTCACTTGCGTCACACATTATTTCAAAGGGTAAGGACCAATCAGGAGATTGCATAATAGGTGCAGAAATAAGCATGTCTTTTAATTTGTTAAATGCGGATTGACATGTCTCACTCCATTCGAATGATGTATCTTGACATAATAGATTGCATATAGGCTTAGATATTGAACTAAATTTTTTTATAAATCTTCTGTAGAATCTTGCATGGCCTAAAAATGAGCGAATGTCTTTTACTGTTTTTGGTGGAGGCAGGTTTGCTATCAGATCGATTTTTGACTTATCTACTTCGATTCCTTTTTTGGAGACTATGTGGCCTAAAACAATACCTTGTGTTACCATAAAATGACATTTTTCCCAGTTTAGGACAAGGTTTGTTTCCTCACATCGAATGAGAACTTTTTCTAGATTTTCTAGACAGAGTTGGAATGAATCTCCATATACTGAAAAATTGTCCATGAAGACTTCTAAATATCTTTCTACCATATCACTGAATATACTCAACATGCAACGTTGGAAGGTAGCTGGTGCATTACAAAGTCCGAATGGCATTCGTTTATATGCAAAGGTACCAAAGGGACATGTAAAAGTGGTTTTTTCTTGATCATCTATTGCAATTTCAATTTGGTTGTAGCCTGAATATCCATCCAAAAAGCAATAGTATGCATGCCCAGCTATTCTTTCTAAGACTTGATCTAAGAATGGTAATGGAAAATGATCTTTCCTAGTAAGAGAGTTTAATTTTCTGTAATCAATACATACTCGCCAGCCTGTGACTGTACGCATTGGGACTAATTCATTTTCCTTATTTTGTATTACAGTGATTCCGGATTTCTTTGGAACGACTTGTGTAGGACTAACCCATTTGCTGTCAGATATAGGATAGATGATTTTTGCATCTAATAGTTTGAGTATTTCATTGCGAACGACTTCTTTTAGATGTGGGTTTAGTCTTCTTTGCATTTGACGAGATGGTTTAGCATTTTCTTCCAGGTATATACAGTGAGTGCATAGGAGTGGATTTATACCTTTGATATCTGCTATTGTCCATCCAAGGACACTTTGATGATTTTTCAGTACTTCTGTTAATTCTTTCTCTTGTTTTTCAGATAAGTTTGCTGATATGATTACTCGATGAATTTTATTTTTTTCTAGAAAAACGTGTTTTAGATTGGTTGGGAGTGGTTTTAAGTCTGTCTTAGCAATTTTTATGTTTTGTGCTACGGGTTCAGATATTGGTAATTTTTCACCTGGTGGATTTTCCACAGATTTATCTTCAGATTCGGTATCAGATATTGATTGTAACTCAAATATATCTTCTTCTTTTTTTAGAAAAGTGTTTTCAAAGAAACTTTGAGTCAGTGTATTAACACAATTTATTTCAAAGGGTTCTTCTTCGTCACTTTCTTCTTCTCTAGGTCGTTTTAAGCTGTTAAACACATTTAATTCTAGGGTCATGTTTCCAAATGATAATTTCATTATTCCGTTCCTACAGTTTATTACGGCATTTGATGTGGCTAGGAACGGGCGGCCCAAGATTAGAGGTATGGATATAGATGTTTCGTAAGTTGGTTCTGTGTCTATGATGATGAAATCTGCGGGGAAATAGAATTGATCTATTTGAATAATAATATCTTCCACAATTCCTCGTGGAACTCTGATCGATCTATCGGCTAGTTGTAATGTGACCTTGCAAGGTTTTAGTTCACTTAAGCCTAGCTGGGTATAGACGGAATATGGCATTAGATTACAACTAGATCCGAGGTCTAATAAGGCTCGATTGATTCGGAAATTTCCAATGATACATGGAACTGTTGGATTACCAGGGTCTTTGTATTTAAGAAGAGTTTCATGATGTACGATAGTGTTAACTTGTTCAGTTAGAAATGCTTTTTTTTGTACATTAGTTCTTCTTTTTCTTGTACAAAGATCTTTTAGAAATTTAGCATATGCTGGAACTCGTTTAATTGCATCTAGTAATGGAATGTTAAGTTTGACTTGTTTAAATATTTCCAAGATCTCAGCTTGATCTTTTTCGGATGTGAGTTTCTTAATTCTTTGGGGGAAAGGTAAAGGGATCGGACATGGTTGATCTTTTTCCTTTTCTGGTTCTGATTGTTTTAAAGGTTCTGGTTCAAGGGGTTCGTTTACCGGAATCGATTTACGTATGTTCTTTGCAATTTTAGGTTTTCTAGTTTTATTTATGATTTTCCCACTTCTTAGCGTTGTAATAGATTGTACTTGGCTTAGGGAAGGATCAGAAGTCACAAAATTAATTTGATTTTGATTTTGTGGAGGTTTTGGTTGGGAGGGAAATTTTCCTTTTTCTGGTATACTGAGGGATTGAGTCAGTTTAGCTAAATGACCCTTGATATCCTCAATACTCTGGGAAGTTTGAGTTTTAAATTCGTTAAAAACTTGAGTTGTTTGGTTATTAAAACTCATCTGATTTTGAATAAATTGGTTCATTGTGTCTTCCAGAGTTCTTTTATGTGGGGGTTGATATGGTTGGTATTGTTGTTGTTGATTTTGTGCCTGTGGTGGTCCTTGTGTTTGATTTGTGGGTTGCGTGTTTCTCCAACTAAAATTTGGATGATTCCTCCATCCTGGATTGTAAGTTTCAGAATAGGGATTCATATAGGGCTTATTATTGTTGTTATAAGTTGGAATTGTATTAGATTGTTCTATTAGAACTTCTTTGAATGCAGGTATAGTTGGACATTCTGCTGCAGGATGTCCTGACAACGCACAAATTTCACATATTTGTTCAGTAGTTGTTATAAAAGACACTTGTTTTAGTTTTTTCATTTCTAGGGCTTCTAGTTTTCGAGATAAACTAGCCATTTTAGCTCTTAGATCATCATCTTCTTTTAATACATATTTTCCTCTTTCGGATGTAGATGGCTTATTTTCTACTATGTTAGACGAAGTCGAGTCCCACATTTGGGAGCTTTCCGAAATAGTATCAAAGAATTGGAATGCTTCTTCGGGTCTTTTATTCATGAACTCCCCCTGTGCCATCATTTCAACAAACTGTCGCATTGCAGATGGGAGTGCATCATAAAAAAATCCGACTAAGGTCCAATCTTCGAATGCATGATGTGGACAGGATTGGAGAAGATATTTGAATCTTTCTCAGCATTGATAAAAAGTTTCATTTTCTTTTACATAAAAGTTCATGATTTGACGTCTTAACGTGTTAGTACGATGTATAGGAAAGAACTTTTTAAAGAACTCAGTCTGTAAAGTTTGCCAATTTGTGATGGAGTTGGCTCTTAAGGTGTTAAGCCATTGTTTTGCTTTATCTTTTAAAGAAAATGGGAATAATTTTAGTTTGACCATTTCAGAGTTATCTTGCAACGTTCCACAGACTTCTTCAAATTCTTTCATATGAATGTAGGGATTTTCAGTTTCTAGACCATGGAATTGGGGTAGTAACTGGATAGTTCCTGATTTAATATTAATGTTTGGAGCGTCTGCTGGAAAGGCGAAACAGGATGGGACATTTGTTCGCGTAGGATGTAGATATTCTCTTAAAGGTCGGATGTTTTGGATGACTTCTTGTTCTCTAGGAGGTTCTTCCCTAGGTACGTTTCGAGCCATACTTAATTCAAACGATTCTTGTGTGGATGCAGAAGATGAGGATGAGGAAGAAGTGGATGAGGATGAGGGTTGAGCTGGCTGGTTTACTGAACCTACTGATGACCGTACAGACATAAACTATTTAAAAACAAACAGAAACAAATTATAAACAAACAACTACTTTATTTTTCTATTTTTTTATTTTTATTTTTTAATTACCGTAACTCCCCGGCAACGGCGCCAAAAACTTGATTCGCACTTTTTAGTGTGTCTGAATTATATTATTATATTACACCCAAGTATAAGTGGTCAAATTGTAGTTTTCTCGGTTTTAACTCCAAGTATCGATCCCACAGAGAGTTTTAGTAATTAGAGGTTAAAGATAAAATAAAAACAATAAAATAAAAATAAAGCCATAAAGAGGTTGTTTGGAGTAGTTTGATGTTTGAGAGCTTGTGGTGTGAGCTTAGTCTGTTCGAGTAACTTAACTTAATTAAAAGACGGAATTAAATTGCAACAATAATGAAATGCGTAAGTAAAGTAGATTAATGACAGAAATATAAAAGATATCCTTCAGTTCAAGGATCCCACATGCGTTATATTGGTCGTATTATGGAATTGCTACCTCACCTCAATTAACTTCCATTTTACTGGTAAGTCAATCGGCAGGTCTGATGTATACAAATAAGAACACAATAGATTCTTAGGCTCATTGTGGTAGTAATATATTATAACTCAGCTGCTCCTTAGGCTACACTGGTTATAGATGTCCAGTTGATTAATTCAAGCAGAATCCGCAGTTGGTATAGACTATCTTCCGGTGACTTGTCAGGTCAACCGGTGGTAGTTAATCATAATACAGCCGCTTCTTAGGCTAACTGTATTTAGATATGTCACCCAGAAAGTGAAGTCACTCAAATAGCATACTTGAATTATTCAATAGGTTATCTTGTAATATATATATTGACAGTAGAACTTCCTCAGCGTTCCGGTGGAGGACTAGCCATACCGATAGGATCACCGGGGTTATTCTAGCATGCAATATTATTATATATAGTAATACCAGGCGTCAGTGGAACTTCCTCAGCATTCCGGTGGAGGATTAACCATACTGGTAGGAACGTCGGGGTTATTCTAGCTGGCCCGTCTTATATATATAATAAACGTATAGATAGAACATCAGCAATTCCATAAACATATCAATATTATACATGTGTTCCCCTCGAACCGGAGGATATACAGAACTACTCACGCTCCATTGCTATAGACAAGCAAGGAGAGCTAGCAGTTGTCATTACAACAGGAAATAAAAGTACGGAATTTAAATGTCTTTCGCAGGGAACGATTGAAATACAACCACTCTTATGATCGATTAAGATGAAAAAGTGGCAGCAGTTCAACTATCCGAATGGAAAGATACAACGAAAATATAAAAGTACAGGATGTAGGACTGAAGTATAACACGGACCAGAACGTGCTTTCTCTTTTCTTTTCTCTCTTTTCTTTCTCTCTTTTTCTCTCTTCGGAGTTGCTTGAAAAACTCTCAGAACTTCTTGGTTTTTCTCTCGGCTTTCTCTTGTTCCGGCCTTATGAAATGAAGAGGGAGCAGCCTATTTATAGGCGTGGGAAGCAAGTGGGCAAGGAGATCAACTTGAAATCTGACAAAGGTGACCGTCCGGACGCCATCACCACCGTCCGGACGGTGGTGCTTTGCTGGAATAATCAACTTGCATGGAATGCTGACTCCTTATTTTGCCTAATTATACTTTAGCCTCCAATGTTCCATTCTCTTGAAATTGCTCCTGCATCTTGTGTTTAATTCAGCATTTATCCTGCAAGTTTTAGATAAAATGTTAAAGCTAGGGTTATTCCCGCATAAACCCTAATTTACTCTAAGTACTAATTTTTAGTGCGTTCATTATACTAATTCGAGTTTTTTGATTTTTTTAATTTACATACTAATTAAGGTTAATCACACCCCCCAACTTAGACTTTACTAGTCCCTAGTAAATAAAAAGAAAATATAATACCAATAGGAGTAAAATCATTTTCGTAGATTTTTTTTACGATTGCATTTAGCATATGCAACAAGCCGTTAAACCCCTAGGTGATTCCTAGTGGACGAGTTGTGTCTCGTGAAGGTTTCCAGTGAAGCTACCTACAAACTTCAGTAATTAGGAATGCATATTTCATATTTTTCATATGCATGATTAGAATGATATTTCTTCTGTCTTGCTGGAATGTTTCCTTTTCTGATCACCTTGAGAGTATCATATGTTGGGTGTAGTATTATCTATATATTTTTATTAAAACTTGTGTGTGTGTGTAGTGATGTTTTTATTTTCAAAAATCACTTGAAAAATATTACCCTCTTTCATGGTAGTCTTGATGTCAATCCTTCCCTGGAATACACTCAGTAAGAATAGCACACATGTTATAGTGACTGTTCTCACAATTTTACATGTGATTGGAATATTGATAACAAAACGAATTATTGCACATGTAATAAAAAGGAGCGGTTATTTTGAATAGACTGGAAATTGACATAATCTCATGAAAGAATATTAACACTGTATTAAATATATTATTAACATTTTCCTGTTTAGATTGCTAGAATGGATGCAAATATATGATTTCTGGAATAAAAAAGGACTTTATTAGGGTTGTAACGTGGTCAGGGGTTGGGGTGTAAGAACTGACGTCGGTGGGATTCAAGTGCTATCGTTTAACATTGTGGCACACCTCAGTTTAGTTTTCTTATGACTTTGCAGGTTATTTTTATTTTTCCCATTTTTCACTTTCTTGGCTATTTTCTTTCTTTTTGTTTTCTTTTCTAGACTTTTCTTTCGAGCCGGGATTTTCTTTTCTCCCTTTTCTTTGCTTTTTTCTGCTTTTCTGTATCCTGCTGCTTAAATCGAGGGTGCAATAAAATTAGATAGCAAGGGTAGGTGTATTATATTTTTATGTGGCTCGGGTGTTTCTTTGGGTTTAAGAAAAGACTATTATTTTTTTTTATTTTTTTATTTTTTTTGCTCAATCACGGCTGACTAGGGATAATTTTGTAAAAGAAATGGTTTAGGCTCAAGATTAATGAAACATGGCCTAAGATCATTTTCCAGAAATCCTATATTTGTATTCTTTCTAGATAAACAATTAAGGGCAATGTACATGATTAACCCTAAATTGTGTGTAAATTCAAAAATCAAAAAACTTGAATTAGTATAACAAATGCACTAAGAATTAGTACTTAGAGTGAATTAGGGTTTGTGCGGGAATAATACTAGTTATAACATTTTATCTCAAAGTTGCAGGACAAATGCTGAAATAACGCAAGACCAAGGGAGCAATGTCAAGGGAATGTAAAGAATGAAGGCCAAAGTGTAATTACCCAACGTGAAGACTCAGCATGCATGCAAGTGGCCGTTTCCAGCAAAGCACCACCGTCCGGACGGTGGGACTGCCGTCCGGACGGTCACCCTTGTCAGACTCAGCCTCATCTCTTCCCCCACTTGCCTTCATTTGCCTATAAATACTGCAGCTTCTTCTGCATTTCCTACGGCCGGACTGAGGCAGAAAAGAAGAGAGAAACAGAGAGATCTGAGAGAGATTCTGAAGTTCTGAAGTTCTGAAGAGAGAAAAAGAGAGAAAGAAAAGAGAAGAGAAAATACACTCCGGTCCGTGTTATACTTCAGTCCTAAGTCCTGTACTTTTATAGTTTTTGTGTAGCTTTCAATTCGAATAGTTGAACTGCCGCCACTTTTTCATCTTAACTGATTATAAGAGTGGCTGTGTTTCAATCGTTCCCTGCGAAAGACATTTAAATTCCGCACTTTCCTTTTTGCTGTAATGACAACTGCTAGCTCTCCTTGCTTGTCTATAGCAATGGAGCGTGAGTAGTTCCGTATATCCTCCGGTTCGAGGGGAACACATGTATAATATTGATCTGTTTTTGGAATTGCTGATGTTTTATTTATACGTTTATTATATATACAAGACGGGCCAGCTAGAATGACCCCGGCGTTCCTACCGGTATGGTTAATCCTCCACTGGAATGCTGAGGAAGTTCCACTGACGCCTGGTAGTATTATGTATATACAAGACGGGCCAGCTAGAATGACCCCGGCGTTTCCACCGAAATGCTGAGGAAGTTCCACTGACGCCTGGTATTACTATATATATAATAATATTGCCTGCTGGAATAACCCCGGTGATCCTCTCAGTATGGCTAGTCCTACACTGGAACGCTGAGGAAGTTCTACTGTCTATATATATATATATATATAAATATTACAAGATAACCTATTGAATAATTCAAGTATGCCGCTCAAGTAACTTCACTTTCTGGGTGATATATCTAAATACAGTGTAGCCTAAGAAGCAGTTGTATTATGATTAACTACCACCGGTTGACCTGACAAGTCGCCGGAAGATAGTCTGTACCACCTGCGAATTTTACTTGAATTAATCAATTGGAACATCTAAGCCCAGTGTAGCCTAAGAAGCAACTGTGCTATATATTACCACCGGTGTAGCCTAAGAAGCAGCTGTGTTATGGTTTATTATATATATATACGTATTTGCAATCATGAGATCAAGTGAATAACTCAAGTATTCCTCATGAATGGCTTGTCCTTCTGGTTTGCTTGGGTTAATCATTTGACATAAATATACCCAGTGTAGCCTAAGAAGCAGCTGTGTTATAATATATATATACATCAGACCTACCGGTTAGCTTGCCAGTAAAATGGAAGTTAACTGATGTGAGGTAGCAATTCCGTAACAAGACCGATGTAAAGCATGTGGGATCCTTGAACTGAAAGATATCTTTTATATTTCTATCATTAATCTGTTTTACTTACGCATTTTATTTCTGCACCTTTATTCCACCTGTTGTTTTAGAATCAAGTTTTTAACACCGTCATTAGACTAAGCTCACACCACAAGCAATCAAACATCAAACTACTCCAAACAACCTTTTTATTGCTTTATTTTTATTTTATTTATTTTATTTTATTTTAATTACTAAAACTCTCTGTGGGATCGATACTTGGACTCAAAAATCAAGAAAACTACAATTCGACCACTTATACTTGGGTGTAATATAATAATATAATTCTGACACACTAAAAAGTGCGAATCAAGTTTTTGGCGCCGTTGCCGGGGAGTTACGGTAATTAAATAAAAAAAAAATATAATATAAAAATATAAAATAAAAAAAATATAAAAATAGTCGTTTATTATAATTTATTTCTGTTAGTTTGTTTTTAATAGTTTATGTCTGTACGGTCATCAGTAGGTTCAGTAAACCAGTCAGCTCAACCCTCATCTTCATCTTCTGCATCTACACAAGAATCGTTTGAATTAAGTATGGCTCGAAATGTACCTAGGGAAGAACCTCCTAGAGAACAAGAAGTCATCCAAAACATCCGACCTTTAAGAGAATACCTACATCCTACGCGAACAAATATCCCATCTTGTTTCGCTTTTCCAGAAGACACTCCAAATATTAATATTAAATCAGGAACTATCCAGTTACTACCCCAATTCCATGGTCTAGAAACTGAAAATCCCTATATTCATATGAAAGAATTTGAAGAAGTCTGTGGAACGTTGCAAGATAACTCTGAAATGGTCAAACTAAAATTATTCTCATTTTCTTTAAAAGATAAAGCAAAACAATGGCATAACACTTTAAGAGCCAACTCTATCACAAATTGGCAAGCTTTACAGACTGAGTTCTTTAAAAAATTCTTTCCTATACATCGTACTAACACGTTAAGACGAGAAATCATGAACTTTTCTGTAAAAGAAAATGAAACTTTTTATCAATGCTGGGAAAGATTCAAAGATCTTCTCCAAGCCTGTCCACATCATGCATTCGAAGATTGGACCTTAGTCGGATTCTTTTATGATGCACTCCCATCTGCAATGCGACAGTTTGTTGAAATGATGGCACAGGGGGAGTTCATGAATAAAAGACCCGAAGAAGCATTCCAATTCTTTGATACTATTTCAGAAAGTTCCCAAATGTGGGACTCGACTTCGTCTAACATAGTAGAAAATAAGCCATCTACATCCGAAAGAGGAAAATATGTATTAAAAGAAGATGATGACCTAAGAGCTAAAATAGCTAGTTTATCTCGAAAACTAGAAGCCCTAGAAATGAAAAAACTAAAACAAGTATCTGTTGTAACAACTACTGAAAAAATTTGTGAAATTTGTGCGTTGTCAGGACATCCTACAGCAGAATGTCCAACTATTCCTGCATTCAAAGAAGTTCTGATAGAACAATCAAATGCCGTTCCAACTTATAACAACAATAATAAGCCCTATATGAATCCCTATTCTGAAACTTACAATCCAGGATGGAGGAATCATCCAAATTTTAGTTGGAGAAACACGCAACCCACAAATCAAACACAAGGACCACCACAGGCACAAAATCAACAACAACAATACCAACCATATCAACCCCCACATAAAAGAACTCTGGAAGACACAATGAACCAATTTATTCAAAATCAGATGAGTTTTAATAACCAAACGACTCAAGTTTTTAACGAATTTAAAACTCAAACTTCCCAGAGTATTGAGGATATCAAGGGTCATTTAGCTAAACTGACTCAATCCCTCAATATACCAGAAAAAGGAAAATTTCCTTCTCAACCTAAACCTCCACAGAATCAGATTAATTCTGTATCTTCTGATCCTTCCCCAAGCCAAGTACAATCTATTACAACGCTAAGAAGTGGGAAAATCATAAATAAAACCATTAAACCTAAAATTGCAAAGAATATACGTAAATCAATTCCTGTAAATGAACCACTTGAACCAGAGCCTTCAATTGAAAAACAACAAAAAGAAAAGGAAAAAGATCCGTCATGTCCTATTCCTTTACCTTTCCCTCAAAGAGTCAAGCAACTTCAAACTGAAAAAGATCAATCTGATATTCTCGAGCTATTTAAACAGGTAAAGATTAATATTCCATTATTAGATGCAATAAAAAGAGTTCCAGTTTATGCTAAATTCCTAAAAGATCTTTGCACAATAAAAAGAAGAACTAATGTACCAAAGAAAGCATTTGCAACTGAACAAGTAAATATAATACAACATGATACACTTCTTAAGTACAAAGATCCGGGTAGTCCTACGGTTTCATGTCTTATTGGAAATTTTCAAATTGAACAAGCTCTGTTAGATCTTGGATCCAGTTGTAATTTGATGCCATATTCAGTCTATACACAACTAGGACTAAGTGAGTTAAAACCTTCCAATATTAAATTACAATTAGCAGACCGATCAGTGAAAATTCCAAGAGGAATTGTGGAAGATGTTATTGTCCAAGTGGATCAATTCTATTTTCCAGCAGATTTTATTGTTATAGACACGGAACCAAGTTGTCAGATGTATGCATCTCAATACATTCCTGTCATTCTAGGTAGACCATTCCTAGCTACATCAAATGCATTGATAAATTGTAGGAATGGAGTCATGAAGCTTTCATTTGGAAATATGACCAGTGAATTGAACATCTTTAATGTGATAAAGCACCCAGGTGAGGAGGAAGAAATTTGTGAGGTAGATGAAATTGATAAGATTGTAGAGGAGAAAATTAACACCTCTTCTTATTCTGACCCTCTACAAGTCTGTTTAATTAATTCTGTTGTTGATAATGGAAATCCTGAGATACAATTTTATGCTGATTTGTTAAATTCTTCGCCGAAAGTATCAGGGAATGTAAGAAACTCTACTTGGGAACTTAAGCCCGATTGATCTATCCTCTAATGCACTTCTTGTATATAGTAGTTAAAATTTTCGTTGTTTTATGTTTTTATGTCTTTTGTATAGTTTCTTTATTTGTCTTTTATATTAGAATCTTATACTATAAATATCTCTCGCTGCAAGACCTAATTAGTAATTTTCTATTTTCATCTTATATAGTGAGGATAATATTTAATTTAAGTTGAGAAAATATAAATGTGAATTTACTTGTTGTTTTTAGCATAATAATTTTTATTTAAAAAATTATGTTTGTCTTTGTGACTGGCAGACGTTAAAGAACCGAATAAGGAGTCAATTTTATGTTTGAACTAATATGTTTTAATTTTCAGTATGTTTTAATTGTCTTTGTTAAAATGAGAGCATACATTGCTAAAGTAGGAAGTATATTTCATATAATTCACAGTTAGATTAGGAGTATATTCTAATGCCTTGCGAAAATACTCTCAATCTGATCTCATGAGACTGTCACATTTTAGCTGTACGTTATCTCAATATTTTTATTCGAACTTAACCTTAGAAGCACAAACAGATGTCTTTATTTTTGAAAACCATGCAAAATACTACACTCTTTCTATATATAGTGGAGATGTAAAAAACCAAATGCAGAATTAGAGCCATTCTTTCTTGGAGAGAAATGCTACATCTACTCAACTACGAATCTTCGATTCAGCGGTAACTTTTCTTTGAATAATCTCATTATATTTGCTTTGATTAGCACGTCTTGAAATATATTATGTACATTGCCCTTAACTATTTATCTAGAAAGAATATAAATATAGGATTTCTGGAAAATGATCTTAGGCCATGTTTGATTAATTTTGAGCCTTAACCATTTCTTTTACAAAATTATATCATTAGTCAACCATGTTTGAGCCTAAAATAGTATAAATTCTTTTCATGAAACCTGAAAAAGACCCGAGCCAGATAAAAAGATATTAAACCTACCTGAGCTACATAATTTTCTTGCACCCTCTTTTAAATCAACAGGATACCAAAAAAGTGAGATGGAGCATAAAATGCACTCAAAAAAAAAAAAAAAAAAAAAAAGCATGAGTTGAGAACGGGATGGAGCGTAAAACGCACCCGTTCAACAAAAAGCGAGATGGAGCATAAAATGCACTCGCCAAGAAAGTGAAAAATGAAAAAAGAGAGAGCCAAGAAAGTGAAAAAAAAAAAATGGAAAGAATACATAAAGTTTTAAGACGAATGCCAAAAGGTAGCTTTTGAACCCCATAAACGTCGTTTCTTAAACTCTAAACCCAATGGCCACAATACAACCTAATAAAAGTCCTTTTTGATTCCAGAAATCATATATTTGCATCCAGTCTAGCAATCTAAAAAGGAAAATGTTAATAATACATTTAATACAGTGTTAATATTCTTTCATGAGATTATGTCAATTTCCAGTCTATTCAAAATAACCGCTCCTTTTTTATTACATGTGCAATAATTTGTTTTGTTATCAATATTCCAATCACATGTAAAATTATGAGAACAATCACTATAACTTGTGTGCTATTCTTACTGAGTGTATTCCAGGGAAGGATTGACATCAAGACTACCATGAAAGAGGGTAATATTTTTCAAGTGATTTCTGAAAATAAAAACATCACTACACACACACACAAGTTTTCATAAAAATATATAGATAATACTACACCCAACATATGATTCTCTCAAGGTGATCAGAAAAAGGAAGCATTCTAGCAAGACAGAAGAAATATCATCTTAAGCATGCATGTGAAAAATATGGAATATGCATTCCTAATTACTGAAGTTTGTAGGTAGCTTCACTGGAAACCTTCACGAGACACAACTCGTCCACTAGGGATCACCTAGGGGTTTAATGGCTTATTGCATATGCTAAATGCAATCGAACAAAAATCTACGAAAATGATTTTACCCCACTTGTATTATATTTTCTTTTTATTTTACTAGGGACTAGTAAAGTTTAAGTTAGGGGGTGTGATTAACCCTAAATTGTGTGTAAATTCAAAAATCAAAAAACTTGAATTAGTATAACAAATGCACTAAGAATTAGTACTTAGAGTGAATTAGGGTTTGTGCGGGAATAATACTAGTTATAACATTTTATCTCAAAGTTGTAGGACAAATGCTGAAATAACGCAAGACCAAGGGAGCAATGTCAAGGGAATGTAAAGAATGAAGGCCAAAGTGTAATTACCCAACGTGAAGACTCAGCATGCATGCAAGTGGCCGTTTCCAGCAAAGCACCACCGTCCGGACGGTGGGACTGCCGTCCGGACGGTCACCCTTGTCAGACTCAGCCTCATCTCTTCCCCCACTTGCCTTCATTTGCCTATAAATACTGCAGCTTCTTCTGCATTTCCTACGGCCGGACTGAGGCAGAAAAGAAGAGAGAAACAGAGAGATCTGAGAGAGATTCTGAAGTTCTGAAGTTCTGAAGAGAGAAAAAGAGAGAAAGAAAAGAGAAGAGAAAATACACTCCGGTCCGTGTTATACTTCAGTCCTAAGTCCTGTACTTTTATAGTTTTTGTGTAGCTTTCAATTCGAATAGTTGAACTGCCGCCACTTTTTCATCTTAACTGATTATAAGAGTGGCTGTGTTTCAATCGTTCCCTGCGAAAGACATTTAAATTCCGCACTTTCCTTTTTGCTGTAATGACAACTGCTAGCTCTCCTTGCTTGTCTATAGCAATGGAGCGTGAGTAGTTCCGTATATCCTCCGGTTCGAGGGGAACACATGTATAATATTGATCTGTTTTTGGAATTGCTGATGTTTTATTTATACGTTTATTATATATACAAGACGGGCCAGCTAGAATGACCCCGGCGTTCCTACCGGTATGGTTAATCCTCCACTGGAATGCTGAGGAAGTTCCACTGACGCCTGGTAGTATTATGTATATACAAGACGGGCCAGCTAGAATGACCCCGGCGTTTCCACCGAAATGCTGAGGAAGTTCCACTGACGCCTGGTATTACTATATATATAATAATATTGCCTGCTGGAATAACCCCGGTGATCCTCTCAGTATGGCTAGTCCTACACTGGAACGCTGAGGAAGTTCTACTGTCTATATATATATATATATATATAAATATTACAAGATAACCTATTGAATAATTCAAGTATGCCGCTCAAGTAACTTCACTTTCTGGGTGATATATCTAAATACAGTGTAGCCTAAGAAGCAGCTGTATTATGATTAACTACCACCGGTTGACCTGACAAGTCGCCGGAAGATAGTCTGTACCACCTGCGGATTTTACTTGAATTAATCAATTGGAACATCTAAGCCCAGTGTAGCCTAAGAAGCAACTGTGCTATATATTACCACCGGTGTAGCCTAAGAAGCAGCTGTGTTATGGTTTATTATATATATATACGTATTTGCAATCATGAGATCAAGTGAATAACTCAAGTATTCCTCATGAATGGCTTGTCCTTCTGGTTTGCTTGGGTTAATCATTTGACATAAATATACCCAGTGTAGCCTAAGAAGCAGCTGTGTTATAATATATATATACATCAGACCTACCGGTTAGCTTGCCAGTAAAATGGAAGTTAACTGATGTGAGGTAGCAATTCCGTAACAAGACCGATGTAAAGCATGTGGGATCCTTGAACTGAAGGATATCTTTTATATTTCTGTCATTAATCTGTTTTACTTACGCATTTTATTTCTGCACCTTTATTCCACCTGTTGTTTTAGAATCAAGTTTTTAACACCGTCATTAGACTAAGCTCACACCACAAGCAATCAAACATCAAACTACTCCAAACAACCTTTTTATTGCTTTATTTTTATTTTATTTATTTTATTTTATTTTAATTACTAAAACTCTCTGTGGGATCGATACTTGGACTCAAAAACCAAGAGAACTACAATTCGACCACTTATACTTGGGTGTAATATAATAATATAATTCTGACACACTAAAAAGTGCGAATCAGTACATAATATATTTCAATACGTGCTAATCAAAGCAAATATAATGAGATTATTCAAAGAAAAGTTACCGCTGAATCGAAGATTCGTAGTTGAGTAGATGTAGCATTTCTTTCCAAGAAAGAATGGCTCTAATTCTGCATTTGGTTTTTTACATCTCCAATATATATAGAAAGAGTGTAATATTTTGCATGGTTTTCAAAAATAAAGACATCTATTTGTGCTTCTAAGGTTAAGTTCGAATAAAAATATTGAGATAACGTACAGCTAAAATATGAAAGTCTCATGAGATCAGAGTATTTTTGCAAGGCATTAGAATATAATCCTAATCTAACTGTGAATTGTATGAAATATGTTTCCTATTTTAGTAATTTATGTTCTCATTTTGACAAAGACAATTTAAACATACTTAAATTTCAAACATACTAGTTCAAACATATATAAGCAAAACTTAACTAAGTTCAAATCACACAAGCATAAAACATAAAACACAACTTCAAGTTTTAAGTGCAGAAATTGAAAGTGCATAACAAAAAAAAAGGTGAGTGAAAGAAAGCAATGTTTCAAGTAGACTCCCCTGGTCTTCAAGAAGTTGAAGGACCTCCTCCAAAATGCTGTCTAAATAGCCTTAATATTTCTGCCTGACTCTGTTCATATTCTGTCATACGCTGGCCAAGTTGATTGATGTTGGCATCCATTTGAGTGAGGGTGGCTTCTAATCCCAGCAAAATCTGTCTGTCGGTTCGGTCGTCCACAGGGATGTAAGGTTGATCCTCTTGTGGCTGCTGCTGTTCTTGTGGAATGAACTCCTCAGGTGGGTGGAATGGTTCTTCTTGTTGCTGCTGTTGTGGCTCTGCTGGTTGTACTTCAGGTACATCTTCTTGCTATCCTCCGTGACTTTTCTTCAATGAGGTTTTGTCTAATGCTCCATAGTGCTCAACTTCCTTCCATACGGGGGTCAATGATTACACCATTATTCCTGCACAATTGAGATACTAACATGCCATACGGGAGTGAGGGCTTTTTGTTGGCTACCGTTAAGATCATTTGGTCTACGATTAGGTTCGGTAGATCGACACTGTGTCCTATCCCGAGTGCATATAGCAGGTAAGCTTGTTCGGTGTAGATTTGGTTTTTCTGTGCCCTGGGTAGTAAGTTGTTGACTGTGAACAAATTCAGAATTCTATATGTATTAGTCAAATCTCCTTGCTTGATATATTTGTTCGGTCTACCCCATCCAAAGTTTGGGTTATTCGTGACTTGTCTTCCTATGGCACTTAAATCAGGTAATTCATTCTCAGCATATGGGTACTGTGGGTTTGGTTCTCTCCGCATGGATTGGAAGAAATCAGCTATGGTGTTTGGTGTAACATGAAATATGGCACCTCTCACAAATGTACGTAAAAGTCTTTTTTCCACGATTATAGCATTACTGTAAAACTCACGGATTAAGCAATCATACACAGGTGCAGATAATCTAGCATAATCAACCCAACCTCTAGCATGCAATATTTCTTTAATGCTTATAGCTTCAAAATCTTCAAAGATAATGGGTCTCTCCACAATTATTGTTTTAGTTCTAAAATGTTTATCATACCAGTCTTGTTGTTGGGAATTCTCGAACATCACCTCATCGAAGATGTCGTCTGGTTATGGTGGTGGTGGAGGTGCTTGTTGTTGCTCGGGTTGATTTGCTTGAGCCCTTCTTGATGATCTTCTTGGTCTTTGCCTCAAATCCATAATTTCTTGATTTCTCCGTGGATTCTCGGTTTTGAATGATTTCAATTGGTAAATATCTTCTAAATGTTATGGGTAGGAGAATAATCGGAGCAAATGTGGTAGATTTTGATCAAATGTAGTGGATTTGGTAGGCTTTTCTTGAGTTTTTCGGGTTTGGTCGAAGTTTTGGAGGAGAACTGATCGGTTTTGCATGGAGGAGTGTATATATAGTAGGGACCACCGTCCAGACGGTGGGACTGCCGTCCGGACGGTCCCAACTCTCGGGTTTGATGTTTTTTCCTTTGTGTTTTGCTTGTATTTCTCCTGCAATGTTACTTCTTCAATTTCCTGCAATATACAAAATTTTCATATATATTCATTCTACTAAAAACTTTTGCTCACCACTCTTTTTCGTCGTTAAAAATGGGTTTTTAATTTTTTATTTGTTATTGCTTATTTACGGAATTGCCTACTTAAATTATAGTTATTTACATTTATGTACATTTTTAAATACTTACTCTTATACTTATGTATATTTAGAAAAAACATGTACGTTTATACAAATATATACATTGTTTATAGATATATTATAGTTATGTATATGTATACATATATACTTCTTCCAAAATTCTGTTGATTATATTGAGTCGGAGTCAGAACTGCCTGGATTATTAATACCAGTGACTCGACCAACTTCATTTCGAACGTACTTGGTTAACATCGGGGTGGAGTAGGATGGCGCCTCAGGGTAGTCCTTACTCTGCCCATACCTAATCCACCGTAATTGATCGGACGCTCGACCTGAAATCGGTTCCGCACATGGATTGTATTGTCTTAAATGTTCTGTTCGACCGCATCTGACACAACCACCGAGACAATTTGCTCGTCTGTGTTTAGCATACGGACTTTTTCCACACAGTGGTCTTGGTTGACTTTCAAATATTTCCAGATTTCTGACTTTTCTGGCTTTTTGCATGATTAGTGCGTGAACGTCTTTTGGAAGATGACGCAGTATAATTAAACTTAACCAAAATAGTTTTACATCCATACTGTATATTCTCAGTTTAGTTTAATATAAGATAAAAGACTCTTTATCCGGTTCTTTAACGTCTGCCAGTTACAAAGACAAGATATATATTTATATATATATATATATATATATATATATATATATATATAGGCTATCTGTTTAAAGTAGAAGAGTTATTTTAAAAGTAAAAATTAAATTCACATTCATACCTCCCCAATTTAAACTAATTACTAGTTGTGACGAAAGCACAGTAATCATCAACATTGATGGTAGAACCTTGCTTCACCAAGTAGGATTCTGGCTGTTACTCAGGCGGTTTTCTCTGTCAAAGAAATTACAATGAATTAGTAGGATTAAGTGCTAATTTTCAAAGTAAATAGACAGGATCAGAAAGGTGCACAGCAGTGATGTTTTGAGTAAAAGTTTCATAATACGGTTTAAGCCTTTGACCGTTTACTTTAAAGATAGTTCCGGTTACTGGATTTTCGATTTCAACTGCTCCGTAGTCAAATACTTGTTTGACGATGTAGGGACCTGTCCATCTTGATCTTAATTTACCTGGAAATAAACGAAGCTTTGCATTGTATAATAAAACTTTTTGAGATGGTTCGAAAGATTTCCGCATGATATTTTTATCATGGAAAATTTTTGTTCTTGATTTTGTGATTTTAGTGTTTTCATATGCTTCGTTTCTTAATTCTTCTAATTCATTGATTTGCAATTTTCGAGCTATTCCAGCCTTGTCTAAATCAAAATTCATTGTTTTAATAGCCCAATATGCTCGATGTTCCAATTCTACAGGGAGATGACATGGTTTTCCGTACACTAGTCTATAAGGAGACATTGCTAAAATAGTTTTATATGCAGTACGGTATGCCCAAAGCGCATCAGTCAATCGTAAAGACCAATCTTTACGATCTGGGTTTACTGTCTTTTCTAGGATGTATTTTATTTCCCTATTGGCTAATTCAGCTTGGCCACTGGTCTGCGGATGGTATGGGGTGGATATTTTGTGTGAAATGGAATATTTTTTCATGAGGTTTTCAAAAACTTTATTGCAAAAATGTAATCCACCGTCGCTTATAATGGTGCGAGGAATTCCAAATCTAGAGAGAATATTTTCTTTTAAAAATTTGATCACTTTTTTATGATCATTATTTCGACAAGGAACTGCCTCGACCCATTTAGAGACATAGTCAACTGCGACCAGAATATATAGATAGCCAAACGATGGGGGGAACGGACCCATAAAATCGATGCCCCAGCAATCAAAAATTTCAATAATTAAAATAGGGTTTAGAGACATCATATTTCTTTTTGAAATATCTCCCATTCTTTGACATCTGTCACAGTTCAAACAAAAGATATGTGTATCTTTAAAAAGTGTTGGCCAATAAAATCCACACTGCATGATTTTTGCAGCTGTTTTTCTTGAAGCGAAATGGCCTCCGCATGCTTCAGAGTGGCAGAACTGAATTACTTGATTTCTTTCATGGTTAGGTATACAACGCCTTATTATTTGATCTTTACAATATTTAAACAAATAAGGGTCATCCCAGAAAAAATTACGTACTTCCCTTAGGAACTTGTTTGTATCAGATTTAGTGTAATTAGGAGGTATAGCTCCAGTGGCTAGATAGTTAGCTATATCCGCATACCATGGTACTTCTGCTATTGCGAAAAGTTGTTCGTCTGGAAATGTTTCTTTGATTGGAATTGGTTCTTCCTTTATTTCGTAGTTTAATCTTGACAAGTGATCTGCTACTACGTTTTCTACTCCCTTTTTATCTTTGATTATAAGATCGAATTCTTGGAGTAATAGTATCCATCGCAGGAGACGTGGTTTAGTGTCTTTCTTTGTAAGTAGATATTTTAGGGCTGCATGATCTGTAAATACCACAATGGACGACCCAACCAAGTATGAACGAAATTTATCTAAAGCAAATACGACTGCAAGTAGTTGTTTTTCTGTGGTTGAATAGTTTATTTGGGTATCATTTAAAGTTTTGCTTGCATAATAGATCACGTATGGTTTCTTGTCTTTTCTTTGCCCTAATACAGCTCCTATTGCATAGTCACTTGCGTCACACATTATTTCAAAGGGTAAGGACCAATCAGGAGATTGCATAATAGGTGCAGAAATAAGCATGTCTTTTAATTTGTTAAATGCGGATTGACATGTCTCACTCCATTCGAATGATGTATCTTGACATAATATATTGCATATAGGCTTAGATATTGAACTAAATTTTTTTATAAATCTTCTGTAGAATCTTGCATGGCCTAAAAATGAGCGAATGTCTTTTACTGTTTTTGGTGGAGGCAGGTTTGCTATCAGATCGATTTTTGACTTATCTACTTCGATTCCTTTTTTGGAGACTATGTGGCCTAAAACAATACCTTGTGTTACCATAAAATGATATTTTTCCCAGTTTAGGACAAGGTTTGTTTCCTCACATCGAATGAGAACTTTTTCTAGATTTTCTAGACAGAGTTGGAATGAATCTCCATATACTGAAAAATCGTCCATGAAGACTTCTAAATATCTTTCTACCATATCACTGAATATACTCAACATGCAACGTTGGAAGGTAGCTGGTGCATTACAAAGTCCGAATGGCATTCGTTTATATGCAAAGGTACCAAAGGGACATGTAAAAGTGGTTTTTTCTTGATCATCTATTGCAATTTCAATTTGGTTGTAGCCTGAATATCCATCCAAAAAGCAATAGTATGCATGCCCAGCTATTCTTTCTAAGACTTGATCTAAGAATGGTAATGGAAAATGATCTTTCCTAGTAAGAGAGTTTAATTTTCTGTAATCAATACATACTCGCCAGCCTGTGACTGTACGCATTGGGACTAATTCATTTTCCTTATTTTGTATTACAGTGATTCCGGATTTCTTTGGAACGACTTGTGTAGGACTAACCCATTTGCTGTCAAATATAGGATAGATGATTTTTGCATCTAATAGTTTGAGTATTTCATTGCGAACGACTTCTTTTAGATGTGGGTTTAGTCTTCTTTGCATTTGACGAGATGGTTTAGCATTTTCTTCCAGGTATATACAGTGAGTGCATAGGAGTGGATTTATACCTTTGATATCTGCTATTGTCCATCCAAGGACACTTTGATGATTTTTCAGTACTTCTGTTAATTCTTTCTCTTGTTTTTCAGATAAGTTTGCTGATATGATTACTGGATGAATTTTATTTTTTTCTAGAAAAACGTGTTTTAGATTGGTTGGGAGTGGTTTTAAGTATGTCTTAGCAATTTTTATGTTTTGTGCTACGGGTTCAGATATTGGTAATTTTTCACCTGGTGGATTTTCCACAGATTTATCTTCAGATTCGGTATCAGATATTGATTGTAACTCAAATATATCTTCTTCTTTTTTTAGAAAAGTGTTTTCAAAGAAACTTTGAGTCAGTGTATTAACACAATTTATTTCAAAGGGTTCTTCTTCGTCACTTTCTTCTTCTCTAGGTCGTTTTAAGCTGTTAAACACATTTAATTCTAGGGTCATGTTTCCAAATGATAATTTCATTATTCCGTTCCTACAGTTTATTACGGCATTTGATGTGGCTAGGAACGGGCGGCCCAAGATTAGAGGTATGGATATAGATGTTTCGTAAGTTGGTTCTGTGTCTATGATGATGAAATCTGCGGGGAAATAGAATTGATCTATTTGAATAATAATATCTTCCACAATTCCTCGTGGAACTCTGATCGATCTATCGGCTAGTTGTAATGTGACCTTGCAAGGTTTTAGTTCACTTAAGCCTAGCTGGGTATAGACGGAATATGGCATTAGATTACAACTAGATCCGAGGTCTAATAAGGCTCGATTGATTCGGAAATTTCCAATGATACATGGAACTGTTGGATTACCAGGGTCTTTGTATTTAAGAAGAGTTTCATGATGTACGATAGTGTTAACTTGTTCAGTTAGAAATGTTTTTTTTTGTACATTAGTTCTTCTTTTTCTTTTACAAAGATCTTTTAGAAATTTAGCATATGCTGGAACTCGTTTAATTGCATCTAGTAATGGAATGTTAAGTTTGACTTGTTTAAATATTTCCAAGATCTCAGCTTGATCTTTTTCGGATGTGAGTTTCTTAATTCTTTGGGGGAAAGGTAAAGGGATCGGACATGGTTGATCTTTTTCCTTTTCCTTTTCTGGTTCTGATTGTTTTAAAGGTTCTGGTTCAAGGGGTTCGTTTACCGGAATCGATTTACGTATGTTCTTTGCAATTTTAGGTTTTCTAGTTTTATTTATGATTTTCCCACTTCTTAGCGTTGTAATTGATTGTACTTGGCTTGGGGAAGGATCAGAAGTCACAAAATTAATTTGATTTTGATTTTGTGGAGGTTTTGGTTGGGAGGGAAATTTTCCTTTTTCTGGTATACTGAGGGATTGAGTCAGTTTAGCTAAATGACCCTTGATATCCTCAATACTCTGGGAAGTTTGAGTTTTAAATTCGTTAAAAACTTGAGTTGTTTGGTTATTAAAACTCATCTGATTTTGAATAAATTGGTTCATTGTGTCTTCCAGAGTTCTTTTATGTGGGGGTTGATATGGTTGGTATTGTTGTTGTGATTTTGTGCCTGTGGTGGTCCTTGTGTTTGATTTGTGGGTTGCGTGTTTCTCCAACTAAAATTTGGATGATTCCTCCATCCTGGATTGTAAGTTTCAGAATAGGGATTCATATAGGGCTTATTATTGTTGTTATAAGTTGGAATTGCATTAGATTGTTCTATCAGAACTTCTTTGAATGCAGGTATAGTTGGACATTCTGCTGTAGGATGTCCTGACAACGCACAAATTTCACATATTTGTTCAGTAGTTGTTATAAAAGACACTTGTTTTAGTTTTTTCATTTCTAGGGCTTCTAGTTTTCGAGATAAACTAGCCATTTTAGCTCTTAGATCATCATCTTCTTTTAATACATATTTTCCTCTTTCGGATGTAGATGGCTTATTTTCTACTATGTTAGACGAAGTCGAGTCCCACATTTGGGAGCTTTCCGAAATAGTATCAAAGAATTGGAATGCTTCTTCGGGTCTTTTATTCATGAACTCCCCCTGTGCCATCATTTCAACAAACTGTCGCATTGCAGATGGGAGTGCATCATAAAAAAATCCGACTAAGGTCCAATCTTCGAATGCATGATGTGGACAGGATTGGAGAAGATCTTTGAATCTTTCCCAGCATTGATAAAAAGTTTCATTTTCTTTTACAGAAAAGTTCATGATTTGACGTCTTAACGTGTTAGTACGATGTATAGGAAAGAACTTTTTAAAGAACTCAGTCTGTAAAGTTTGCCAATTTGTGATGGAGTTGGCTCTTAAGGTGTTAAGCCATTGTTTTGCTTTATCTTTTAAAGAAAATGGGAATAATTTTAGTTTGACCATTTCAGAGTTATCTTGCAACGTTCCACAGACTTCTTCAAATTCTTTCATATGAATGTAGGGATTTTCAGTTTCTAGACCATGGAATTGGGGTAGTAACTGGATAGTTCCTGATTTAATATTAATGTTTGGAGCGTCTGCTGGAAAGGCGAAACAGGATGGGACATTTGTTCGTGTAGGATGTAGATATTCTCTTAAAGGTCGGATGTTTTGGATGACTTCTTGTTCTCTAGGAGGTTCTTCCCTAGGTACGTTTCGAGCCATACTTAATTCAAACGATTCTTGTGTGGATGCAGAAGATGAGGATGAGGAAGAAGTGGATGAGTATGAGGGTTGAGCTGGCTGGTTTACTGAACCTACTGATGACCGTACAGACATAAACTATTTAAAAACAAACAGAAACAAATTATAAACAAACAACTACTTTATTTTTCTATTTTTTTATTTTTATTTTTTAATTACCGTAACTCCCCGGCAACGGCGCCAAAAACTTGATTCGCACTTTTTAGTGTGTCTGAATTATATTATTATATTACACCCAAGTATAAGTGGTCAAATTGTAGTTTTCTCGGTTTTAAGTCCAAGTATCGATCCCACAGAGAGTTTTAGTAATTAGAGGTTAAAGATAAAATAAAAACAATAAAATAAAAATAAAGCCATAAAGAGGTTGTTTGGAGTAGTTTGATGTTTGAGAGCTTGTGGTGTGAGCTTAGTCTGTTCGAGTAACTTAACTTAATTAAAAGACGGAATTAAATTGCAACAATAATGAAATGCGTAAGTAAAGTAGATTAATGACAGAAATATAAAAGATATCCTTCAGTTCAAGGATCCCACATGCGTTATATTGGTCGTATTATGGAATTGCTACCTCATCTCAATTAACTTCCATTTTACTGGTAAGTCAATCGGCAGGTCTGATGTATACAAATAAGAACACAATAGCTTCTTAGGCTCATTGTGGTAGTAATATATTATAACTCAGCTGCTCCTTAGGCTACACTGGTTATAGATGTCCAGTTGATTAATTCAAGCAGAATCCGCAGGTGGTATAGACTATCTTCCGGTGACTTGTCAGGTCAACCGGCGGTAGTTAATCATAATACAGCCGCTTCTTAGGCTAACTGTATTTAGATATGTCACCCAGAAAGTGAAGTCACTCAAACGGCATACTTGAATTATTCAATAGGTTATCTTGTAATATATATATTGACAGTAGAACTTCCTCAGCGTTCCGGTGGAGGACTAGCCATACCGATAGGATCACCGGGGTTATTCTAGCAGGCAATATTATTATATATAGTAATACCAGGCGTCAGTGGAACTTCCTCAGCATTCCGGTGGAGGATTAACCATACCGGTAGGAACGCCGGGGTTATTCTAGCTGGCCCATCTTATATATATAATAAACGTATAGATAGAACATCAGCAATTCCATAAACATATCAATATTATACATGTGTTCCCCTCGAACCGGAGGATATACGGAACTACTCACGCTCCATTGCTATAGACAAGCAAGGAGAGCTAGCAGTTGTCATTACAACAGGAAATAAAAGTACGGAATTTAAATGTCTTTCGCAGGGAACGATTGAAATACAACCACTCTTATGATCGATTAAGATGAAAAAGTGGCAGCAGTTCAACTATCCGAATGGAAAGATACAACGAAAATATAAAAGTACAGGATGTAGGACTGAAGTATAACACGGACCGGAGCGTGCTTTCTCTTTTCTTTTCTCTCTTTTCTTTCTCTCTTTTTCTCTCTTCAGAGTTGCTTGAAAAATTCTCAGAACTTCTTGGTTTTTCTCTCGGCTTTCTCTTGTTCCGGCCTTATGAAATGAAGAGGGGGCAGCCTATTTATAGGCGTGGGAAGCAAGTGGGCAAGGAGATCAACTTGAACTCTGACAAAGGTAACCGTCCAGACGCCATCACCACCATCCGGACGGTGGTGCTTTGCTGGAATAATCAACTTGCATGGAATGCTGACTCCTTATTTTGCCTAATTATACTTTAGCCTCCAATGTTCCATTCTCTTGACATTGCTCCTGCATCTTGTGTTTAATTCAGCATTTATCCTGCAAGTTTTAGATAAAATGTTAAAGCTAGGGTTATTCCTGCATAAACCCTAATTTACTCTAAGTACTAATTTTTAGTGCGTTCATTATACTAATTCGAGTTTTTTGATTTTTTTAATTTACATACTAATTAAGGTTAATCACTTACCCTCAACTGATGGTAACCGGTGCGGAGATCTATCTTGGAGTAGACTTGCACCCCTCTTAGCTGATCAAACAAATCATCAATCCTTGGCAAAGGGTACCTATTCTTGATAGTAACCCTATTTAACTGCCGGTAGTCTATGCATAGTCGAAGGGTCTTGTCCTTCTTCTTGGCGAATAACACCAGAGCGCCCCAAGGTGAAGTGCTCGGTCTAATAAACCCCTGTCCAACAATTCCTGTAATTGGACCTTGAGTTCTTGCAACTCAGTAGGTGCCATCCTATGCGGAGTCATAAAAATGGGCGATGTATCGGGGTGCAACTCAATAGTGAAGTCGACATCCCTAGGTGGAGGTAATCCCGGTAGTTCATCCGGAAAAACATCCTCATACTCACAAACAACCCGAGGTAGACCCAACTCCTGTCTCACCTCGTCCTCTAGGGTAAGACTTGCCAGCCAACCCATCAGCTGCCCGTGCCATCTAGAGTCGTACACGGCTTGGGGTAAAACACCGTGTTTTTCCCCTTGGAATATGAAACAAACACCATCTGGTGTGTATGCGGTGACCTTCTTATGATCACAATCAATGACAACATGGTGTGTTGTCAACCAGTCCATCCCAAGGATGACATCGAACTCCGACATGTCCATGACCCTAAGGTCCACAGTGAGTAGAGTCCCTGAGATCTCTTACTCACAACCCCGACATATCTGATCACTCCTCACCCTAGCTCCTAGAGGAGAACTCACATGCAATGGCTCTTCCAAGGTTTCAACCTCCAAGCCCAAATCTTTCACACATGATGCAGCAATAAAAGAATGAGATGCACCAGAGTCGAATAACACCCTTGCCCATAAGCGAGAGAGTAGAAATGTACCCTGAATGACTGACTGATCCACTGGCATAGTCTGAGGTGTGATGGCGTAGACACGGCCCTGGGTCCCCGAAGTCTCGGCCTGTAAGCCCTGTCCTCGACCTCGACCCATGCTCTGGCCCATCTGGCCTGATTGAGGAACCCCCGCACGTGAGGTAGTAGGTGCTTGTGCAGCACCCTGAAACTGGTACTAGCTTCCCTGGCCCATGGTGGGGTAAGTAGGAATAAAGTGAGTTTGTGAGTGTCCCACCGATGACTGGGACTGAGACGCCCCATAACTTTGGGATCCCTGCCTCTAAGGACAATCCCGCTTCATGTGACCCGACTGGTGGCAATGGAAACAAGTCTTCTGGCTTGCCTGGTAGGTAGTCCTAAAATTTCTCCCGCCTGGGGAGGATTGACCTTGGCCTTGGCCTTGATAGCCTCGGCCCTGTGGAGTAGAAGTCCTTTGCTTCTTCCCTGAACTAGAAGGAAAAGATTGGCCCTCATTCTTCTTGTCCTTAACACCCGCTTCCCGGATGTTCCGTGTGTCATCCACCTCTCTCTCAATGGTTATAGCTGTCTCAACCATCAAGTCCAAGTCTTGCAGGAGAAGACCCACAATTTTACCCCGGATGGACAATTTCAGACCATCCTCAAACTTTCTCACCTTGGCCATATCTGTGGCCACATAGTCGTCGGCGAAACGAGCTAATTTCGTGAACTTAGCCATGTATTCCAACACCGTCATTTTCCCTTGTTTCAAATCTAGGAATTCCCGAGCCTTAGCTTGCCGAACAGACGCCGAAAAATATTTGCCCATGAAGAGCTCTTTGAACTCGTCCCATGTCATCGCCTCCAGATTCTTAGAGGCCCTTGCCCAATCCCACCACACTTGGGATTCTCCCTCTAGCTGGAAAGTAACTAGCATTACCTTAGTGGCATCGAAGGTGATCTCCATAGCCCCTAAGATCTTGTCGACTTGTCGGAACCAATGGTCAGCCACCATCGGATCCGCCCCTCCCATGAAGGTCGGAGGCTTGTGTGCCTTGAACTTCTGGAGGTTACTTGAGCCTCCTTGGCCCACATTTGCACTAGCCTATGCAATGGTAGCAGCCGCAGCACCAATAGCCTCCACGAAGGCTTGTTGGTCAACGGCCAGTGGTGGTTGGTTGTTGTTCCGTCCACCGCCTCGGCGTCCTCTCCCTCTATTTGCCATCTACACACATGCCAAATAGCAATAGAACCTCACATAGTATCCCAAGATAGGGATCAAGCGCAAAACGTTGAGAATTTTCTCATTGTCTCACTGGTAGAACGTGTGTCACGTACTAGCAGACCCTTACACATTGAATTATCTCGTTCATTCCATTTTTCAAACAACCTTGGGGTTTTTGTTTTCTAACCATAGTGTTTCCCTTTCCATATACATTCTACCATGCATATAATTCATACAACACATAGCACATAACATGTAACAAATTGAGCACATAACATGAAATGCACAATGGATGCAATGGCCTAACCCATGCCCCTCAAGCCCTAGGTAAATCGTATACCTAGGCTCTGATACCAAGCTGTGACACCCCTAAAATCGGGTCTCCATAATTAACCCATGATTAACTCGAACTGAGCGAAGATATCAATATGCTCTGATACCAAGCTGTGACACCCCTAAAATCGGGTGTCCGTAATTAACCCATGATTAACTCGAACTAAGCGAAGATATCAATATGCTCTGATACCAAGCTGTGACGCACCTGAAACTGGGGGTCATTTACAAGTTCGTTGATCATCCATCAACCCGCGAAAAAACCTGTGGATGTCGCTTAACCCGACACCACGTCAATAGCATCCCCTTAACCGGGATTATGGCCCACAAGTGTAACATGTGTTCCATTGTTCATTGGATCCAACGAAGGTCCAATATACCATGATTTATACTCCATTATGGTCCATTTACATCTTTGGAGGGAAGGAAAACATAGGCTGAAAACATGGCAAAACAGTTTTAAAATTTGATTTTTTTGGAAAGAGTACCGGTACTGCGTACGAGTACGGTTTGCCCACTGGAAAAAGTGTACCGGTACACTGTATCGGTACTGTATGCCTACTGGAAAAAGTGTACCGGTACGGTTTGCCCACTGGACAACAGCGTACCGGTACTGTCTGTCCATTTTTTTGCCTATTTCAACTGTTTTGGATTTCAAATCCATTCCAAACCCTTCCACATCCATCCAATACATGTTTAACATCATTTCCCACACAAAACTTGGTACTCATAAGTTCTATTACATTCACTTACATAAATTTACATGCCAAAACTATGTTTTCATAAATATTTTTACAAAAACTCCAAGTAAAGCCACATTCCGGCTTTCTTCACCCTTGAGGCTCCAAATGAGAGCCGTCCACCGGCGTGTGTTCCACACGTGAAATGTTTTCCCGTATAGGGTGAGCTATGTGATTAACACAAAACTTTGTATATTTTATGTGCTGAATCATGTTATTTTAATTGCTGTTGGAGATTAAATGCTGGGAGTTAGGTTAATTGCGTTCTTAACAATAATATTTGGTGTTTGCAGTTAACAGGTGCTAAAAGAGGCTTCTTAAGGCCTTCCCAAATCAATTGAGACAAATGGGGACAAAAAGGTAACTTGGGGATAGCTCAGGAGAGGAGGAAATCAGAAAATCAAGAACTCAGCCAAACCGTACCTGTACGCTGAGGCTACTGGAGCTAATCTCAGAAAACCAAGAAGTCAGCCAAACTATACCGGTACGCATACCGGTACGCTGAGGCTACTGGAGTTAATCATACCAGTATGCATACCGGTACGCAGAAGCCACTGGAGTTCGCCGTACTGGTACAATTTGCCTGATATGCCCAACTACTCTGCAACTCATGTCTGCTGCTTCGAGAGTCCCACCAATAGATCCCCCATGATCCCCTGACACGCCCACAACACTATTCATCCCTATAACACCTTGATTGCAAGTTTTAGAGTCTAGGTGATTAATGAGAAGAGAAAAGAGAAGAGGAGCTGGGTGTGCAGACAAGCTCTGCAACCCCTCTATCCAGCCACCCCTCCTGCACCCCTACAGATGGAGGTCAATTTTGAAGACTAGGGCACCTCTCCAAGGACGTTTTTGGGGGGGAAAAGGATCTTCAGCAGAGGCATTCAGCCATTAGCCAGATATAGACTAATATAGAGATAGAAAGTCTAGGAAGATGATGAATAGTGTTCTAGAGAGATAAACTTGAGATTTTTCCATTTTCTTCATTACATTGTCTTGTAATTGGCTGTAAGAACTTTTCAAGCTTCATTTAATATCATTAATGTTGTTCTCCTTCAAGTGCATTGTTAGTTTAATGTTCTTTTAAGCTTCTACCATTAATGCAACAAAGTTCTTCATTTTCTTAGCTGTAAAATGGGTTTTGAATGCATTCTCTTCTAGCTTATGTTTTCTAGCATTTTGTGTACTTAAGAACTTCATCTCTTTGCAATGCTTTCTCATTACATTGTTGATTTCATTCCAAGCATGAGTAGCTAAATCTTCTAGTTGGCAAAACCAAGGGAACCTCCACTTGGGTATGCCATTTCAACTCATTCTCCTCCCTTTTTCAGAGATCAATGGTTCGGTTTGACTGGGTTAAGAGTGGATAAATTCGTGAGTCTTTGATATTCCGTAGGCCTAGTCACGGATTATGCTTAGATACTCACCCTTCTTATCCCTAGCTTCCCACGAATCAATCGTTCATTCATGCTCTATTTGAGGAGGGATTTGAGTTGAGATGGCATTCCTAGTGGAGTAACCTCTTGGGTTTGCCAACATTTGTTTCTCACTTCATTTTCACCAACACACACTCACCAAACAAATTTTCAACCACAAAGATTTTACACTTTCTTTTACTCAAAAATCACATTCCCCTTGGTTTACTTCCTTCCTCGTGGAAATGACCTTGGAATACCACCAAGTAAAACACGACCCGCAAAAGTCTCCTTGCGCTTGGGGAGCACTTTTGTATACTCACACATAATTTTGTGCATCCACATTTCACATTTCCACCATCCCATTTTCCTTTCCTCTTGCCCTTTCTTTTGACACTATCCCAAGGGAGAGTGACACTCCCCTTATCCATACATTACACATTTTGAGGGATAGATTTTAGAGGTTAGGAAACAACAAGATTTTTGGTCAAGCATTTTTGGCACCGTTGTCGGGGAAGGCAAGTGTCAAACCAAGAAGGTGATTTCCGGACGACGGAGGTAAGTCCTGTGATCTTCATCAAGGGCTTAGGTACGTTGTCTTGTGTATATATTCTTGTTTGTGTATACTTTCATTTGTAGATAGTTTGTGCATGTGGGGAAAGGACGAACAAAACCGATTAGTTAGACAACCCTTAGGCCCCAACATGAACATCAACCAAGACCCACCCGAGGATGCGGGTGATAATTTTTAGAATGTCGGTGTAAATCCAAACGTTCAAGGGGGTGGGGGATTGCAACCACCTAGAATGCCCAACCTACGAGTGCAATTTCCTCTTCCTATGGATGAGGGGAATAACATTCCAATGGATCCTCCGACAAGGTCTATGAGGGATTTCCTTCAACCAACTCGTAGCACCACACCATCATGCATCCTCCTCCCAGTCCAAGCTCAGCTTTTCCAAGTTAAGCCGAGGATGTTGCAACTACGTCCTACATTCCATGGGATTGAAAACGAAAACCCTTACCGGCACATAAAAGGGTTTGAGGATATAGTTGCAACATTCAATGCTAACTATGCTATGGAGGACATAGCTCGATTGAAATTGTTCCCTTTCTCCCTTAGTGATAAGGCCAAATCATGGTTCGATGCCATGCGACCTCGATCCATTACCTCTTGGGCTCAAATGGTTTCGGTATTTTTGAATAAATTTTTTTCGGTTCATAGAACCACTGCTTTGAAAAAGGAAATTCAAAATTTTTCTGAGAAGCCCAATGAGCAATTTTATCAATGCTGGGATCGTTACAAAGAGTTGTTGCAATCCATACCACATCATGGCTTTGAGTCGTGGCAATTGGTAAGTTTCTTCTACGAAGGAATCACACCAACCCATAGACAATTCATTGACATGATGTGCAATGGCGAGTTCTTAAACAAAGACCCTGATGAAGCCCTCGACTACTTTAGTACATTGGCCCAAAATGCACAATCTTGGGACGTTAGGGATCCAAGCGATGTACCTAGGACATCTCCGGGTAGTAGTCAGCCATAAAGGGGAAGAATCTATGATTTGAGAGACCGGGAAGACTTGCTTTCACAAATTGCCAAATTATCAAGAAAAGTTGATAGCCTTGAGGTCAATAGGAGGCATGAAGTGTCACATATGGCAAAGACCGAGGGGGTTTGTTCAATTTGTGAGAGTGTCGAGCATTCCATATTGGAGTGCCCGAGCATTCCGGCGCTTAGCGTACCATGAACAAGTCCATGCCTTCAATCAACCGAGGCACTCATTTTCTCCAAATGCTAACACTTACAATCCGGGGTGGAGTAATCACCCTAATTTCAGTTGGAGAAATGACAACCCCGTCCCTCATGGATCAAACACATACACACCACCCATGCCACCTAAGCAAGGTCAACACCACAACCAATACCAAGGTCAAGGGCAAGCATCTAGCTCCCAATACCCCCGGTCCAATCCGCAAGGGTTTTCATCAAATCCACTCTCACAAAATTTCTCCCAAAGTCCGCCTCCCCAAAACTTCTCCCAACAAGGTCCATCAAATCCTCCCACCTACCAACCTCCCCATAAGAGGAACTTGGAGGATGTGCTCTATAACTTCATTCAAAGCCAAACCACCTTCAATAACAACATTTTAGCCCAACTCACGAAAATCACCAATGCCATAGGGTTATCACAACAAGAGAAGGGGAAATTCCCCGCTCAACCCCAAGAGAACCCTAAAGGCCAACATTTTATTGAATTGGCCGAGCCTGCCAAAGAGAGTTGTGAGCAACTCAAGGCAATCACTACCCTTCGTAGCGGCAAACAAATCGATAAATCTGTTGTGCCAAGGGTTTCACCCAAAGTTGCATTGCCAATAGAAGAAAAGAAAAAGAGTGAGGCCGAAGCGGGTGAGTTGAGTGAAGAGAAGGAAAAGGAGGTTGATGAGAAAGAAAAATTGACAGATGATTGTGTATTTATTCCTCCTATGCCTACCCCTTTCCCACATCGTTTGAAGCCACCTGTCAAGGTGGCAAATTATGCTGATATTTTGGAAATGTTTAAGCAGGTGAAGATTAACATCCCACTCCTCGACACCATCAAGAAAATATCATCGTGTGCCAAAATCTTGAAGGATCTATGCACGGTGAAAAGGAGATTGAATGTCCACAAGAAGGCGTTCCTCACAGAACAAGTCAGCTCCATATTGAGGACTAATACTCCTCCAAAATTCAAAGACCCCGGCTGCCCAACAATTGTCATCACCATTGGGAATTGCCGGGTGGAACAAGCATTGCTTGACTTGGGAGCGAGTGTCAACCTCCTTCCCTACTCAGTGTATTAACAACTCAAGCTCGAGGAGTTGAAGCCCACTTCAATTACACTTCAACTAGCGGATGGGAGTATTCGCACACTAAGGGGAGTAGTGGAAGATGTTTTGGTTCAAATTGATAAATTTTACTTTCCCGTCGATTTTATTGTGCTAGATACACATCCTATTGCTAACCTTAGTTCCCAAATCCCCGTTATACTTGGACGACCTTTCCTTGCTACGTCTAATACTGTGATAAATTGCAGGAATGGTCTAATGAAGTTGGTGTTTGGGAACATGACAATGGAGCTCAATGTATTCAATCTGGCAAAGCAACCGAGTGATGACGAGGAAGTGAGTGAAGTCAATAGAATCGACACCTTGGTTGAGGAGCACTTGGAGTTGGAAAGGATGTTGAAATTCAAAGAAGAAGGAGTTGTGGACCTTGAGGAGTTGGATGAGCAAGAGGAGGTAGGAGAATTGAAAGGGATGGGAAGTTGGATCCCTACATTCGAAGAGTTGCCTCAACAAGAAAAGAAAAAATTTTCGTCTGATGAACAAAAGCTAACCCTGGAGTTGAAGCCATTACCCTCTCATTTGAAGTATGCATATCTTGGCGATGGAGACACATTCCCGGTGGTCATCAGCTCGACATTGAATATGGAACAAGAAAGAGAACTTTTGGAGGTATTGAGAAAGCACAAAGGAGCAATTGGGTGGACCATTGCGGATATCAAGGGTATAAGCCCTCTCATTTGCACACACCGCATTTATCTAGAGGAGGATTCAAAACCTTCCCGAAAACCACAAAGACGTTTGAATCCTATCATGAAGGAGGTGGTAAGGGATAAGGTCTTGAAACTACTTGATGTGGGGATCATTTTCCCAATCGCCGATAGTAAATTGGTGAGCCCCACACAAGTAGTACCTAAGAAGTCCGGAGTTACGGTGGTTGCGAATGATGAGAATGAACTTATACCTACAAGAGTGATCATCGGATGGAGGGTGTGCATCGATTACCGAAAGTTGAATGCTTGCACAAGAAAAGACCACTTCCCATTGCCATTCCTCGATCAAGTTCTAGAACGAGTAGCGGGTCATCTATTCTACTATTTTTTAGATGGATACTCTGGCTACAATCAGATCGAGATTACTTTGGAGGGATCAAGAGAAGACCACCTTCACATGCCCCTATGGTACCTTTGCTTACCGCCGCATGCCATTTGGACTGTGCAATGCCCCGGGGACTTTTCAACGTTGTATGATGGGGATTTTCAGCGATATGGTGGAAAAGATAGTGGAGGTCTTCATGGACGACTTTTATGTGTTCGGGGATTCATTCGAGGGATGTTTGGCAAATTTGGAAAAGGTTCTAACAAGATGTGAGGAGAAGAATCTAGTGTTGAATTGGGAAAAATGTCACTTTATGGTGACGGAAGGAATGGTGCTTGGCCACATAGTCTCGGTGAGGGGTATTGAAGTCAAAAAATCCAAGGTGGAGGTCATCTCCAACCTCCCCACGCCAAGAGCCATTAAGGGAATTCGGTCATTTTTAGGCCATGCAGGTTTTTATCGCAGGTTTATAAAAAATTTCAGTGCATTGGCCCGACCCTTGACCAACCTACTGTCTAAGGAGATCCCTTTTGAGTGGTCGGATGACTGTGAGGCATCTTTTAAAAAACTTAAGAGCATGCTAGTCACGCCTCCTATCATGCGACCACCCAGGTGGGATCTACCTTTTAAGATCATGTGCGACGCGAGTGATTACGCGGTCGGAGCAGTGCTTGGTCAAAGGGAGGAAAACAGGCCGTATGTGATACACTATGCTAGCAAAACACTCAATGATGCTCAGATGAATTACACTACCACCGATAAAGAGTTGCTAGCAGTAGTGTTTGCCTTAGATAAATTTCGCTCATACATAATTGGTTCACCTATTGTTGTCTTTACTGACCATTCTACCTTGAAGTACTTGTTGTCTAAGCAGGATGCGAAACCAAGACTCATTAGGTGGATACTCCTCCTACAAGAATTTGACTTGACGATCAAGGACAAGAAATGAGTTGAGAACGTGGTGGCGGATCATTTATCCCGGCTTGTGGTGCAGGAGGCTGATGAGCACATTCCGATCCTTGACTTTTTCCCTGACGAACATTTACTTTCAATTCATTCGGTATGTCCTTGGTATGCTGATATATGTAACTTTCTTGCAACAAGACAGATACCGCCACAATGGAGTCCAGAGGATAGAAGACGATTTATGGCGGATGTGAAGTACTTCTACTTCGACAATCCATACTTGTTCAAGTATTGTCCCGACCAAGTCATGAGAAGATGTGTACCTGAGAACGAACAACGGGACGTACTTGCATTTTGCCATTCCTAAGCTTGCGGCGGACATTTTTCAGCGAAGAAGACTTCCGCTAAAATTCTTCAATCAGGTTTCTACTGGCCTTCTCTTATCAAAGATTGTGTTTCGTTCTGTAAAGCATGCGACAGATGCCAACGATTGGGTAGTGTGACCCGAAGAAACATGATGCCCCTCTCCCCTGTGCTGGTCATAGAAATATTCGACTGTTGGGGCATCGAATTCATGGGTCCATTCCCTATGTCATTCGGTTATCTATACATCCTTCTGGCAGTGGACTATGTGTCCAAGTGGGTGGAGGCCATCCCGACCAAGACTAATGACCACCGGGTCGTAGTCAAGTTCCTTAAAGAGAATATCTTTTCGAGGTTTGGGATGTCTCGAGCAATAATTAGTGATGGTGGATCCCACTTCTGTAATAGGCCATTTGCATCTCTAAAGTTCAAATATGGCGTCACTCACAAAGTATCCACCGCTTATCACCCACAAACAAATGGCCAAGCCGAGCTAGCCAATAGGGAGATCAAGACCATCCTAGAAAAAACTGTTAACCCGAGTAGAAAGGATTGGTCGGACAGATTGAAGGATGCCCTATGGGCATACCGCACTGCCTTTAAGACTGTTTTGGGCATGTCTCCCTACCGGCTTGTCTATGGAAAGGCTTGCCATCTGCCGGTCGAAATGGAACACAAGGCCTATTGGGCCATCAAAACTCTAAATTTTAATTTGAGAATGACGGGTGAACATAGGAAGTTAGAGCTGAATGAGTTGGAAGAGATTCGACGAGATGCGTATGAGAGCTCAAAAATTTCAAAGGAACGGGCTAAAATCTTCCATGATAATTCCATCATACGGAAATCATTTGAGCCCGGGCAAAAAGTGCTCTTATACAATTCTCACCTCTCAATTTTTCAAGAAAAACTTCGATCCCGTTGGGATGGCCCCTATCTTGTCACGGTGGCCTACCCCAACGGAGCTGTTGAGGTGACGAATCCCGAGAATGGTCAGACATTCAAGGTCAATGGCCAAAGACTCAAGCCATTCTTCGAGGGTTCTGAAGAGCAAGAAGTGGAGGAAGAGTTAATGGATCCCGTGTATCTGGAGTTGGAGGAGGAGTAGTTTATGTCTATGCTTTTTAGTGTATAGTTGCTTTCATTTACTTATGTTATTTTTATTTCATGGCACTTACCTTCTTTGGTTGTATAGTATTGATCTTCTGAGTTTCAGATTTTGGTGCTTTTGTTGAAGCTCAATTGCGAGGTGTACTCTAACCCTACCTATCTTTTTATTGTCCTTCAGTGCATACCATATCTTTTTGTTGCATTAGGGACAATGAATCTAGTTGGGGGGTGAGGTGCATGCTACACCAATGGTTGTGGAATTCTTTTTGTGGATAACTGCTTGATGAAAAACGTTGTTGTTTCCTAACCTCTAAAAACCATCCCTTAATGTGTATATGATTTAGGTGCTAAGGGAGTGTCACTCTCCCTTGGGATGATGTCAAAAGAAAGGGCAACGAAATGGTTGATGGAATGAAATGAAATGTATGAAATTGAATGTGTGAAATGAACAAAAGTGCTCCCCAAGCGTAAGGAGTCTTTTGGTTGTCGTGTTTTACTTGGAAAAGTATTCCAAGGTCGTCTCCTCAGGGAAGGAAAGTTCAAGTGTGGTGAAGGTGATTTTGGTGAACAAAAGGAAAAGTGTAAAATCTTTTGTTGAGTTTTGGTGTTTGAAGTTTGTGAATGAAAATACAATAAAAACAAGTGTTGGCTAATCCAAAAGGTTCACTCCAATGGGAATGCCCAATCAACTCGAAACCTTCCTCCGAGGGTTTATAGATGAACGATTGATTCGTGGGAAACTAGGGATAAGATGGGTCACTATCTAAGCATAAATCGTGACTAGGCCTATGGAATATCAAAGACTCACCAACTTATCCACCCTCAACCCAGTCAAACTGAACCATCGTACATCGAGAGAGGAAAGAAAATGAGTTGAATTGGAAAACCCAAGAGGAGGTCTCCCTTGAATTAGCCAACTAAAAATCTAGCTACTCATGAAAGCAAGAAAAGAATGCATAATGTAAAGAGACATAATGAAGAAATAAAACATGGAATTTAACTTAAAGCAAGAAAACTTGAGCTATGAAGAAAAATATACAATACCCATTTTAAAGCAAGAAATGAAGAAAACTTGGAAGCAACAATGGTGGAATCTAGAACATGTGATTAAACTTGAAATGTACTTGAAGTGAATGACATTAAAGACATTAAATGAAGATTACAAGATCCTTACATTAAACTACAAGTGAAAAGATGGAAGAAAATGCAAAAACATAAACATTTCTACTATTCATCTTCTTCCTAACAATTCTAAGCTTAGGTAGCCACCCTCTTCAAAGCTTGTGAATGCTAAATATATGGAGAGTGAGTCTTCATTTTCGTCCATGAGGGTCCCTAGGGTCTGTGTGTGCAGGCCTCCCATCAATGGGAGGTGATTTGAAGTCTTGGACAGGCTAGGAGAAGCTTAGCCTGCAACTCCCCTGGCAGCCCCCTTCTCTCCCATCCCCATTAATGTCATTGCCTCCAAAGTCTTCAACAAGGGTGTAGGAGGCATGTCAAAATGCAGAAAATGCAAGTGGGAGAATCATAGGTGGGACCCCCAAGCAAGTGGAGCATAAGATGCAGGTGATCTGGGCTGTTTCAGAAGAGCGTACCGGTACGCGTACCGGTATTGCGAACTCCAGTAGCATAAGCGTACCGGTACGCCTTCCGGTACGGTTTCTACTCCGGACCAGTTTTTGTAGAATTGTCATAATGTTTGACACAACCATTAGATTAAGCTGAAATTTTGACACAATACAGAAGACATCCAGATCTACAACTTTTATGTTTTGCCCTCTTTCAGATTCGAAGTGGATCATGGTCGAAAATGAGAAAAACAGAAGTACTGTGTCAAAACTTTGGGAAACCAGTGGGCTAAACCTTCCAAATTTCATTTTTCTTGGTTTCTTCACCTTTAAGCCTCCAAATCCTCGTTGAATGTGTCCATCTCTTCACCACTCATTCATCCTTAGTTGCAAGGTTACAAAATCCATGATATACGCTATAATTACCTGCAACATCGAAAATTCAACATTATTCATAAATTGGGCTAACTCTAAGTAATTAATTGCAAAGTTAAGTTAAAATGCATGTAATGAGGCCATCAAATATACAATATTTTGTGCTCATCACACCCCCCAACTTAAGCTTTGCTAGTCCCTAGCAAACAAAATGTAAAAAGTAAGGAAACAAAATAAACATATATTAATTCCGCAATTGCATTTAGCATATGTAATAAGCCTTTAAACCCCTAAGTGATCCCTAGTGGACGAGTTTTGTCTCGTGAAGGTTTCAGTGAAGGTACCTACAAACTTCTTTTCTTAGTATCCAATATTTAAATCATATTCCCTTATCCTAACTAGCACTGGGATTTCAAAAATAGCTTGGTCCAACATACCCGAACTAATCACACATGAAACACATCATAGCCTTAAATGCTATTCTAGAGTATTCACATACACATTCATTTTCAAACTCGTGTGTGTGTGAAATGAATATGTAATTTAAGCATTTACTCAATGGAATTCACATTCATTTAGCCATCCAAATTCAGCTTTGATGTAAAACTCACCAAGGGTTTCTCTCAACAATGAATCACACTATGATTATCTTGGCATGCTTTCCATCTGTATATGTGAGATAGAATCTTGTGCTCAAAATAAAATATACTCACATATAATCCAAAAATGAAGCACATGCATAAAAATGAAACAACCTTGGCATAATCTCATGAAAGGAATGCTAGGTCATTGGATAGCAAAATCAACTTCTCTTTTTCTTTAAAAATATGCATCCCCCATGCTTCTCTAGATCATTTAGGACTTCAACGGTTATAATGGGGCCTTGGGGTGGTATTGAGGCAAAAGAAACGAAGGATATAGGATAACAAAGAGAGTTGTTTCGAGTGAATGACCTTTATTTCAAAAAGATCTCCCTTTTATGGAATTTATAGGCTAACACCATCTCTTCACTCTTTGTTTCATTTCTTTCTTTTCCCTTTTTTTTTTCCTTTGATCATTCTTTGTTCCTTCACCCCTTTTTCTCATTTTCTTGGATTTTCATTCTTTTTTCATTCAACTCTTTGAATTCAACATCATTCATCCCTTTTGTTGAGTTTCTACCATACTTCCTTCTCTTTTATGATCACTCATACTCAGCACTAGGAACAACCAATGTAAGGTAGATATTTATCATTTTCATTGGCTTGGTCAAATGTGTGGCATGGAAACAAATTTACAATTAAGGTTCAATCACGGCACTAGGGATAAATTTTTTACAAGAAAAAGGCAAAGGCTCAAAGCAAAACAAAGATGGCCTAAGATCATTTCTAAATAAGCATGGGGGAGCATTATGCATTTCAAGACAAAGTCAATCAACTACCCAAATGCACCTAACCAAAACAAGCATAATAGATTATTGAACAAATTTGGAATTTGAAAAATTGTTCCTTGAGTAAATGTAAGTTCCCTCCAAACAAGAATTGGCATTAAAGATCACATGGGTTCTTACTCATCTCCACTATTCAAGTCAAGCACTAAATGTGAACTCAATCCGTAAATTGCCAAAATTACAAGTTCATGGTGCACTTATGGTTGAGTTCAAAAGCAAACAAGTATGTGATACTCTTAGCAATAGGATAAACTTCTATAATGTGCTCATGTATTCAAAGTTCAAAATGAAGATCAAGTAATCACAAATCTCATAACCATTAGGATAGGGGAATATAGTTCAATATTGGAACCAAAATTTTTCAAAATTTTCACATTTTCCATTATTCTATACAAAAAGTGGTGGAAAATGTAAATGGTGCACCTCACCCCCCAACTTGAACCATGCATTGTCCTAAATGCACAAGGAATCATGCAATGAGAAAAATGAAAGTAACATGGGAAATGAGATACTCCCTTTTTTTTTCTTTTTTTTTTCTTTAGTATACACATTAAATGGAAAACAAAAAAGTTTGTTTACACCCCCCAACTTAAACTCGCACATGATATTGAATGAGATTTTCTACGATGATGCTCAAAATGAAATGAATCCAAATTAGGGAGATGTAAACAACTTCTACACTACAACAAAATAAAAATAAAGATATAACAATAAAAGAAATCTAACTACTATGTACATGAAAGTAAAACAAAGAGGGCTCATGTCAATCCGACTTCAATTCGGATATGAGCTTGCGCCCATTGATTTTTTTGATTTTAAAATTTTTTTGTTGTATAAATGCCCTTTCTATCCAATCTATCCAAACATAGAAAGGATGTTGATTCAAAATTCTCAACCAAACGGGGGTGTAGACAAGTTTATGCAATTCCAACAATGGAGTATAAAATTTCTCTTTAAAAATTTCTACACTTAACTCCATTGCAATGCCCTCCCCAAGTTGAGAAATGTGAATCTCAACACCACTCATAGATGGAAAAATGACCTTGGGCTCATTAGCCTCATGTGAGATAATAACTTCATCAAATTTTTCACAATCAAGAGTGGTGGGAGATTCAACATCAATTTGCACTCCATTGGGATGATCATCCTCAATACATTGACTATGCTCAAGATGTTGTTCTTCATGCATAGCAATTATAGCATTAGTCAATGTATTAAGTTGTTGGGTTATTTGGGCATTGAATTCCATTTGGCATTGCATAAAATCACACAAAATATTTTCCAATTCTTCTTCGGTTGAGTCCCCATATGTTGGATAGTGGCAAAATTCATTTGGTGGTGTGAGATTGGATGAAAAATTATAAGGTTCATTCTCCCAACCATAACTCGGATAACTTGATGTAACATAATGGTCGGGGTAAAAAATTTCGGAGGCCAAAATTGAATTTGAACCTTTGCATGCAAAATTTTGAACCGGATAATTTATTGGGCACTCACTCGTGATGTGTCCATACTCACCACAAATCTCGCAAACATTTTCACAATAAGGGGCATTTATTGGGCACTCACTCGTGAAGTGTCCATCCTCACCACAAATCTCGCAAACGTTTTCAAAATAAGGGGCATTTATTGGGCACTCACTCGTGATGTGCCCATACTCATCACAAATCTCACACACATTTTCATAATATGGGGCATTTGATACATTTTCATAAAAATAATAAGACATTACATAAAACACAAGCTATTTACAAACTATTTACAAAAGAGACGACTTACCTTGGCCCGTGATGAAAATCACGAGACTTACCTATGCCGGCCAAAATCACCTTTGAACTCGACGCTTAACCCTCCCCGGCAATGGCGCCAAAAATGCTTGATGAAAAACGTTGTTGTTTCCTAACCTCTAAAAACCATCCCTTAATGTGTATATGATTTAGGTGCTAAGGGAGTGTCACTCTCCCTTGGGATGATGTCAAAAGAAAGGGCAACGAAATGGTTGATGGAATGAAATGAAATGTATGAAATGGAATGTGCGAAATGAACAAAAGTGCTCCCCAAGCATAAGGAGTCTTTTGCTTGTCGTGTTTTACTTGGAAAAGTATTCCAAGGTCGTCTCCTCAGGGAAGGAAAGTTCAAGTCTGGTGAAGGTGATTTTGGTGAACAAAAGGAAAAGTGTAAAATCTTTTGTTTGAGTTTTGGTGTTTGAAGTTTGTGAATGAAAATACAATAAAAACAAGTGTTGGCTAATCCAAAAGGTTCACTCCAATGGGAATGCCCAATCAACTCGAAATCTTCCTCCGAGGGTTTATAGATGAACGATTGATTCGTGGGAAGCTAGGGATAAGATGAGTCACTATCTAAGCATAAACCGTGACTAGGCCTACGAAATATCAAAGACTCACCAACTTATCCACCCTCAACCCAGTCAAACCGAACCATCGTACACCGAGAGAGGAAAGAAAATGAGTTGAATTGGAAAACCCAAGAGAAGGTCTCCCTTGAATTTGCCAACTAAAAATCTAGCTACTCATGAAAGCAAGAAAGGAATGCATAATGTAAAGAGACAAAATGAAGAAATAAAACATGGAACTTAACTTAAAGCAAGAAAACTTGAGCTATGAAGAAAAATATACAATACCCATTTTAAAGCAAGAAATGAAGAAAACTTGGAAGCAACAATGGTGGAATCTAGAACATGTGATTAAACTTGAAATGTACTTGAAGTGAATGACATTAAAGACATTAAATGAAGATTACAAGATCCTTACATTAAACTACAAGTGAAAAGATGGAGGAAAATGCAAAAACATAAACATTTCTACTATTCATCTTCTTCCTAACTATTCTAAGCTTAGGTAGCCACCCTCTTCAAAGCTTGTGAATGCTGAATATATGGAGAGTGAGTCTTCATTTTCGTCCATGAGGGTCCCTAGGGTTTGTGTGTGCAGATCTCCCATTAATGGGAGGTGATTTGAAGTCTTGGACAGGCTAGGAGAAGCTTAGCCTGCAACTCCCCTGGCAGCCCCCTTCTCTCCCATCTCCATTAATGTCATTGCCTCCAAAGTCTTCAACAAGGGTGTAGGAGGCATGTCAAAATGCAGAAAATGCAAGTGGGAGAATCATAGGTGGGACCCCCAAGCAAGTGGAGCATGAGATGCAGGTGATCTGGGCTGTTTCAGAAGAGCGTACCGGTACGCGTACCGGTACTGCGAACTCCAGTAGCATAAGCGTACCGGTACGCCTTCCGTTACGGTTTCTACTTCGTACCAGTTTTCGTAGAATTGTCATAACTGTTGATACAACCGTCCGATTGAGTTGAAATTTTGACACAATACAGAAGACATCCAGATATACAACTTTCATGTTTTGCACTCTTTCATATTCGAAGAGGATCATGGTCGAAAATGAGAAACACAGAGGTACTCTGTCAAAACTTTGGGAAACCAGTGGGCTAAACATTCCAAATTTCATTTTTCTTGGTTTCTTCACCTTTAAGCCTCCAAATCCTCATTGAATGTGTCCATCTCTTCACCACTCATTCATCCTTAGTTGCAAGGTTACAAAATCCATGATTTACGCTATAATTACCTGCAACATCGAAAATTCAACATTATTCATAAATTGGGCTAACTCTAAGTAATTAATTGCAAAGTTAAGTTAAAATGCATGTAATGAGGCCATCAAATATACAATCTTTTGTGCTCATCAATAATACCAAACACAAATTTTTGGGGTGAAAAATTCACCTTTCACATTTCATATAAGTTTTTGAGTTTTGCTTGCATTAGTGAAAAATATGTGAAATTTTTGAAATTTTTTGATGAAAAATATCTGATTGTTGACCTGTATTCCTTCATGAAGAGTGTGTGAGTTGGATGACATGTTGATCTTTGTTGTGAACTTTGTGCACATGAGCATTCTATGGAAGTTGATCCTATGCATAAGTATCACATATGTATTGATTTTTGAATTCAACTGTATGTGATTTTTGATTGTGTAATTTCGGCAATTTACGGATTGGATTCATGTTTTAAGTTTGACATAAGTAGTGGAGATGAATAAGGACCCATAAGAGCTTTAGTGCCAAATCCTTTTGGAGGGAACTTACAATTACTCAAAGAACAATTTTTTAATGTCAAATTTGTTCAATAGTCTCATTATGCTTGTTTTGGTTAGTTGCATTTGGGTAGTAGACTGATTTTTCTTGAACGTATAATGTCATCCCATGCAGATCTGAAAGTGATCTTAGGCCATCATTGAATAGTTTGAGCCTTTGCCCTTTTGTCTTGTGAAAAATTTATCCCTAGTGCCGTGATTGAGCCTTAATTGAAATTTGTTTCTATGCCATACAATTGACCAAGCCAATGAAAATGATAAATATCTACCTTACCTAGTGCTGAGTATGAGTGATCAGAAAAGAGAAGGAAGTATGGTGTGGAAACTCAAACAAAAGGGATGAAGGAAGTTGAAACTCAAGAGTTGAACGAAAAAGAATGAAAATCCAAGAAAAGGAGAAAAAAGGAGTGAAAAGAAGAAAAGAATGAGCAAAAGAAAAGGAAAATGTTAAGGAAAAGAAAGAAAAGAAACAAAGAGTGTGGTGATGGTGTTAGCCTAAAAATCCCATAAAAGGGAGATCTTTTTAAATAAAGGTCATACACTCGGAACAACCCTCTTTGTTATCCTATATCCTTCATTTCAATTACCTAGATATCACCCCAAGGCCCCATTATAACCCTTAAAGTCGCAAGTGATCTAGAGAGGCATGGGAGGTGCATAATTTCAAAATGATGAGTCAAGTCTTACTACCTAATGCCCTAGCATTCTATTCATGAGACTATGCCAAGGTCGCTTCATTTTCATACATGAACTTCATTTTTGGATTACATGTGAGCACACTTTGTTTTGAACATAAGATTATATATCACATGTACACATGGAGTGCATACCAGGATAACTTGAGTGTATTTCATAGCTTAAGAAAGTCTGGTGAATTTTGCATTGAAACTGAATTTGTCAAGCTATTCGAATGTGAATTTCGTTGCGTAAGTGCTCAAATTGCTTGTTAAGCTTCACACACACTCGAGTTGAAAATAAATTTGTAGGTGCATACTTTAGACTAGTGTCTAAGACTATGGTGTTGCTCATGTTTACTTAGTTCAATCATTTGAGAAATTTGTTAAATAGCTTCATGCTTGCAAGAATGAGGGAATATTTCTCAAGTTTTGGATATTTGAAAAGGGTTAGGAATGCTGCTTTGAACTGAATTCGTGTTTTATATTTTGGTGTGCATTTTGATATCTAAAAGTAAGAGGCAATGTTTTGTGTAATTAGTACATCAAAATTTTAAATCACACTGCAATTTCAGTAATAACTTGGGCATGATGGTTCGAATGGTGATTTACAAATGGAGTTTGGAGTATATGTTTAGGGAATAGTAGAGGTCATAAAGAGAGTGTTAGAATGTATAGAGGAGGTCCTAAAATGAAAAGGAGTAGTGAAGGGTTGATCAATAAGAATTTTCAGAAATTCAGCCAAACCGTACCAGTACACATACCGGTACGCTAAGGCTACTGGAGTTCGCCGTACCGGTACGATTTTTCTGGGATGCCAAAGTTAGGGCTTTTAATCAAATTTTTTCGGAACATTTTTCATTTCCCTCCTAATATACACCTCCCCTTTCACTCCCTTCTCACCCGAATAAACCCTTAGGCTTCCAAATCACACCAAACTCCCTTCCATCACTCAAATCCTCTTCCTTGGGCTGAGATTCAGTGGAGATCAAGCTTTGGAAACCCTAAGTGCCGAAAATTCCCCAACCCCTCTTCTCTCTTCATTTCTCATTTTCTCCTAAAAACTCTCAAATGGCTCGTTCTATAGGGACTCTCCAAGGGACCATGGACCCGATTGAGGGTCTTTTCTTAACCATTTGCGCGTTTCTGACAATGGAGGCACTGTTGCTCTGCATGGCCCGCACCAAAACAATGGGACTCGAATCTCCTCCACCCGAAGGCTCTAGTGGTCGCAAGAGAAGTGGAGAGGGTCCGAGTGGTGATAGGAGTGAGCAACGGAAGAAAGCCAAGAATGAGGCTAGGGATTGACTGATCCAGGAGAAGGGGGTTACTTGTGAACGGTACCTGGACTCCATGTCTCTTACCCCAAGGAATGAAGCCGTGAGAATTATCGAAGCACATGGTATAAACTTTTGGTTCGAGCCCGTTGATGGGTATAACCTATCAATGTGTAGGGAATTTTACCAAAGGCTTCGAGTGGTAGAGACAAGCGGAGGGAAAATCTTGGAAACCAATGTTCGGGGTAAAAAGTTTGTGGTGACCCCTGATGTCATTGCGTTACTCCTGGGTGGGTACGAGAGACCACCTGGGTATACACTTGTCTATCCATATAACGTCCCCAAAACCAAGAAGATTTCCGAGTTGGCAGAATTGATGTATCAAGAGCCGGGACAATTCAAGGGAACGGTGCAAAGTGGGAAGTTGAAGCCCACTTATGGACTGTTGAATAAACTCCTCCATTGTAATCTCTCGCTAAGGGGTGCAGAAAAGAAACCAAATTTGGAGAAGCCAGCCCTTTTGGATGCAGTCGTGTCCGGGAAGGCAATAGACTTCGCTCTTCTCATCGGGCAAGAGATGAAAAACTTTGCTGAGACGCAGAAGCCTTTGATCAAACTGCCATTCGGGAATTTGGTAACCCAGATGTGCATGCATTTCAAAGTGAAGGGTTATGTGTTCGACAAGATTACACCCCTAGAGTTTGGAGCCATTGGGAGAACCAGTAAGAAGAAAAGGAAGGCAATGAGCCGAGGGAAGCGAGCAAAGAACATGGCTGCTGGTTCTGAGGCCCCCGAGGCATCTTCATCCGCTGGGCCATCCACTGTTGCACCTGAACGTTCAGTCCCTCAATGCCTCGATGCATTAGAGGTTATAGTGCATGGTATTGAGGCTGTTGTGCTGGGTATGGAGGCAATGATGCAGGAGCTATTTATGCATACTTTCCCTGGGAGACCCATCCCAGAAGTCCTCACTCCACCAGCCACGGCTCCCTTAGCTTCTGCCCCCACAGCAGTTGAGGAGGAGGAGGAGGATGATGATGATGACGATGAGGAGTCTGGGGAAGGTGAGGAGTATGAGGAAGGTGATGAGTCTGGGGTGGGTGATGATTCTGGTGATGACTAGGAGGATGTGTAGTAGGCTGTGTAGTTTTTATCTTTTCTTTTGAGGTTTGAATGGGTATAGATAGAATGAAGTCGTAGGCTATTTTGTCCCTTTTGATGTCCTACTCTATGTTCTCCAAATTCATAACACATTAATGAAGAAATCACAATTTCGGATTCAATCTTGCCTATGTTATTTTGGAATTGCATTATGATTTGTGTTTTTAAATTGATTGGATGAATGGTTATTTGAATGGATTGAGTGTGTTATACTCATTTACTTGTTTTGGAAATAACTTTTTGCTAAGGGACTAGCAAAACCTAAGTTGGGGGGTGTGATTAGCACAAAACTTTGTATATTTTATGTGCTGAATCATGTTATTTTAATTGCTGTTGGAGATTAAATGCTGGGACTTAGGTTAATTGTGTTCTTAACATTTACAAATCTAGGGCCTTTCTTGGGGTGGATATTCCTGGACTTACACCAACGGCACCCAACCGACACGGAATTCATGGACTTCCACCAACGGTTTCGCGTACACCGACACACTTTATGGGCTCTTCTTGTAAACCCCCACATGTAATAGCACTTGTACCAACTATGTTTGATATACAAGTGTATGTTATATAAGTTTGGATTGGTTTTGGAAGGGTTTGGAAAGGATTGGAAATGAAAAACAGGTGAAAAAAGCAAATCTGGACAAACCGTACCAGTACAGCGTACCGGTACCCCGAGAGCAAACTGTACCGGTACCGCGTACCGGTACTGTCGGTAAAAATCAAAAATTTTAAAACAGTAAAATTCAGGATTTGGCTGAGTTTAAAACACATTTTCATCCTATTTTCTTCTATTCTTTCATTCCACTCTCACCCCAAACCTCTTAGAACCCTAGGGTAAGATAAAAGGAAAAAGAAAAGGGAGGAAGGAAGTCTCTAGAGCTTGGGCTTTTTGCTTGGAACTCTTGATTTAAGGTAGGGGTTTTTTCCTATTCTCTTACATTGAGGCTAGGGCTTATATATATGTATTCTTTTCACTCTAAATCCTATATGTATGCTATGAAATCCTTGATTATTGATACTCTTGTAAATACTACCATGTTTAGGACAATGCTACGGTGGAATATCCATTAAATCTCTTTTCTTGACTTAAAACCCTAGGTTTCAAGAGAAATAGATTTTTCTCTTGATTCTCCCTTGGTCCTTGATTTCAAAACTTTAGTACTTTGTATTGAATCACAAAATGGTATTGTGGATGATCTCTTGTATATTTTCTTAAATGGTTCTATGGTAATACTCTATATGAAATTTGGGGATTTTTGGATTTGTTTGTGACTTGAGGAAATTGGTTGGATATTGTATCTCTTGTGGATGTTCGGATGACCATGGGTGGCCGTTGACCAGGTATCGTAGAGTGGGTAGATGCGTTTCTTACTTCGTGCGGGTTTGAATTTTTCCTACCACTCGTAATGGGGTTGGTGCCTTGTGAGGACCAAACCACTATTCGCTCACGGGTACCGAGGATGAGGGTTAGTATACTATTCATGGGTTGGATTCGTCACTGCCAATGTGTTGGTATACGCCCTTTCTAAAGTTGTATATCCTTGAAAGGATTGGGTGTGTGTGTGGGCCAGGATATTCTCGATGTGTTTATTCATGCGATATCATACATCATACCTGAGATACAAGTTGTGGTTTGAAATACATTGTAAGCTATGGTTTATTGTGACAATGGTTGGCTATGGTCTATGGTGCCAATGGTTGGCTATGGTTTATAGTGATTTATTGGAATTGTTCGTTTTGGAAATTGGTTTTACTTCTTCATTTACTTCATTGATATTGCTTAAACTTGAGATTGGATAAACTGTCACTGTTTTCTTTCAAAAGTTATATATATGATATTTGTGAAATGAGACCGACTTGTTTTATCTGTTTTCTAAACCTTGTTCGAGTTTGGGAGGATTTTCCTACAGAGCTTAGTGCTCACCCCCCTACAAACAACATCTTTTTCAGATTATGGCCTAGAGGAGGAGCTTGGAGATGATGAACCAGTACATTAGGGAGCTCCCATAGATGGGAACGTGTATCCAGAGGTGGACGTCTAGAGCTATATTCTCTTATGTCCAAGACTAGGAAGTTCTTTTTGAAAAAATGTGAAGTCTAATGTCTTTGTTATTCTGTTGCAAGATGATAGTTGATTTTTGGGTGTAATTGCCATGAATGGCATATTCTTTTGAATGTAATGGTCATGGTTTGGCCTATTCTTTTGACTGACGTTGTAGATATTATGGATGATAAATGAAATTTTATTTGTTTGTGAATTTTATTAGTTGCTCTCTTGATGTGAATGGTTTTCGATAGTGATGCCGTCCAAGGGGGATTTTGGGGCGTTACAAAGTTTGGGTATCAGAGCCTAGGAATTAGGTCTTACATGGGAGCTGTAGGTTATGGATTACCACTAGAGAGGTAGGATTAGGTTGAAGAAAATTATTGATTTAAATTTTTATACAAGCATCATGCTTTAGATTAAGGTGATAGTTAGGATGTCTTGTACATCAAGGAACTAAACTGTGAATTGATGTGTAGGATGGACGGTAGACGTAAACGTGGACGAGGACGTGGTGGCCAAGCGCACCCACCACCACCTCCAGATGCCATGAATGGTATTTATCAATGCTTAAGGGAGCTAACCACTCTGGTACAACACTAGAATGGAAACAACAACCACAATTGTGGGGTTCATCCCTTAGCTCAGGTGCCGGGCAACAGGGACAAAAATCGAAGGATGGTAGTTCTTCAAGAATTCTTACGCCAACACCCACCTACTTTCCAAGGAAGCTCTAACCCCGTGGATGCGGATAGATGGATTCACCGGGTGAAGAAGATGTGTGATGGCATGGGAGTTACCGAGGATCTTTGGGTCGGATTAGCTATATATCTGTTAGAGGGGGAGGCAGATCATTGGTGGGACTCAGTGAAGAGAAAGAGGAACATGGATGCTCTTACCTTGGAGGAGTTTGATCAAATCTTCCAAGACAAGTATTTCCCTGAATCAGTCCGAGATAAGATGAGTGCATATTTTCTTGCTCTACGACAGGGTAGCATGACGGTGACGGAGTATGAGGGAAAATTTGATGAGCTATCCCGTTATGCCACGAAGTTCATATCTACCGAGGCCAGGAGGGCCAAACGTTTTGAGTAGGGCTTGAGGCCTACCATCAGGGAGAAGCTTGTGGCTCTCAAGATCCGGGACAATGTATATCTTGTTGACAGAGCTGCACTGGTGGAGAGAGACATGGAGGACAACCAGAAGCGACAGAACTTCATGAGGGGAGGTCCGATCCGGACGGGTGCTAGTGGCAGTGGAGTGCAGAGGGCGGCACCATACCATCGCCCAGACCAGGCAGTTGGACAGAGACTTCAGATAGCTCGAGGAGTTGGAGGCGTACCAGAGAGAGCAGGCACTGATCCACGTCAATGCTTCGCATGTGGAGGTTTCGGGCACTTCAAAAATAACTGCCCATTGTTTTCAACAAAGACCAATCAAGCAGCGGGACAAGTAAATGCAAACAAGCCACTCCTACAGAAACCGCTACAGGAGAGACCATTAGGAGCTCCAGCCCCAGCCGGTGCAAATCAGGGAAGAGTGTTTGCTTTGACCCAACCGGAGGAAGACGTTTCCAATGCAATTGTGGAAGGTATCGTTCTTCTTTATAATTCTTGGGCCCGAATTTTATTTGATCCCGGTGCGACTCATTCATTCATACGCACTACATATGCTCTTAATTTGGGATTAGAATTTGAGAAGTTAGAACATGCTTTGAGTATTGTCATGCCTACGGGAGAACGGTTGGATACAAAAAGGGTGTGTAGAGGTTGCGTGCTTCGAATTGGGCAGTAAGAATTGATTGTAGATTTGGTTGCGTTAGACATGAAGGGGTATGACATAATAATTGGGATGGACTTGTTGTCCACTTTCCGTGCGGTAATGGATTGTTTTCACAAGCGGATTTTATTTCAATTACCGGGAGGGGTAGTTTTCAGTTTCATGAATGATCGAAATTCTTCTCATCCATTCCCTCCTACGGGTAGTAGGTTCTTAAAAGCTAAGGCGGGGAGCCATTTGAGTTTCTTAGCTAACTTGATGGGAGATGATCGGGATAAATCCCAACCGGAAGTGGTATTCATAGTGTCGGATTTTCCAGATGAACTACCCGGGTTACCCCCACAGAGAGAGATTGAGTTTGCAATCGATCTATATTCGGGAACCGAACCCATATCCATTGCTCCTTATAGGATGGCACCCTTGGAGTTAAAGGAGCTAAGGAAGCAATTAGACTATCTGTTGACTATTGGGTTTATCCGTTTAAGCACTTCACCTTGGGGAGCCCCGGTCCTCTTTGTGAAGAAGCATGACGAGACACTTCGGCTATACACAGATTACCAAAGGTTGAATCGGGTGACAGTGAAGAATAAATATATGTTGCTAAGAATAGATGATTTATTCGATCAACTGAGGGGTTCTAAGTATTACTCCAAGATTGATCTTAGTACAGGATATCATCAACTACGGATCAAGGAGGAGGATATTCCCAAGACAGCTTTTTGTACCAGGTATGGTCATTTTGAATATACGGTAATGCCGTTCGGACTGACTAATTCTCCTGCAGCCTTTATGGATTTGATGCACAAGGTATTCCGGCCGTATCTAGATTAGTTTGTTATCGTGTTTATTGATGACATATTGATTTATTCACAGACACAAGGGGAACATGAACGCCATCTCTCGATTGTGCTACAAACATTGAGAGAGCATAAGTTGTATGCTAAGATGAGCAAATGCGAGTTCTGGATGAAGGAAGTGAAATTCCTTGGCCATGTTGTGTCGAAACGAGGCGTAGCTATTGACCCCTCATAGTTTGAAGCCGTGATGAAATGAGAACTACCAAGGAATGTGACCGAAAGACGTAGTTTCCTGGGATTAGCAGGCTACTACCAGAGGTTTGTGGAAGTGTTCTCAAAGCTCGCGATGCCAATGACCCGCCTTACTAAGGAGGGGGGAAAGGTTCTTGTGGACTCAAGCGTGTGAACAAGCCTTTCGCACCTTGAAGGAGAGGTTGACAACAGCCCCTGTCCTCATTATTCCTAGCAGTGGGGAAGGATACGATGTTTACACCGATGCTTCGTTACGAGGGCTAGGATGTGTGCTAATGCAGGGAGGCCGGGTAGTCGTTTATGGATCGAGACAACTAAAGGTTCATGAGCAGAATGATTGATGAAAAACGTTGTTATTCCTAACCCCTAAACATCACCATTTGACATGTGTATATGGCTTATGTGTGAAAGGGAGTGTCACCCTCCCTCGGGGTGATGCAAGAGATTAGGCAACAACGAATTGGTGGGAAATGGAATGAACAAAATGTGAAATGAAATGTGGGTGTGTGAACAAAAGTGCTCCCCAATCGAAAGGAGTCTTTCGCGTGTCGTGTTTTACTTGGAATGAGTATTCCAAGGTCGTCTCCTCAGGGAAGGAAATGTCAAGTTGTGTGAAAGTGATTTTGGTAAACAAAAGGAAAAGTGTAAAATCTTTTAGTTTGTTTTGGTGAGTGGAGTTTGTGAATGGAAATGCAAGAAAAACAAATGTTGGTTAATCCGAAGAGGTCATTCCAATGGGAATACCAAATCAACTCAAGCCTTCCTCCAATAGAGCCTAGAAGTACGATAGATTCGTGGGAAGCTCGGGACTAAAATGGAGGTGAGGATTCAAGCATACCCCGTGACAATGCCTACGGTGTATCAAGAACTCACAACCATGTCCTCACCCCAACCCAGTCAAACCGAGTCATCGTACTCTGAGAGGAGGAATGGAAAAGAGTTGAAGTGGCACACCCAAGAGGAGTTCTCCCTTGGATTAACCAACTTTAAAATCTAGCTACTCATGAAAGCAAGAAGAAAATACATAATGTAAAGAGATATAATGGATAAATGAAGATTAGAACTTAAACTAATGCAAGAAATCGTAAACTAAGAAGAAAAATATTCAATACCCATTTTAAAGCAAGAAATGAAGAAAACTTAACATAACAATGGTGAAATGTAAAATGTAAGACTAAACTTGCAATGAACTTAAAGTAAATGACATTAAAGACTTTAAACAAAGTTCAGAATATCCTTACAAAAGATTACAAGACAATGTAATGAAGAAAATGCAAAAATATCAACTTCGAGCACTATTCATCTTCTTCTTCCTGAAACTACTCCTAAGCTTAGGTAGCCACCCCTTCAATGTCTTGTGAATGCTGAATATATGGTGTGTTTGCCTTCAAATTTCGTGTATGGTGGTCCCCCTAGCCTGTGTGCAGGCCTCCCATCAATAGGAGGCTGAGTTGAAGCTTGGACAGGCTAGGAGAAGGTTAGCCTGCAACTCCCCTGGCAGCCCCCTTCAATCCCCTCTTCATTAATGTCATTGCCTCCAAATGTCTTCAAGTAGGGTGTAGGAGGCATTGTTGTAGGGATAAAATGTCGGGCTAGGTGTGGGAGAAGTGTAGGTGGGACCCCCAAGCAAGTGGAGCATGATTGCAGGCACTTCTGGGCTGTTTTGGGAGTGTACCGGTACTGTGTACTGGTACTCTAAACCTTCTGGAGTTCGAAGTACCGGTACGCAGTACCGGAACGGTATAGTACCGGTACTGTGTACCGGTACTGTTTTCTGCTCCAGACCACTTTTCGTAGAATCGGCATAACTTTTGATCCAACCATTGGATTGAGCTGAAATTTTGACAAATACAGAAAACATACAGATCTACAACTTTCATGTTTTGAACTTTTTCAGATTCGAATTTGATCATGGTCAAAATGGAAGAAAACCGAGGCTCTTCAACCTAGTGGTGTGGCTGCTGGCGCCTTTGTTGCCAAACACCAATACCTCCTTGATTTCTTCACTTTTAAGCCTCCAAATCTTCATGTAATATGTCCATGCCCTCACCACACATCCAACATAGTTGCAAGGTCCTAAAATACATGATTTAAGCTATAAAAACATGCAACATCGAGAATTCAACATTATTCATAAAATCGGCTAACTCTAAGTACTTAGATGCAAAAGTTGAGTTAAAATGCATGTAATGAGGCCTTGAAATATACAATATTTTGTGCTCATCACAGAACTATCCCACTCACGACTTAGAGCTCGCCGCTGTGGTCTTTGTTCTTAAGTTGTGGAGGTGTTACCTGTATGGAGAAAAGTTTCAAATGTTTTCTGATCATAAGAGTCTCAAGTATATATTCACATAGAAAGATTTGAATCTCCGACAAAGAAGGTGGATTGAATATTTGGAAGATTACGATTTCACACTCAACTACCATCTGGGGAAGGCTAATGTAGTAGCAGATGCACTGAGCAGGAAGTCTCGAGGAGAAATCAATTCTCTTGTTGTTAATAGGTGGAAGATGATTGAAGCTTTAGAGGACTTTGATCTATTAGTGGATAGGCAGGGGGATCGACCATGCTTGTTCAATCTTGTAGCTCAACCAATTCTCCGACAACGGATTGTAGAGTTGCAACGATTAGACACAGAGTTGGAAACTATCCGGGATAGATTGAAGAGGAATGAGATTGTTGAGAACTGGTCCATACACGATGACGAGTTAAAGTTTCGTGGAAGACTATGTGTACCAAACAATGACCAAGTAAGGGAAGAAGTGTTGGGTGAGTGTCATCGTTCAAAATTCTCCATACATCCGGGTAGTACTAAAATGTATAGAGACATGAAGCATCAATATTGGTGGAAAGGGATGAAGCAAGGCGTGGCTAAGTACATTGCAAAGTGCGCGGTGTGTCAGCAGGTGAAGATTGAGCATCAGAAACCCGGAGGATTACTACAGTCCTTACCTATCCCAGAGTGGAAGTGGGATCACATCACCATGGATTTCGTGTCTGGCTTTCCACGGACTTCACGCGGGCATAATGTCGTATGGGTCATTGTAGATAGACTCACCAAGTCCGCTCATTTCTTGAGTATGAAGACCAATGACACTTTAGAGACCTTGAGCAAGCTTTATATTCGCGAGATTGTTAGATTGCATGGAGTTCCATTCTCTATTGTGTTGGATCATGATTCTCGTTTTGTGGCGCAATTTTGGCAAAGTCTACAAAGAGCTATGGGGATAGAGTTGCACTTTAGCACCGCCTTTCATCCCCAAACAGATGGCCAATCCGAAAGGGTGATACAAATTTTGGAAGACATGTTACGAGCTTGTGTGTTGGACTTCAGGGGAAGTTGGAGTGATCATTTGCCGCTGGTGGAGTTTGCATATAACAACAGTTATCAGGAAAGTATTAGAATGGCTCCTTATGAGGCATTGTATGGAAGACCATGTAGGTCCCCGACTTGCTGGTTGGACGCTGGAGAAAGTAGTTTGTTTGGGCCAGAGGTTGTACGGGAGACTACAGAGAAAATTCAACTCATCCAGGAAAGACAACGCACGACTCAAAGTAGACAGAAAAGCTATGCGGATAGAAGAAGAAGACCCTTGGAATTCCAAGAGGGGGACTATGTGTTCCTCAAGGTGTCACCCAAAAAGGGGGTGTTTAGATTTGGCAAGAAAGGGAAATTAGCTCCAAGGTACATCAGACCATTTGAGGTGATCAAAGCAGTGGGGAAAGTGGCGTATCAACTTCGGTTACCAGCTCAGTTGTCAGGGGTACACGACGTGTTCCATGTTTCAATGTTGAGAAAGTATCAATCGGATACAACACATGTCGTGGACTTAGAGGATATTGAAGTTCAAGATGGAGCCACATATGAAGAACAACCGGTGAAGATTCTCGATATCAAGGAGAAGGTGCTTCGCAATAAAGTCATCCAATTGGTGAAAGTATTGTGGCAACATCATGGGGTGGAGGAAGCTACTTGGGAACTGGAGCTGGAGATGCGAGAGAAGTACCCTCATTTGTTCGCTACCTGAGGTAAGTTTCAAGGACGAAACTTTCTTCAAGGGGGGTGGATTGTAAACCCCCACATGTAATTGCACTTGTACCAACTATGTTTGATATACAAGTGTATGTTATATAAGTTTGGGTTGGTTTTGGAAGGGTTTGGAATGGATTGGAAATAAAAAGCATGTGAAAAAAGGCAAATCCGGACAAACCATACCGGTACAGCGTACTGGTACCCCGATGTCCCGAGAGCAAACCGTACCGGTACCGCGTACCGGTACTATCGGTAAAAATCAGAAATTTTAAAACAGTAAAATTCGGGATTTGGCTGAGTTTAAAACACTTTTTCATCCTATTTTCTTCTATTCTTTCACTCCACTCTCACACCAAACCTCTTAGAACCCTAGGGGAAGATAAAAGGAAAAAGAAAAGGGAGGAAGGAAGTCTCTAGAGCTTGGGCTTTTTGCTTGGAAGTCTTGATTTAAGGTAGGAGTTTCTTCCTATTCTCTTACATTGAGGCTAGGGCTTATATATATGTATTCTTTTCACTCTAAATCCTATATGCATATTATGAAATCCTTGATTCTTGATATTCTTGTAAATATTACCATGTTTTGGACAATGCTACGGTGGAATAGCCATTAAATCTGTTTTCTTGACTTAAAACCCTAGTTTTCAAGAGAAATATATTTTTTTCTTGATTCTCCCTTGGTCCTTGATTTCAAAACTTTAGTACTTTGTATTGAATCACAAAATGGTATTGTGGATGATCTCTTGTATATTTTCTTAAATGGTTCTATGGCAATACTCCATATGAAATTTGGGGATTTTTGGATTTGTTTGTGACTTGAGGAAATTGGTTGGGTATTGTATCTCTTGTGGATGTTCGGATGACCATGGGTGGCCGTTGACCGGGTATCGTAAAGTGGGTAGATGCATTTCTTACTCCCTGCGGGTTTGAATTTTTCCTACCACTCGTAGTGGGGTTGGTGCCTTGTGAGGAACAAACCACTATTCACTCACTAGTACCGAGGATGAGGGTTAGTATACTATTCTTGGGTTGGATTCATCACTGCCAATGTGTTGGTATATGCCCTTCCTAAAGTTGTATATCCTTGAAAGGATTGGGTGTGTGTGTGTGGCCCAGGATATTCCCGATGTGTTTATTCATGCGATATCATACATCATACCTGAGATACAAGTTGTGGTTTGAAATACATTGTAAGCTATGGTTTATTGTGCCAATGGTTGGCTATGGTCTATGGTGCCAATGGTTGGCTATGGTTTATAGTGATTTGTTGGAATTGTTCGTTTTGGAAATTGGTTTTACTTCTTCATTTACTTCATTGATATTGCTTAAACTTGAGATCGGATAAACTGTCACTGTTTTCTTTCAAAAGTTATATATATGACATTTGTGAAATGAGACCGACTTGTTTTATATGTTTTCTAAACCTTGTTCGAGTTTGAGAAGATTTTCCTAGAGAGCTTAGTGCTCACCTCTCTATAAACAACATCTTTTTTAGATTATGGCCTAGAGGAGGAGCTTGGAGATGATGAGCCGGTACATTGGGGAGCTCCCATAGACGGGAACGTGAATCCAGAGGTGGACGTCTAGAGCTATATTCTCTTATGTCTTAGACTAGGAAGTTCTTTTTGAGAAAATGTGAAGTCTAATGTCTTTGTTATTCCGCTGCAAGATGATAGTTGATTTTTGGGTGTAATTGCCATGAATGGCATATTCTTTTGAATGTAATGGTCATGGTTTGGCCTATTCTTTTGGCTGACGTCGTAGATATTATGGATGATAAATGAAAGTTTCTTTTTTTATGAATTTTATTAGTTGCTCTCATGATGTGAATGGTTTTAGATAGTGATGCCGTCCAAGGGGGATTTTGGGGCGTTACACTTATACTAACGGAGTGCGTATCCAATCACCGGGTCTCTCACCCGAGGGATAGTCTAGCCCTTCTTGCTACCTCAAACCAATGTTCATGCAACCGCGTGACTTAGTCGGATCATCGACCCAACTTTCCCAAGTCCACCTGTCATCCACTAAGTGAGGTGATGACGACAACATGCACACACACCCTCATGATGCGATGTCTCTGTGCAAGTGCAATATAATGAACCATTGCATATCAGTGTCATGTCCCATATGTAATGAATGTCATATGGAAAATTTAAACCACATATCAAAATGTACCATGGCAATTTATATCATATGCATACAAACACCAAACCTTGTCACATTGTCAATACATCAATAAGCATATATCAACAACAATTTACCAACATGTTATCACATAACCCATGTCATTCATAAGGCACAATATAAACATATAGCATGCCCACGAAATGCCAAATTCCAATCACTCAAGGTATTTTATCAAACACCTTCAAGGCAATAATCAGGTTAAACATATAATGTAACGCCCCAAAACACACCCTGGACGGCATTACATTCTAAAACATTCACATCATGAGAGCACTAATATCATCCATAAATAAATTAAACTTCATTCATCATCCATAAAATATTTACATCATTATCCAAAAGAATATGCCCAACCATGGCATTTACATCTCAAAAATTTAATAATGTAGCGCAGCGAAATTACAAAAGAAAACTAGGCTTTACAATGTTTGTACATATTGGTTCCTAGTCTAGTACAAAAGTAAAAGGGCATCTCTAAATGTCCCACTCGGGATCCAGGTACCCCTCTAATGAGGCTTCCCCAAGGCCCTACTCATTAGCGCCAAGCTCCTCCTCTATAGCATAATCTGAAAAATGTTAATTGTAGGGCATGAGCACGAAGCTCTGTAGCAAAATCTTCTCAAACTCAAACAAGGTTTAGGAAAGCATATAAAATGGTTGGTCTCATTTTCACAAATAGCATATATAACATTTTGAAGGAAAAGCAGGACATTTTAAATAGATCTCAAGTTTAAGGAACCACGGTAATTAAAAGAATAAATGCACACAAGATACCAATAAGAATCAATTCCCAAAACATAATTCATCCCACCATACACCATTTCCACAAGTTCTTGTGGCATCCCATACTACCCCAAAACTCTTGCAGAAATCATATTTGGTACAATGCACGATGACCCACACGGTGTGCCCGATACAACCCACGTTACTAAACCGTGATCATTAGCGATATGAAAAGTTTATACCCACACGGCGTACAAAGGCGTCTACCCACTCCATGTGGTAGGAAAAGTTCATACCCGCGTGGCATATAAAGACGTATACCCACTACATGATACCCGGTCCATAGTAATCCAGGTTCGTATCGTACAACCACGTAAGAAATAAAATACCAATAAATATTTCACATAACCAACAATTTCACAAGTCCCCAATTCTCCCTTAAAGCCTTATTTCTCAAGCATCCTTACAAGGAACCTCTCACCCTTGTTCCTCCAAACAACCAAACAAGACATACGATATCCACAATTTCCTCAATTACCACAATACTCCACAAATCCCCAAATTTCACAATTTGTACCATAGCAAAATGGAAGAAAAAGAGCAAGAGATCACCATAAACATTATTTTGTTATACAATATCAAACACTAAGGTTGTGATGGTGAGAACAAAGAAAATGTAAAGAGGAAAGATTCATTTTTCTTAAAACTAGGATTTGAGAATGAAAAAAAGGACCTTTAATGGTTACCCAACTACTACAATGTTTAAAACATGGTAATAAATGCAAGAGGATCAAGAATCAAGTAAATAATAGCAAGTATATTTGATTTTGAACCAAAAGAATACATATAATTTAACCCTAACATCAATGTAAGAGCATAGGAAGAAATCCCCTACCTTGGTGTTCTTGAAAAAAATTAGGGCTTTGATCTTGAATCAACCCTTCAATCTCTTGTTTTCTCTTGTTCTTGTGTTTCTCTCTTTCTCTCTTTCTCTCTTATGTTTTCTAGGGTTTGGAGTGGTGTAATGAAGGCTAAGGAGGTGACAAAATGTATTTATAGTGGAGGAAATGGAGAAAGACCCGCAGTCGGATCGGGCTGGATTTTATCGGGCGTACCGGTACGTGTACCGGTACGGTTGAGCTTCTAGAGTCCAGCGTACCGGTACGATTTAGCTTCTGGAGTTCAGCGTACCGGTACGCGTACCGGTACGGTTTGACTTCCAGATTTTTGTTTCAACTTCCAATGCAGTTTTGACCCATTTAGAGGTCGAATTGGAAAATTTTGCATGAGACATACTTTTGTAGCCCTAGATGTTTACTATCTACTGTAAAAATTTCAGATCAATTGGACTTAAGGATAAAAAGTTATGGCCAAAACACTAAGTAGTGTTCAATACCCATTTTTACCCAAATTCTCACTAAAGTGTATTTTAACTCCGAGACACTTCCTAACTTCCAATACATCCATATTACCACTCCCAATGTTTTTCGACCTTCTGGATTCAATGGAATCATTATTTTGACCTACAAACTTTTAGAAACTTGTCTAATCACCCTTTCCAAGTTTAAACATCTTCGACACGTAACTTCCCTATCAAATTGTCTCCATAGCATTTATTCCTACAGTTTATTCTTATGTCACTACATATATCTACATCTTTACAAATATTATTTACTATATATATATCTCTAGAAATATATAAAAGAAAATTCGGGGTGTTACAATCCACCCCCCTTAAAGAAAGTTTCGTCCTCGAAACTTACCTCAAGTAGCGAATAAATGTGGATACTTCTCCCGCATTTCTTGCTCCGGTTCCCAAGTAGCTTCTTCCACTCCATGGTGTTGCCACAAAACCTTCACTAGTCGGATGACTTTGTTGCGGAGCACCTTTTCCTTGGCATCAAGAATCTCCACCGGTTGTTCTTCATATGTTGCTCCTTCCTGAATTTCAATATCCTCCAAATCAACGACTGGAGTTGCATCCGATTGACACTTCCTCAACATCGACACGTGGAACACGTCATGTACCCCAGACAACTGAGCTGGTAACCGCAACTGATACGCCGCTTTGCCCACAACCTTGATCACTTCAAATGGTCCGATATATCTTGGCGCTAACTTCCCTTTCTTGCCGAATCAAAACACGCCCTTCTTGGGTGACACTTTGAGAAATACATAGTCTCCCACCTTAAATTCTAAGGGTCTTCGTCGGTGGTTCGCATAGCTCTTCTGTCTACTTTGCGCCGTCCGTAGCCTCTCTCGTATTAGTTGGATCTTCTCCGTAGTCTCTCGAACAATGTCCGGCCCGAACAAGCTACTTTCTCCGGCTTCCAACCAACAAGTAGGAGATCTACACGGTCTTCCATACAATGCTTCATAAGGCGCCATTCCGATGCTTGCTTGATAGTTGTTGTTGTATGCAAATTCCACCAACGGCAAATGGTCGCTCTAACCACCCTTGAAATCCAACACACAAGCACACAACATGTCTTCTAGAATCTAGTTCACCCCCTCGGATTGGCCATCCGTTTGGGGATGAAAAGCGGTGCTGAATTGCAACTCTGTCCCCATAGCTCTTTGAAGACTTTGCCAAAATTGTGCTACGAAACGAGAATCACGATCCGACACAATGGATAGCGGAACTCCATGCAACCTCACTATCTCGCGAATATAGAGCTTGCTCAGGGTCTCTAACGTGTCAGTGGTCTTCATACTCAAGAAGTGAGCGGACTTGGTGAGTCTATCAACAATGACCCATACGGCATTATGCCCTCGTGAAGTCCGTGGAAAGCCAAATATGAAGTCCATGGTGATGTGATCCCACTTCCACTCTGGGATAGGCAAAGACTGTAGTAATCCTCCTGGCTTTTGATGTTCAATCTTCACCTGCTGGCACACCGCACATCGTGCTATGAACCTTGCCACATCCTTCTTCATTCCCTTCCACCAATATTGGCGCTTCATGTCCCTATACATTTTTGTGCTACCGGGGTGGATAGCAAACTTAGAGCGATGACACTCTCCAAGTATCTCCTCTTTTAGAGACGAATCGTCGGGAACGCTTAGCTTCTCCCCATATCTCAATTCTCCATTTCTCAAAGACCAACCCTCCATAGTTTCTCCATTCTCCAATTTAGCTCGCATCGACGTTAATTCAGGATCCAAGCCTTGCAATTCCACAACCCTACGTTGGAGAGTAGGTTGAGCCACAAGGTTGAACAAACATGGTCGGGATCCATCTTCTCCAACCCATAGATCAAAATCTCCAAGGGCATCCTTCAACTTCCATTCACCTATGGAAACGTTGAGTTCACCCCAAGACTTCCTGCTAAGTGCGTCGGCAACTACATTCGCCTTCCCCGGATGGTAGTTGAGTGTGAAATCGTAGTCTTCTAGGTACTCAATCCACCTTCTTTGCCGGAGATTCAAGTCTTTCTGTGTGAAGATATACTTGAGGCTCTTATGATCAGAGAATACTTGGAATTTCTCTCCGTACAAGTAACACCTCCACAACTTAAGAGCAAAGACCACCGCGGCAAGCTCTAAGTCATGGGTGGGATAATTCTGCTCATGCACCTTGAGTTGCCTCGAGCCATAAGCTACTACCTTCCCTCCTTGCATTAAAACGCATCCCAAGCCTCGTAGCGAAGCATCCGTGTATACATCATATCCCTCCCCACTGCTCGGAATAATGAGGACAGGAGCCGTCGTCAACTTCTCCTTCAAGGTGCGAAAGGCTAGCTCACACGCTTGAGTCCACACAAATTTTTCCCCCTTCTTTGTAAGGCGAGTCATCGGCATCGCAAGCTTTGAGAACCCTTCTACGAACCTCCGATAGTAACCTGCTAAACCCAAAAAGCTACGTATCTCGGTCACATTCTTCGGTGGTTCCCATTTCATCACAGCCTCAATCTTTGTGGGATCAACGGCTACTCCTTTCTCGGACACAACATGGCCAAGGAACTTCACTTCCATCATCCAAAACTCACACTTGCTCATCTTCGCATATAACTTATGTTCTCTCAATGTTTGTAGCACAATAGAGAGATGACGAGCATGTTCCTCCTGAGTCTGTGAGTAAATCAATATGTCATCAATAAACACAATGACAAATTGATCGAGGTAAGGCCGAAAGACTCTATGCATCAAATCCATGAAGGCTGCGGGGGCATTAGTCAATCCGAACGGCATCACCGTATACTCGAAATGACCATACCGGGTACGGAAAGCAGTCTTAGGAATATCCTCCTCCTTAATCCGTAACTGATGATACCCCGTGCGAAGATCAATCTTGGAGTAATACTTCGAACCCCTCAACTGATCAAATAAGTCATCAATTCTCGGCAACGGATACTTATTCTTCACGGTAATCCTATTCAACCTCCGATAATCCATGCACAACCGTAGAGTCTCATCCGTTTTCTTCACAAAGAGGACCGGGGCTCCCCAGGGTGAAGTGCTGAGACGGATAAACCCAATCGCCAACAAATGATCCAATTGCTTCCTTAGCTCCTTCAACTCCAGAGGTGCCATCCGGTAGGGAGCAATAGATATGGGTTCGGTTCCCGGATAGAGATCGATCTTGAACTCAATTTCCCTATGGGGCGGTAATCCGGGTAATTCCTCGGGAAAAACATCCGAAAATTCCGATACAATTAACACCACATCCGTGTGGAGTTTATCCTTGTTATCTCCCATCAAGCTAGCTAAGAAACTCAATTGACTTCCCGCTTTCGCTTTTAAGAATCTACTACCCGTAGTAGGAAATGGATGGAAAGAATCTCGGTTATTCACAAAACTAAAAACGACTCCTCCCGGTAACTGAAATGTAATCCGCTTGCGGAAACAATCCATTACCGCCCGGAAAACAGACAACAAGTTCATCCCGAAAATCACATCATACCCCTTTATCTCTAATGCAATCAAATCCACAATCAATTCGTGCTCCCCAATGCGCAGCACGCAATCCTTGCAGACTCGGCTAGAGTCTAACCGTTCTCCCGTGGGCAAGCTAATATTCATGACATGCTCTAACTTCGCGAAACTCAATCCCAAATCAAGTGCGTACGTCGTGCGTACAAATGAGTGTGTTGCACCGGGGTCAAATAATATGCGGGCCCAAGAATTATAAATAAGGACGATACCTTCCACAACGGCGTTGGCAATGTCCTCCTCCGGCTGAGTCAAAGCAAATACTCGCCCTTGGTTGGCGCCGCCGGGGGCGTGAGCTTGTATCGGTCGCTGCGGTGTTGGCCTTTGTAGAGGCGGCTTGTTTGTGTGTAATGGTCCGGCTGCTTGATTGGTCCTTGGTGGAAACGATGGGCATTGACTTTTGTAGTGCCCAACCTCTCCACATGCAAAGCAGTGACGGGGGTCTGTGGCTGTCCTCCCCGGTACACCTCCTGCTCCTCGAGCTACTGGCGGTCTATGTCCCCCTGCCTGGTCTGGGCGACGATATGGTGTCGGCCTCTGTGTTCCACTGCCGCTAGCACCCGTCCTGATCGGACCTCCCCTCATAAGGCTTTGTCACCGCTGAGTATCCTCCATGTCTCTCTCCACAAGTGCGGCTCTATCAACCAGATCCCCATACTCCCGGATCTTGAGAGCCACCAACTTCTCCCTGATAGTCGGCCTCAAGCCCTACTCAAATCGCTTGGCCCTGCCGGCCTCAGTGGATATGAACTCGGTGGCATAGCGGGATAGCTCGTCAAACCTCCTCTCGTATTCAGCCACCGTCATGCTACCCTGCCGTAGAGCCAGAAAATCTGTCTTCATCCGGTCCCTAACTGATTCCGGAAAATACTTGTCTTGGAAGACTTGGTCGAACTCCTCCCAAATGAGTGTATCGGTGTTCCTCCTTCTCTTTACGGATTCCCACCAATGGTCGGCCTCCCCCTCGAGCAAATAGGTAGCCAAGCCAACCCTCAAGTCTTCGGCAACCCCCATGCCATCACAAATCTTCTTCACCCGACGGATCCATTTATCCGCATCCAAAGGATTGGAGCTCCCTTGGAAAGTAGGCGGGTGTTGCCTCAGAAATTCCCGAAGGGTTACCATCCTCCGGTTATCATCCCCATTGCCCGGTACTTGGGCTAAGGGATGAGCTCCCCCGTTGTGGTTGTGGTTGTTGTTGTTTCCATTCTGGTTTTGCACCAGAGTGGTGAGTTCCCTCAAGCATTGATATATGCCTTGCATGGCATCGGGAGGTGGTGGTGGTGGTGGATTTGCTTGACCTCCACGGCCACGCCCACGTCCGCGTCCCCGTGTACCGTCCATCCTGCACATCAATCCATAATTTAGTTTCATTGATGTACAAGACATCCTAAGTATAGATTTAGTCTAAAGCATAAAGTTTATATCAATCTAGACCACAATTTCCTTCACCCTAATCCTATATCTCTAATGGTGATCCATAACATACAGCTCCCACCTAAAGCCTAGGCTCTGATACCAAATCTGTAACGCCCCAAAACACACCCTGGACGGCTTTACATTCTAAAACATTCACATCATGAGAGCACTAATATCATCCATAAATAAATTAAACTTCATTCATCATCCATAAAATATTTACATCATTATCCAAAAGAATATGCCCAACCATGGCATTTACATCTCAAAAATTTAATAATGTAGCGCAGCGAAATTACAAAAGAAAACTAGGCTTTACAATGTTTGTACATATTGGTTCCTAGTCTAGTACAAAAGTAAAAGGGCATCTCTAAATGTCCCACTCGGGATCCAGGTACCCCTCTAAGGAGGCTTCCCCAAGGCCCTGCTCATTAGCGCCAAGCTCCTCCTCTATAGCATAATCTGAAAAATGTTAATTATAGGGCATGAGCACGAAGCTCTGTAGCAAAATCTTCCCTAACTCAAACAAGGTTTAGGAAAGCATATAAAACGGTTGGTCTCATTTTCACAAATAGCATATATAACATTTTGAAGGAAAAGCATGACATTTTAAATAGATCTCAAGTTTAAGGAACCACGGTAATTAAAAGAATAAATGCACACAAGATACCAATAAGAATCAATTCCCAAAACATAATCCATCCCACCATACACCATTTCCACAAGTTCTTGTGGCATCCCATACTACCCCAAAACTCTTGCAGAAATCGTATTTGGTACAATGCACGATGACCCACACGGTGTGCCCGATACAACCCACGTTACTAAACCGTGATCATTAGCGATATGAAAAGTTTATACCCACACGGCGTACAAAGGCGTCTACCCACTCCATGTGGTAGGAAAAGTTCATACCCGCGTGGCATATAAAGACGTATACCCACTACATGATACCCGGTCCATAGTAATCCAGGTTCGTATCGTACAACCACGTAAGAAATAAAATACCAATAAATATTTCACATAACCAACAATTTCACAAGTCCCCAATTCTCCCTTAAAGCCTTATTTCTCAAGCATCCTTACAAGGAACCTCTCACCCTTGTTCCTCCAAACAACCAAACAAGACATACAATATCCACAATTTCCTCAATTACCACAATACTCCACAAATCCCCAAATTTCACAATTTGTACCATAGCAAAATGGAAGAAAAAGAGCAAGAGATCACCATAAACATTATTTTGTTATACAATATCAAACACTAAGGTTGTGATGGTGAGAACAAAGAAAATGTAAAGAGGAAAGATTCATTTTTCTTAAAACTAGGATTTGAGAATGAAAAAAAGGACCTTTAATGGTTACCCAACTACTACAATGTTTAAAACATGGTAATAAATGCAAGAGGATCAAGAATCAAGTAAATACTAGCAAGTATATATGATTTTGAACCAAAAGAATACATATAATTTAACCCTAACATCAATGTAAGAGCATAGGAAGAAATCCCCTACCTTGGTGTTCTTGAAAAAAATTAGGGCTTTGATCTTGAATCAACCCTTCAATCTCTTGTTTTCTCTTGTTCTTGTGTTTCTCTCTTTCTCTCTTTCTCTATTATGTTTTCTAGGGTTTGGAGTGGTGTAATAAAGGCTAGGGAGGTGACAAAATGTATTTATAGTGGAGGAAATGGAGAAAGACCCGCAGTCGGATCGGGCTGGATTTTATCGGGCGTACCGGTACGCGTACCGGTACGGTTGAGCTTCTGGAGTCCAGCGTACCGGTACGATTTAGCTTCTGGAGTTCAGCGTACCGGTACGCGTACCGGTACGGTTTGACTTCCAGATTGTTGTTTCAACTTCCAATGCAGTTTTGACCCATTTAGAGGTCGAATTGGAAAATTTTCATGAGACATACTTTTGTAGCCCTAGATGTCTACTATCTACTGTAAAAATTTCAGATCAATTGGACTTAAGGATAAAAAGTTATGGCCAAAACACTAAGTAGTGTTCAATACCCATTTTTACCCAAATTCTCACTAAAGTGTATTTTAACTCCGAGACACTTCCTAACTTCCAATACATCCATATTACCACTCCCAATGTTTTTCGACCTTCCGGATTCAATGGAATCATTATTTTGACCTACAAACTTTTAGAAACTTGTCTAATCACCCTTTCCAAGTTTAAACATCTTCGACACGTAACTTCCCTATCAAATTGTCTCCATAGCATTTATTCCTACGGTTTATTCTTATGTCACTACATATATCTACATCTTTACAAATATTATTTACTATATATATATCTCTAGAAATATATAAAAGAAAATTCGGGGGTGTTACATATAACATGCCCAAAATTTCACCAAGCCACAAGAAATTATTCAAGTAACTTCCACATACCAAAATCAAGCTAGAAATTAGCCTAAATCATTTATATGTCAAATTTCCTCATTTCCATGACCATAGACATGTCTTGGGTCAATTTCTATATCTAACCCTTTGTCTACCAACACCCAATGGTGGAATAAAACCAAAGTAGGAAGAACCCTACCTCTTGAAGCGTAATAGAAGTGGTAGAACCTCCAAGAACACCAACACCAACCTCAAAGTCTTGGTTTCCCAAAATCTTCTCTTTGGATCTTCGGTGAAATCCTTCGTTCTTGGTGTGGTTGTGTAGCCCTCGTCGAGTAGATCGACTTTAACTCTTGGCTCGACAGATTCCGACCAACGGAACTCCAGGAATCGACGAAAGAAATCTTGGATTTCTCTCTTTCTCTCCCTCTTTCTCTCCAACGTTCAAGCCAGCAGAAAATCAGAGATATTTCTGCCAAATATCTGAGTTTTAACCCTATTTATAATTTCCAAGGCTTGGCTCAGATCGCGCCACACGCCCCCCACTTGTTCGGGTCCGCTTTCGCCCCGAAACGATTTATTTGATCCCGGTTTAAGTTCAAATTACTTTTATTTGAATTTTAATTCAATTATAATGAAATTTTATATTTTCTATTTATGGGGACCTTTATGAGGTCATTCGACACAGTCGTCTCGTAAAACGTAAAAAATTCGACTATCTCAAAATTCGACGAAATTAGTATGGGTGACTTAATTTCGCGATACGAATCCAACGGCGAAGTCCGTTGTGTCATACGAGCTCTAGAGAACACGTATTTTAATTCCCGCATTATAGTGGCAAATGACCATTTTGCCCTTTTTCGGAAAATTTTCAAATTTACTTGGGTTTTACACATATTCCAAATTGCAAGTCAACCCAATCCCACTGATAGTCATATCAGGCAATGTGGTATAGAGATATTGAGAATGTTGATGCGTTAGGATATGATTCAAAAAATTTGCAATGGTAACCGGTGTAAATTGAAACACAACTCCCCTAACATAGAAACGAAATTGCCTTGGCCCAATTTCCTTTGCATTACTGTAAAATTCTCAAACTAAACATTCATATGCAGGACCTACCAATTTCACATAATTAAGCCAACCCCCGTGCTGCTAGATTTTTCCTAAGCCCGATTTGTTCAAAATCATCATATATCACAGGTCTTTTAACAATAATAGGCTTAGAATAAAAGTAAGTATCATACCAAACTTGCTGATCAATGCTTTCAAACATAGTAGTGCCAAATACATTCTGACTCAGGGTTGTTCTTCTTGTTGCGAGATTGCTTCAGGCAGTGGAGAGGCTCCTCGCCTTACTCAGCTTGATGAGGCTCTTGTTCTTTCTCTTGGATCTATGAATTTTGAATTTATTGCTCAATATGAGATTTCAAGGATTTGTGATCAGAAAAAAACCTATAAAAGGTTATGGGTAAGTGTTTAATCATAGTAGAATTGAAGAAAGTTTATGGGTGAAGTGGATCTGAAGAGAGAAGATGAAGAAATCTGCTAATTTTTGAAATTCTACTGTAAGGGAACTGTTGGACTGTTCAGTTTCGCGAATTGGAGACTTTTTACTGGCCAGTACCATCCGGACGCTAACAGCACCGTCCGGACGGTGCTGATGCTCTAGATTTTTGCCTAGGCTTTTAGCTGCTGACCCTTGATCTACTCATGGTTTCCTGCTGCAGTTTCCACCTTGCAGTTACAGATAATCAATTTAAATTCAAATATTTAACTACCTAATTAACTTAATTTGTACATTAATACATAAAATCATCATATATTTATATAAATTCATATAAATCCTAAAATTATACATCTTTGATCATTAGTAAATTTAATCGGAGTCTTCTAAATCAAGAACATCAGTGAACCGATTAATTTCCTATTGCACATATCTTGAAAACATGGAACTGGAATAGGATGGCATCTCAGGATAATCCTCACTCTGCCCATACTTAATCTAGTCTAGACGATCTAATGCTCGACCTGAAATTGGTTCGACTCATTGATTAAATTCTCTCATATGAATTAATCGACCACACTTTACACAACTACCGAATCGATTTGCTCGTCGGCGTTTGACAAATGAACTTTTTTCGCATAAAGGTTTTGCTTGACTACCAAATTTTTTTAATTTTCTAACAACCTTTGCTTTTGCTATGATCAAAGTGTGTATATCTTTGGGAAAAAAAAAAACTTAACATACCAAAACTAAATTGAAAAAAAATTTCATACATTTTTTGAAAAAGTTTTGAATTTTTTTTGAAATAAATTAGAAAATACTCACTGCTCGGTTTTTTAACGTCTACCGGTCACAAAGATGAATATGGATTGTTCCCTTCCCCCAACCTAAACTTAACACTGTCCTCAATGTATAACATCATTGGGTAAAATTTAAAGATAAATGATAATAAGGTCTAGAAATGAAACACATCCACAGTGTAAAACCCTAATCTACAAAAAAAAGCAAGTAATATATATATACAAAAGAAATTAAAACACAAAAGAAAAATTATAACTACTAAATACAAGAAGTGCTTAGGGGATAGATCAATCAGGCTTAAATTCCCAATTAGAGTTAGTTCCTAGTTTCAGTCGGGGCTTGTTTCCTCCAACAAATTTCTTCTTGCTCAAGTCTCTTGCATCTCTTGATAATTCCTACGAAGAATTAAACAAATTAGCATAAAACTCCAAATCGGGATTTCCACTATCATTAACATAATTAATCAAATAGACTTGTAGAGGGTTAGAACAAGAAGACGCGTTTAATTTCTCTTCTACGATCCCATCAATTACAGATACCTCACAAATTTCTCCCTCCTCACCTGGGTGCTTTGTCACATCAAAGATGTTCAATTCACTGTTCATATTTCTAAATGAAAGTTTCATGATTCCATTCCTACAATTAATTAATGCATTTGATGTGGTTAGGAATGGTCGTCCTAAAATGACAGGAATTTGAGTAGCAGAATAAAATCCACAGTAAAAAAAAACTTATACACTTGAACAAGTACATCCTCTACAAATCCACTCGAGATTTTTACAGAACGGTCTGCCAACTGCAATGTGACATTTGTGGGTTTTAATTCTCCCAATCCTAACAGTTTATAAAATAAATATGGAAGCAAATTAACACTGCCTTTAAGATCAAGCAAAACTTGCTCAATGCTGAAGTTCCCAATTATGCATGAAATTGTAGGACTCCTAGGATCTTTGTACTTTAGCGGGGTTTTGTAATGAATGATAGCACTAGCCTGTTCAATCAAAAATGCTCTTTTTTGTACATTGATCCTTCTATTTACTGTGCAAAGGTCTTTCGAAAACTTGGCATAAGATGGGACTTGCTTGATTGCATCCAACAGGGGGATGTTAATCTTTACTTGCTTAAACAACTCACATATTTCAGCATGATTGTTCAATGGTTGAGGTTTCTTGACTCTTTGAGGAAAAGGTAAGGGAATATGACTTGATTTTTCTTTTTCATTTATCATTTTTGTTTCCTTTTCAATCAAAGATTCAAGCTCAGTTGGTTCATCAACAGGGATTGACTCAGCTATGGGCTCTATGGTTTTGGCTTTAATGGTCTTCTCAATCACCTTACCACTTCTCAGAGTGGTGATTGTTTGTACTTGACTAGGTGAAGGTTTGAAAGACACGAAATTAGCTTGTTATTGACCTTGTGGAGGTTTAGGTTGAGATGAGAATTTTTCATTCTCCATTGTGCTCAAAGACTAGGTCAATTTTTCTAGATGACTCTTGATATCATCAATATTTTGTGAAGTCTGAGCCTTGAAATCATTAAATGTCTAGGTAGACTGAGTATAAAAACTCATTTGAATTTGAATGAACTGGTTCATGGTGTCCTCTAAACTCCTCTTATGTAGGGGTTGATAAGGCTGATATGGCTGTTGAGTCTAGGGTTGTGGTGGACCTGGTGGCTGACTCACAGGTTGTGTATTGTTTCAGCTGAAATTCGGGTGATTCTGCCAACGTGGGTTTCAAAATAAGGATTTGAATAAGGCTTGGTAAAGTTTGAAATGAAATTGATTTGTTCCATCAAGACCTCTTTGAATGTTGGAATGGTGGGACATTCCCCCATGAGATGTCCGACCAAAGCACAGATTTAGCACAACTGATCAGTCAGAGACACAGCAGAATTTTTTTTAAATTTTTTCATCTCTAGAGCATCCAACTTTCGAGAGAAAGTAGTCATTCTAGCCCTTAGGTCATCATCCTCTTTTAACGTGTATTTCCCTCCTTGGGACGAAGATGACTTGGTTTCAACAATATTTGGCGAGGATGAGTACCACATTTGAGAACTCTTATAAATGGTGTCAAAAACTCGAATGCCTTATCGGGACTGTAACACCCCGAATTTTCTTTTATATATTTATAGAGATATATATATATATATAGTAAATAATATTTTTAAAGATGTAGATATATGTAGTGACATAAGAATAAACCGTAGGAATAAATGCTATGGAGACAATTTGATTGGGAAGTTACGTGTCGAAGATGTTTAAACTTGGAAAGGGTGATTAGACAAGTTTCTAAAAGTTTTTAGGTCAAAATAATGATTCCATTGAATTCGGAAGGTCGAAAAACATTGGGAGTGGTAATATGGATGTATTGGAAGTTAGGAAGTGTCTCGGATTTAAAATACACTTTAGCGAGAATTTGGGTAAAAATGGGTATTGAACACTACTTAGTGTTTTGGCCATAACTTTTTATCCTTAAGTCCAATTGATCTGAAATTTTTACATTAGATAGTAGACATCTAGGGCTACAAAAGTATGTCTCATGAAAATTTTCCAATTCGACCTCTAAATGGGTCAAAACTGCATTGGAAGTTGAAACAAAAATCTGGCAGTCAAACCGTACCGGTACGCGTACCGGTACGCCGAACTCCAGTAGCTAAACCGTACCGGTACGCGTACCGGTACGCCCGATAAAGCCAGTCCGATCCGACTGCGGGTCTTTCTCCATTTCTTCCACTATAAATACTTAAGGCCGACTATTTGAGCCCCATTTCAACCTTCTAAACCCTAGGCACCTTTAGAGAGAAAGAGATGGAGAGAAGAACATCAAAGATAAGGAGAGATACACCATTTTAGAAGATTAAAACCCTAGATTTCTAAGATTTCACTTCTCTACTCATTCTCTTTTCTTCCATTCTTCACCCACTCTCACCCAAATCTTTTGAAAACCCTAGGGAGGGGGAATTAAAAAGGAAAAGAAAGGAAAGCAAGAAGGTCTTGAAGCTTGGGTATTTGGCTAAAACTCTTGAGCATTGAGGTAGGGGTTTTCTCCTTTTCTCTTACATTGAGGTTAGGGTTTATATTTATGTATGTTTTGCTTCCAAATCTTATATGTATGTTATGAAATCTCTATTTCTTGTTACTCTTGAAATCCCTTACCATATCATGAACGAAATTAGGGCTTGATAGCCATAAATCCCTTGTATGCCTTTGAAACCCCAAATTTTCAAGGAGATTGTGTTTTCTTTTGATTTCTCATTTTCTCTTGATTCCTAACCGTAAATATTACATGTTCTAAACTATGTTGTGCTTGGGTAATCGCTAAATCTCTTGGTGTGCCTTCGAAACTCTAATTGCAAGGAAATTGGGTCCCTCTTGATTTCCCCCTTGTTCATGAGGTCTAATCTTAATGTTTGTTGTTATAAATGACAAAACTTGATTGTTCCTTCACTTTTGGATTCCCAAGCTTGATATTTGTTGCTATGGATGTCAAGGCTTGATTGTTCTTTTGTCATTGATGACCCACCTTGTTATTCCTTTATTCTTAATTTCAAGACCTTGTGTTTAATTGTTCTTGACTTCAAGCTTTATATCCATTGGCCCTTGATATCCTAACCCAACATTCACATGTCATCACTTCAAAACTCTTTTCTTCATGAAGTGTGGATTCTCCTTGGATATTCTTTTGTCTTGTTTTAAAAAGAAATTTAGTGTTTTGTGTTGAGTAATAAAATGATATTCGATGATCTCACGTGTTTTTCTTAAATTGTTTTATTGAAATGTTACATGTGAAGTGGGATGGAAAAATTGGGGATTATGGAATTGTTGGTTAATTGTGGAATGAAACCTTGAGGGTGAGAGGTTCCTTGTAAGGATGCTCATTCCGAAAAGGTAAAATTGGAGAAAATGGTGATGAAATGGTTGAATATTTTTGAAAAGCGGGGGTATTTTATTTCTTGCGTGGTTGTACGATACGAACATGGATTACTATTGACCGGGTATCATGCAGTGGGTAGACGTCTTTGTATGCCACACGGGTATGAACTTTTCCTACCACATGGAGTGGGTAGACGTCTTTGTACGCCGTGTGGGTACGAACTTTTCCTATCACTAATGATCACGGATTAGTAACGTGGGTTGTGTCGGACATACGGTGTGGGTTATTGTGCATTGTACCATAAATGGTTTCGACAAGAGTTTCCGGAAGTATGGGATTCCGCGAGAACTTGTTGGAAACGGTTTATGGTGGAATGGATTATCTATTGTATATTGGTTATTGTTCATTTTACCATAGACGATTTTTACAAGAGTCTTGGGGAAGTATGGGATTCCGCAAGAACTTGTGGAAACAGTGTATGGTGGATTGGATTATATTTGGATATGGTTTGTTAACTGTATAGTGGTTCCACTTATTCAGTCAATTACCGTTGTTCCTTAAACTTGAAATCTATTAAATGTCCTTGTTTTACGTCAAAAGTATATATGATATTTGTGAAATGAGACCGACTTGTTTTACATGTTTTCTAAACCTTGTTTGAGTTTGGGAGGATTTTCCTACAGAGCTTAGTGCTCACCCCCTACCAACCAACACATTTTTCAGGTGATGCTGTAAAAGAGGATTAGTTAGAAGACGAGGAGGGAGATCCGGAGGGGGATATCTCGACGGTCCTTCGTTGTATTAGATTGAAGGGTTATTTTGGAATCATGTAAAATATAATCTTTTGTTATTCCGCTGCTAAGTTATGTTTAATGCTTTTGGGATGTAATTGCCATGAATTGGCTTATTCTTTTGGGATAATGTTATGGATATGAAATATGATGAATGAAATTTCCTTATTGATGGAATTTATTTAGTCGCTCTCATGTTGTGAATGGTCTTAGATAGTAATGCCGTCCAGGGTGTGTTTTGGGGCGTTACAGGGACTCTTACACATGAATTCTCCTTAGGCCATCATTTCAACAAACTGACACATTGTGGATGGGAGGGCATCATAAATAAAACCAACTAAAGTCCAACTTTCAAATGCATGGTGTGGGCAAGCTTGGAGAAGATCCTTAAATCTCTCTCAACATTGATAAAATGTTTCTCTTTCTTTCACAGAAAAATTCATGATTTGACGTCTCAATGTATTTGTACAGTGCACAGGAAATATTTTTTTGAAAAATTTGGTTTGCAAAACTTGCCAACATGGAATAGATTGAGCTTTTAAAGAATTTAGCCACTGTTTAGCCTTATCCTTCAAATGAAAAGGAAAAAGTTTCAACCGGGCCATTTCAGAATTATCTTGCAATGCACCACACACTTTCTCAAATTTTTTTCATATGCAAATAAGGGTTTTCAAACTCAAGACCATGAAACTATGGTAAAAGTTGTATTATCCCTGCTTTAATGTTAAAATTTGGAACATTTGTGGGGGAAGCAAAACATGAAGGGATGCTGGTGCTTGTTGGATGCAAATATTCTGTTAAAGGTCTGACATTCTAAACTACCTCTTGATCCCTTTGATTATTATTAGTCATGCTTAACTCAAAAGAGTATGATGATGCTTGTGTTGATGAAGATGATGAAGATGAAGGACTATACTGATTTATAGATCCTACTGATGACTTCACAAAGATAATTAATTAAAATAAACACACTTCCTTGTTTGTCTTGAAATCACCGTAAATCCCCAGCAAATGCGCCAAAAATCTTGATCTAACTTGATTTACATCATACACCCAAGTATAAGTCGTCAAATTGTAGTAATTCTCAGTTTAAGTCCGAGGTCGAACCTATAAGGAGCTAACTATTGGTACTCAAAATGAAAAATGATAAAATTGTCGTGTGTGTAGTGTGCAATGGAATAGCTTGTGGTGTGAGCTTAGAATTATCAAATAAACACTCAACTAAAACTTTGAACAACAAGGATAAAAGGTACTCTTCAATTCAGGGATCCAACATGCTTTATACTGTTTATTATTGAAAATGCCACCTTAAAGCAATTAACCTCCATTTTACTGGAAAGCTAATTAGTAGGTATGATGTATAACTGAACCATATCACAACAATTGGTTAGGTTAGCCAGAAGGTTTATGTACCATGCAACAATCCAATAACCCTACTAAACCCGAAGGTGAACCATTCAAAAGGTTTACTCTAGCTATTCAATTGGTAGGTTGATGATTTAATGATGATGGAGCTCCGGTTTATGCATTGAATCAAAAATATTGGCTATGGCGAGATTTAATCCTTCCATAACTAATATCCCGACAGTTATATAAAGCCCAACTGCAGGCATCATCGTATCATGCATGGAGTACGTAATAATTATAGACAGAATGATATATAACATTAAACTCTACTTGGTGTTCATAACCATGAGTATATTATAATAGTAACCATCTATCAATTAAGGGATGTATAAACATTAACCTATAAACAAAACATCGGTATTTTTATAACTTAAACAATATCGTACTTGTATTCACCCTTTACAGAAGAGCATAAATAGACTACTCATGTCTCATTGCTATAGGTGAGCAACAGGAGTAAGATGATCCCATTACAACCGAAAACAAAATACCACAAGGTCCTTCCCCGAGGAATAGCTAAAACACTGCCACTCTTATTACCAGCTAGGGCACAAAAGTGGAAGAGGTTCAACCTTCCAAGTAGAAAGGATAAATAGAAATGTAGAAGTAGAGAAAAATCTAGCTGAGAAGTGATTAGGGCAAGGCTAATCTCCTTGAAAATTAGCTGACTATGGCTATTTGTAGGCGCCGAAAGGAGGGACCTAAGGTGGTAGACACCCTGGGTAGCCAATCACAACCTTTCGTTGCATCACTGGAGCAATGGGAGGAAAGAAGGCTTAAGGTGGTTTAGGGCACTGTTCGGATGCCACCACCGCCGTCCGGACGTTAGAAATCCTCTAGTATTCCTAGCTTGGCAGCCTCCTTGTTTGACTTAGTTGACTTGTAATTACACTTGCCTCCCTTGCTTTGTTTGACCTCTGCACTTTGATCCTTTTGAACTTCTGTATTTATGCTTGAAACACTGCAAAATGTAAAAACTATGCATTAACCTTAGTACTTTATAAATTAATCACTTTTAACCTAATTTATGCACACAATTATTCCTAAACCCTAATTATTTTTACGCACTTTTTAGGGTTAATCACTAACATACATAAAACACAGGTCAACATTCATATCACAGGTCAACATTCTTATTTAACTTTTCACATTTGCATAAAACAATTCCCCCTATAATCATTATTTATAAATTATCTCTAAATATTAAAATATTCATCATTCAAGACTAGGTCTCATATCATTATTCATATGTAAATATTGTTTGCCAATCCTATGCATGCATGTCACATGTGAATATGCTTATTTCAAATATTATATGTTTGTCATGTGTGTTCGGGTCTTACAGTAAGGGTCAAGCAGAAGTGACCATCAAAACACTCATGCAAGGAATCGAAACTCACCTAAAGGAGTCAAAAGGACTATGGGTAAGTGATGAGTGCGTAATTTTGCATATTTCATGGCCTCATTGCAAGCATTTCAACTCAACTTTTGCATATAAGTGTTAGAAGTTAGCCGTTTTGAACTATAATGTTGATATTTTGATGTTGCAACATTTTATAGCTTAAATGATTGATTTTAGGACATTGCAACCTTGATGGAGTGTATGGGGTAGCTTTAAGGATGGTTTGGAGGGGAAAGAAATCCAATTTTTGCTCACAGTCTGAAAACCTTCCGGAAGGTGTATGTCGACCTTCCGGAAGGTTTTGCTAAAAACCCTGGATGCCTTGTTCACAGCTAATACCTTCCGGAAGGTTTTGTCCACTGGAATGAACCTTCCGGAAGATTTTAGCTACTGGAGTAAAACCTTCCGGAAAGACTTGTCTACTGGAATGGACCTTCCGGAAGGTTTTGCCTTGGGTTTCTTTTTGACTGCCAAAATCTTCCGGAAGGTCTTGTCTACTGGAATGGACCTTCCAGAAGGTTTTGGCTACTGGAATGAACCTTCCGGAAGATTTTTGCTACTGATGTCGACCTTCCGGAAGTTCTTGCATTTGATTCATTTCATTTAACTGTTCTTTCAGCCACCTTCCGGTAGGTGTATGTCGACCTTCCGGAAGGTTTTTGCACTTTTCTCCAGACAGCCTGTAACTCAACTTTGCGGCTTGGAGGGTCCCACATGCACTTCTCCTACATGCTTCCTGACATCCCTTACACTTCCTGGAGCCTCCCTCACCCCTGCATTGATTTGGATGAGTCTTGATAATTAATGAAGAGATAGAAGAAGAAGGAAGCTGGGTGGACAGACAGCTCTGCCTCACCCCCTGTCCAGCCCATGTTGCTGCACCCCTAGTGATGGAGATCAACTCTGTAGACCTCCCTCTCTCTCCAGGCACGTTTTGGGGGGAAAGCAAGAGTCTCCTTGGGGGGGTATTCATTCATTATGTATTAGGGAATATAGTTGTAGGGAGGAGTGGCTACCTAAGCTTAGTTTTTGCTCCATTGAGGAAGAAGATGAATAGTGTAATGTAATTTCGTTTTTGCATTTCTTCCATCCATTTCACTTGTAATCCTTTGTAAGCACTTGGTAAGCTTCATTTAATGTATTGAATGCTATTCACTGCAAGTTCATTTCAAGTTTAATCTTTCATTTTAGCTTTCACCATTGTTGCTTCCATGTTTTCTTCATTTCTTAGCTTAAAATGGGTATTGCATATTTTCCTTCATAGCTTTAGATTTCTTGCTTCAAGTTAATTTTCATGCTTTAAATCTCCATTTCTCTTCCATGTCCATTTCCTTTATGCTTGTCTTGCATTGTTAATATGAGTAGCTAGGATTTAAGTTGGTTAATCCAAGGGAAAATTCCTCTTGGGAATACCATTTTCAACTCTTCTTCATTCCTCCCTTTAGAGTCAAATGGTTCGGTTTGACGGGGTTGAGAGTGGATGAGTTGGTGAGCCTTTGATATTCCGTAGGCCTAGTCACGGTTTATGCTTAGATACTCACCAATCTCGTCCCTAGCTTCCCCCGAATCAATCGTTCATTCATGCTCAATCGGAGGAAGGCTTGAGTTGATTTGGTATTCCCATTGGAATGAACCCTTTGGATTAGCCAACACTTGCTTTATTTGCATTTTCATTTACAAACCAAACACAAAACTCAAACAAAAGATTTTACATTTTCTTTTCACTTTTGCAAAATCACTTTCACAAAACTCCCTTTCCTTCCCTGAGGAGACGACCTTGGAATACTCTTCCAAGTAAAACACCGACAACGAAAGACTCCTTGCGATTGGGGAGCGCTTTTTTTCACACCCGCATTGCATTCCACATATTTTGTTCATTCCACATTTACATCCATTTTGTTGTTGTTTCCTATCTTCTTGCATCATCCGGAGGGAGAGTGACACTCCCCCATCACTATAAGCCACATACACACATTGAGGGTGAGGGTGATGTTACGAGGTTAGGAACACGGTTTTCATCCAATCATTTTGGCGCCGTTGCCGGGGAAGGTAAAGCGTTGAGTTCAAAGAGGTGATTTTGGGACGGCATAAGGTAAGTCTTGTGATTTTCATCACGGGCCAAGGTATGTCGTCTCTTTTGTATATATTTTGTTTTAGTTTGTGTTTTATATAATGTCTTATAATTTTTATGATAATGTATCAAATGCCCAAAATTTTAAAAATTTGTGTAAGATTTGTGATGAGTATGGGCATATTACTAGTGAGTGCCCAAGAATGGCCTCTTATGTTGAACACGTATGCAAGATTTGTGGTGAGTATGGACACATCACTAGTGAGTGCCCAATAAATGCCCCTTATTTTGAATACGTTTGCGAAATTTGTGGTGAGAATGGACACCTCACTAGTGAATGCCCAATAAATGATCCGGTTCAAGACTTTGCATGCGAAAACTTTTATCCCAACCATTATGCTACACCGAGTTACTCGAGTTATGGTTGGGAGAATGAACCTCATGATTTTTCATCCAATCTCACACCACCAAATGAATTCTCCCACTATCCAACATATGGGAACTCAACCGAAGAAGAATTGGAAAATGTTTTGTGCGAGTTTATTCAATCCCAAATGGAATGCAATGCCCAAATGACCCAACAACTTTATGTAATTAGTGATCAACTTAATACATTGACTAATGCTATAATTGCTATGGATGAAGAATTACACCTTGAGCATAGTCAATGTATTGAGGATGATCACCCCATTGAAATACATATTGAGGTTGAATCTCCTACCACTCTTGATTGTGAAAAGTTTGATGAAGTGATTATCTCACATGAGGCTAATGAGCCCAAGGTCTTTTCTCCATCTAAGAGTGGTGTTGAGATTCACATTTCTCAACTTGGGGAGGGCATTGCAATGCAGTTAAGTGAAGAAACTTTGAAAGAAAAATTGTATACTCCATTGTTTGAATTGCATAAACTTTCATACACATCTTTTTGGTTGAGACTTTTGAATAATTATCCCTTGTATTGTTGGCTAGATGGTTTAAGAAGGGCATTTATACAACAACAAAATTTTAAAACCAAAAAAATCCATGGGCGCAAGCTCATATCCGAATTGAAGCCGGATTAACATGAGCCCTTGTTGTTTTATTTCCATGTATATAGTAGTTAGATTTCTTTTAATTGTCATATTTTCCTTTTCTTGTCATTGTAGTATAGTGTTGAATATTGTTATATTTTTATTTTCATAATGTTGTAGTGTAGAAGTTGTTTACCTCTCCCTAATTTGGACTCATTTCATTTTGAGCATCATCATAGACAAACTCATTCAATATCATGTTTTAGTCTAAGTTGGGGGGTGTAAACAAGCTTTTTGTGTTTTATTAATGTACATAAAAAAAAAAAAAAAGGGGTATCTCATTTCCCAATTTACTTTCGTTTTTCTCATTTGCATGATTCCTTGTGCATTGAGGACAATGCATGGTTTAAGTTGGGGGGTGAGATGCACCATTTACATTTTCCACCACTTTTTGTATAGAATAATGAAAAATGTGAAAATTTTGAAAAATTTTGGTTCCAATATTGAACTATATTCCCCTATTCTAATGGTTATGGGATTTGTGATTACTTGATCTTCATTTTGAACTTTGAATACATGAGCACATTATAGAAGTTTATCCTATTGCCAAGAGTATCACATATGTGTTTTCTTTCAAACTTAACCATAGTGCACCATGAACTTGTAATTTTGGTAATTTACGGATTGAGTTCACATTTGAGTGCTGGACATGAATAGTGGAGATGAGTAAGAACCCATGTGAGCTTTAGTGCCAATTCTTGTTGGAGGGAACTTACATGTACTCAAGGAACAATTTTTCAAATTTCACATTTGTTCAATAATCTCATTATGCTTGTTTTGGTTAGGTGCATTTGGGTAGTTAATTGACTTTGTCTTGATATGTACAATGCTCTCTCATGCCTATCTAGAGATGATCTTAGGCCATTTTTTGAATGCTTTGAGCCTTTGCCTTTTTCTTGTGAAAAGTTTATCCCTAGTGTAGTGATTGAGCCTAATTGAATTCATTTCTATGCCATACATTTGACCAAGCCAATGAAAATGATAAATATCTACCTTACCTTGGTTGTTCCTAGAGCGGGATATGATTTGATCGTAAAAGAAAAGGAAGTATGGTGTGGAAACTCAAACAAAAGGGATAAATGATGTTGAAACTCAAAAGAGTTGAATGGAAAAAGAATGAAAATCCAAGAAAAGGAAAAAAAGGGGTGAAAGAAGAAAAGAAAGAGAAAAAGAAACGGAAAATGTTAAAGAAAAAAAAGAAAAAAGAAACAAAGAGTGTGGTGATGGTGTTAGCCTAGAAATCCCATAAAAGGGAGATCTTTTTGAAATAAAGGTCATTCACTCGGAACAACCCTCTTTGTTATCTTATATCCTTCATTTTGCCTACCTCAATATCACCCCAAGGTGTCATTACAACCCATGAAAGTCCTAAATGATCTAGAGAAAGCATGGGGGATGCATACTTTGAAAAGAACAAGAGAAGTTGGTTTTGCTATCAAATGCCCTAGCATTCCCTTCATGAGATTATGCCAAGGTTGTTTCATTTTTATGCATACTTCATTTTTGGATTATATGTGATCTTATTTCATTTTGAGCACAAGTTTCTATCTCACATATACACATGGAGAGCATGCCAAGATAACTAGAGTGTGATTCATTGCGAGAGACACCCTTGGTGAGTTTGCATCGAAGCTTAATTTGGATAGCCAAAGTGAATGTGAACTCCATTGTGTAAATGCTTAAATTACATGTTCATTTCACACACACACGAGTTTTGAAAGAAAATGTGTAGGTGAATACTCTAGAATAGCATTTAAAGCTATGATGTGCCTCATGTGTGCTTAGTTCGGGTGTTTAGAGTAAGTTGTTTTGACATCCCAGTGCTAATTAAGATAAGGGAATATATTTTAAATATTGGATACTATGAAAAGAAGTTTGTAGGTACCTTCACTGGAAACCTTCACGAGACAAAACTCGTCCACTAGGGATCACCTAGGGGTTTAAAGGCTTGTTGCATGTGCTAAATGCAATATCGAAATTAATATATGTTTATTTTGTTTTTCTTGTTTTTTACGTTTTGTTTGCTAGGGACTAGCAAAGCTTAAGTTGGGGGGTGTGATGAGTGCGTAATTTTGCATATTTCATGGCCTCATTGCAAGCATTTCAACTCAACTTTTGCATATAAGTGCTTAGAAGTTAGCCGTTTTGAACTATAATGTTGATATTTTGATGTTGCAACCTTTTATAGCTTAAATGATTGATTTTAGGACATTGCAACCTTGATGGAGTGTATGGGGTAGCTTTAAGGATGGTTTGGAGGGGAAAGAAATCCAATTTTTGCTCACAGTCTAAAAACCTTCCGGAAGGTGTATGTCGACCTTCCGGAAGGTTTTGCTAAAAACCCTGGATGCCTTGTTCACAGCTAATACGTTTCGGAAGGTTTTGTCCACTGGAATGAACCTTCCGGAAGATTTTAGCTACTGGAGTAAAACCTTTCGGAAGGACTTGTCTACTGGAATGGACCTTCCGGAAGGTCTTGCCTTGGGTTTCTTTTTGACTGCCAAAATCTTCCGGAAGGTCTTGTCTACTGGAATGGACCTTCCGGAAGGTTTTGGCTACTGGAATGAACCTTCTGGAAGATTTTTGCTACTGATGTCGACCTTCCGGAAGTTCTTGCATTTGATTCATTTCATTTAACTGTTCTTTCAGTGACCTTCCGGTAGGTGTATGTCGACCTTCCGGAAGGTTTTTGCACTTTTCTCCAGACAGCCTGTAACTCAACTTTGCGGCTTGGAGGGTCCCACATGCACTTCTCCTACATGCTTCCTGACATCCCTTACACTTCCTGGAGCCTCCCTCACCCCTGCATTGATTTGGATGAGTCTTGATAATTAATGAAGAGATAGAAGAAGAAGGAAGCTGGGTGGGCAGACAGCTTTGCCTCACCCCCTGTCCAGCCCATGTTGCTGCACCCCTAGTGATGGAGATCAACTCTATAGACCTCCCTCTCTCTCCAGGCATGTTTTGGGGGGAAAGCAAGAGTCTCCTTGGGGGGGTATTCATTCATTATGTATTAGGGAATATAGTTGTAGGGAGGTGTGGCTACCTAAGCTTAGTTTTTGCTCCATTGAGGAAGAAGATGAATAGTGTAATGTAATTTCGTTTTTGCATTTCTTCCATCCATTTCACTTGTAATCCTTTGTAAGCACTTGGTAAGCTTCATTTAATGTATTGAATGCTATTCACTGCAAGTTCATTTCAAGTTTAATCTTTCATTTTAGCTTTCACCATTGTTGCTTCCATGTTTTCTTCATTTCTTAGCTTAAAATGGGTATTGCATATTTTCCTTCATAGCTTTAGATTTCTTGCTTCAAGTTAATTTTCATGCTTTAAATCTCCATTTCTCTTCCATGTCCATTTCCTTTATGCTTGTCTTGCATTGTTAATATGAGTAGCTAGGATTTAAGTTGGTTAATCCAAGGGAAAATTCCTCTTGGGAATACCATTTTCAACTCTTCTTCATTCCTCCCTTTAGAGTCAAATGGTTCGGTTTGACGGGGTTGAGAGTGGATGAGTTGGTGAGCCTTTGATATTCCGTAGGCCTAGTCACGGTTTATGCTTAGATACTCACCAATCTCGTCCCTAGCTTCCCCCGAATCAATCGTTCATTCATGCTCAATCGGAGGAAGGCTTGAGTTGATTTGGTATTCCAATTGGAATGAACCCTTTGGATTAGCCAACACTTGCTTTATTTGTATTTTCATTTACAAACCAAACACAAAACTCAAACAAAAGATTTTACATTTTCTTTTCACTTTTGCAAAATCACTTTCACAAAACTCCCTTTCCTTCCCTGAGGAGACGACCTTGGAATACTCTTCCAAGTAAAACACCGACAATGAAAGACTCCTTGCGATTGGGGAGCGCTTTTGTTCACACCCGCATTGCATTCCACATATTTTGTTCATTCCACATTTACATCCATTTTGTTGTTGTTTCCTATCTTCTTGCATCATCCGGAGGGAGAGTGACACTCCCCCATCACTATAAGCCACATACACACATTGAGGGTGAGGGTGATGTTACGAGGTTAGGAACACGGTTTTCATTCAATCAGTAAGGGAACTGCCACAAATCCTGTGGGCATATCACACGACAGTCAGCACTTCAACTGGGGAAACACCATTTTGTTTTGCCTGTAGAACAGAGGTAGTAATCCCAACCAAAATGGAGATACGAACTTTTTAAAATTTAGCATTACAATGGGAAAGATAAATGAAGAACAGCTGCACTAACCTAGATCTCTTTGAAGAAAGATGGAGCAATCTCAAATCAAATTGGAGCTTACTAGGCCCAAATAGTCCGTTATTACAACTGAAAGGTCAACATCCACGAGTTTGACCAAGGAGGCCCAGTCCTGAAGAAGGTAACCGAATCCTCCAAGGATCCTAAACATGGAAAACATGATCTAAATTGGGAAGGGCCCTATCAAGTTACTCATATGGTAAGACCTGAAACTTATGAGTTGTAGACATTGAATGGAAGGAAGCTGACACATGCTTGGAATGCTGAACATCTTAAGAAGTACTACTAGTGAGAGTTACTTTTTGAAATCATAAATAAATGATGGTAGATCAACTTTATCACTTTAATTTCTTTATTTTGTAATAATTCTTGTGGCAAACTTTTCTTATAAGGAAAGTGTAAAACCCGGGTAAATTTGAATTTTTTTGAAAAATGGTAAAACGGTAATTAGTCACTATAGTATGTGTTGAAAACCTGAATTTCTCTAGAACTCGGATGGTGAAACGGACCTAACCGTTGGATTCGTCTCGCGAAATCTAGTTACCCAGTCAATTTTTTTTGAATTCCGAGACAATCAGATTTTTCGTGTTTTACGAGTCGATCGGGTGTCGCGTGACCTAAAAACGAGACGTGGAATTAAATTTAAAAAATTAGAAAATAATTTAAAACTAGTTCAAATAAAAATATTTTAAACTTGAAACGAGACAAAATTTAATTGTTTCGAGTCAAAATCGGACCCGAGAATGGAGGATGTGTGGTGCAACGAGGGCCAATCATCTAAGGGGTATAAATAGGGGAGAAAATCAGATTTTCTCCCCATACCCATTAGATTTTTGAAATTAGAGAGGAAGAGAGGGAAAAGAGAAGATACTCTAACTTTTCTCTACGATCTACAGCTCTACGTTGGTCGAAATTCTTCAGGCCAAGAACCAATGTTCATTTATATGACGAGAGTTATGCCTACGTACAAAAAATTGAAGGTTTTGATGAAGAAAAAAAAATGGGATTTTGAAAGAAGCAAGGATTAGAGCTTGTTTCGGCTCTTGGGAGTTTTTTACAGTTGTTTTACGTTTCAAGAGGTAGGGTTCTTTTCTTAATTAGGTTTATTTTCAGCCTAGGGTTCCATATGATATGGGTAACATGACTTTAGATGAATTCTCTTGTTTGATATATTCCTATTGTAACTAGATTATGGGAAATGGGTATAGAAATATGCAAAATCAATCTTGCATGAATTGGGTTTGTAGAATTTACTTGTTTGGTAAATTCATGAAAAATGTGATAATTAAGCATGATTGTGTGTTACATGATTTGGTTTGATAAAATGCCTATATTGATGTAGCATGTTGGTCTCATTGAAAATATTATAACATGCTTGGGTATTGAGAATAATTAAAATCAATTATAGCATGAATTGGATACTTAGAAATTACTTGTTTGTGATTTCTTGAGAAATGTCATGATTGGGCATATTATGTGTTTACATTTATGCCTTGAAGGTGTTTGATGAAATGCCTATGTGGATTAAGTGTGATATTTCCATTGATTGTGTTATAACATGCTTGGGAGTTGGTATTGGCATATACATATGATATATTGACATTAAGGTTGTTTATGGTGGTTATATGCTTATGACGTAATTTACCATGGAAAAGGTCGTTGGATATTAAATTGTTCATAATGTGCTCATGTGTATATTTACATTGCATATGTGGGGGCTGCGATGAGAGCATAATATTGCATATTTAACGGCCTCATTACATGTATTTTAACTTAGCTTTGCATTTAAGTACTTAGAGTTAGCCGAATTTATGAATAATGTTGAATTTTTATGTTGCAGGTAATTATAGTGTAAATCATGTATTTTGTAACCTTTCAACTAAGTGTGGTGGAGTGGTGAAGAGACAGACACATTACATGAGGATTTGGAGGCTTAAAAGTGAAAAAAATCAAGGAGGTACCGATGCTTGGTAACATAGGCACCAGTACCCGCACAATTTGGTAGCAGTACCTCGGTTTTCCTCATTTTGGTAACAGTTCAAAACATGAAAGTTGTAGACTTGGATGTCCTCTACATTGTGTCAAAATTTCAGCTCCATCGGACGGTTGGATCAAAAGTTATGATAATTCTACGAAAACTGGTCCTGGAGCTAGCATCCCATTTTCGATCTACCGGTAGGTTTGTGCTACTGGTGTCCAACCTACCGGTAGGTTTCCGGCGACCTACCAGTAAGTTTCGCCCAGAAGTGCCAGAACGCCTACAACTCAAGTTCCACTTGCCTAGGGGTCCTACCATTTATTCTCCCACTTATTCCTGACATCCCTTACACATATACATGACTCCTACACCCTAGTTGAAGACTTTGGAGGCAATGACATTAATGAGGATGGGAGAGAAGGGGGCAGCCATGATGGGTGCAGGCTAAGCTCTTCCTAGCTTGTCCAATGCATCAAATCAATTCCCATTGATCGGGGGTCTTCTCTCACAGGCTAGGGGAGCCTCATGGACGAAAATGCATCACTCTACTCACCATATATTCAACATTCACAAGCCATTGAAAGGGTGGCTACCTAAACTTAGGAGTAGTTCAAGGAGGAAGATGATGAATATTAGAAGATAAAATTTATGTTTTTGTATTTTCTTCTCCCATTTCATTGCAGTAAGTTGTAGTTCTCTTGTAATCTTTATTTCTTGCAATGTAATCTCTTTTAATTCTAGTGTAACCAAGTTTAATTCAATGTTCTTGCATTTCCATAATCTTTGTTGGGTTTCAATTCTCTTCTCTGCAACTTTTCCATTTAAGTGTTAAATGAACTTCTCTTTGTAGTTTACCATTTCCTAGCATTAATACAAGGTTCAAGCTTCATTTCTCCTCTATTTCTTTGCTATTTCATCTACATGTCTCTTTACATTATCCATGTCTTTCATTTTACCATGAGTAGTTAGATTTTAAGTTGGCTAATTCAAGGGAGATTTCATCTTGGGTATGTCATTTCAACTCATTTTCTTTCCTCCTCTCGGTGTACGATGGTTCGGTTTGATTGGGTTGAGAGTGGATGCAGTTGTGAGTCTTTTATATCTCGTAGGCCTGGTCACGGGTTATGCTTGGATCCTCACCTCCATCTCGTCCCTAGCTTCCCACGAATCAATCGTTAATCTAAGCACCATTGGAGGAAGGTTTCAAGTTGAATTGGGATTCCCATTGGAATGACCACTTTGGATTAGCCAACACTTGTTTTTATTGTATTTTCATTCACAAACTTCAAACACCAAAACTCAAACTAAAAGATTTTACACTTTTCCTTTTTGACAAAATCACCTTCACACGACTCACTTTCCTTCCCTGAGGAGACGACATTGGAATACTTTTCCAAGTAAAACAGGACACACGAAAGTGTCTTTGGGCTTGGGGAGCACTTTTGTTCACACACACACATTTTGTACATTTCACACCACATCATTTCGTTTTTCATTTCTTGCATTTGAACCCGAGTGAGAGTGACACTCACCCACACATATACAACATATACACATCGAAGGTTCTTGTGTGACAATTGGGAATACAACGGAAACCGTCCAAGCATTTTTGGCACCGTTGCCGAGGAATGTTAAGCGTTGAGTTCAAAAGGTGATTTTGGGCGGCATAGGTAAGTCTCGTGATTTTCATCACGGGCCAAGGTATGTCGTCCAATTTGTAAATATTTTTTTTTTGTTTGTGTTTTGTATTATGTTTTCTAATTTTTATGAAAATGTATCAAATGCCCCTTATTTTGAAAATGTGTGTGAGATTTGTGATGAGTATGGGCACATCACTAGTGAGTGCCCGATAAATTATCCGGTTCAAGATTTTGCATGCGAAGTTCAAATTCATTTTTGGCCTCCGAAAACTTTTACCCCGACCACTATGTTATACCGAGTTATCCGAGTTATGGTTGGGAGAACGAACCTTATAATTTTTCATCCGATGTCACACCACCAAATGAATTTTGCCACTATCCAACATATGGGGACGCAACCGAAGAAGAATTGGAAAATATTTTGTGCGATTTTATGCAATACCAAATGGAATTCAATGCCCAAATAACCCAACAACTTAGTGCATTGACTGATGCTATAATTGTTATGGATGAAGAACAACATCTTGAACATAGTCAATGTATTGAGGATGATTATCTCAAGGGAATGCATATTGATGTTGAATCTCCCACCACTCTAGATTGTGAAAAATTTGATGATGTTATTATCTCACATGAGGCTAATGAGCCCAAGGTCATTTTTCCATCTAAGAGTGGTGTTGAGATTCACATTTCTCAACTTGGGGAGGGCATTGAAATGGAGTTGAGTGTAGAAAATTTTAAAGAGAAATTGTACACTCCATTGTTGGGATTGTATGAACTTGCCTACACTTGTGTTTGGTTGAGAATTTTGAATCATTATCCTTACTATGTTTGGATAGATTGGGTAGGAAGGGCATTTATACAACAAAAAAAATTTTAAATCAAAAAAATCAATGGGTGTAAGCTCATATCCGAATTGAAGCCGGATTGACATGAGCCTTTTTTGTTTTGTTTTCATTTACATAGTAGTTAGATTCTTTTATTGTTATATTTTTATTTTTCATGTCATTGTAGTATAGTGGTGAGTATTCGTGGTGCTTAAGGTCAATAGAGGTGAGGTGGAGGCTTGACGATAGCTTGATAGGTGAAGGAACCAAGAATTTAGCAAAACAAGGGAAAACCTACTGGTAGGTTTTAGCTACTAGACCTGCACCTACCACAAACCTACCGATAGGTTTTGCTCACTGGAGTGAAACCTACCGGTAGGTTTTCATCGACCAACCAGTAGGTTTTGCTGAAACACGCCAGTTTCTGCATCTCAAACTCTGTAACTTTAGGGGTCCCACCATTGGGTCTCCCACTTGTTCCCTGACACCCCTTACACACAGACATCCCCTCTTTCATTTTTTTTTCATTGCATGATTCCTTGTGCATTGAGGAAAATGCATAGTTCAAGTAGGGGGGGGTTAGGTGCACCGTTTACATGTTCCACCACTTTCTGTACATAATAGTCAAAAAAAAAATTAAAAAATTTGGACATTTTTTGTGGAAAATATCCAATATTGAACTATATTCCTCTACCCTAATTGTTATGAGATTTGTGATTACTTTATCTTCATTTTGAACTTTGAATACAAGAACACATTATAGAAGTTTATCATATTGCTAAGAGTATAACATACTTGTTTGCTTTTGAACTCAATCATAAGTGCACCATAAACTTGTAATTTTTGCAATTTACGGATTGAGTTCACATTTAGTGCATGACATGAATAGTGGAGATGAGTAAGAACCCATGTGAGCTTTAATGTCAATTCTTGTTTGGAGGGAACTTACATTTACTCAAGGAACAATTTGTTAAATTCCAAATTTGTTCAATAATCTCATTATGCTTGTTTTGGTTAGGTGCATTAGGTAGTTAATTGACTTTGTCTTGATATGTACAATGCTCCCATATGCTTATCTAGGGATGATCTTAGGCCATTTTTTTATTTCTTTGAGCCTTTGCCTTTTTCTTTTGAAATTCTATCCCTAGTGCCATGTTTGAGCCTTGTTGAAAATTCGTTTCCATGCCACATAAGTGACCAAGCCAGTGCAAAAAGATAAAAATCTACCTCACCTTGGTTGTTCCTTGTGCTGAGTATGAATGATCATAAAAGAGAAGGAGGTATGGTGTCAAAGCCCAAACAAAAGGGATGAATGAAAGATGAAACCCAAAGAGTTGAATTGAAAAAGAATGAAAATCCAAGGAAAGGAGAAAGAGAGTGAAAAGAAGAAAAGAATGATCAAAAAAGGAAAATGTTAAGGAAAAGAAAGAAAATAAACAAAGAGTGTGGTGATGGTGTTAGCCTGGAAATCGAATAAAAAGGGAGATCTTTTTGAAATAAAGGTCATGCACTCGGAACAACCCTCTTTGGTATTCTATATCCTTCATTTCATTTACCTCAATATCACCCCAAGGCCCCATTATAACCTTTAAAGTCCTAAATGATCTAGAGAAGCATGGGGATGCATATTTTTTAAAGAACAAGAAAAGTTGATTTTGTTATCTAGTGCCCTAACATTCCTTTCAAGAGATTATGCCAAGGTTGTTTCATTTCTATGCATACTTCATTTTTGGATTATATGTGAGCATACTTCATTTTGTGCACAAGATTTCATCTCACATATACACATGAAGAGCATGTCAGGACAACCGTAGTGTGATTCATTGTTGAGAGACACCCTTGGTGAGTTTGCATCAAAGCTGATTTTGTCTAGCCAGTGAATGTGGATTCCATTGAGTAAATGCTTAAATTACATATTCATTTCACACACACACGAGTTTTGAAAGGAAATGTGTAGGTGAATACTCTAGAATAGCATTTAAGGCTATGATGTGATTCATGTATGATTTGTTCGGGTGCAGTGGACAAAGCTATTTTGACATCCCACTGCTATATAAGATAAGGGCATATGCTTTAAATACTGGATATTAGGAAAAGAAATTTGTAGGTACCTTCACTGGAAACTTTCATGCGACAAAACTCGTCCACTAGGGATCGTCTAGGGGTTTAAAGGCTTGTTGCATGTGCTAAATACAATTGCGGAATTAGTATAGGTTTATCTTTGTTTGCTTAATTTTTTATATTTAGTTTTCTAGGGACTAACAAAGCTTAAGTTGGGGGCTGCGATGAGCGCATAATATTGCATATTTAACGGCCTCATTACATGCATTTTAACTTAGCTTTGCATTTAAGTACTTAGAGTTAGCCGAATTTATGAATAATGTTGAATTTTTTATGTTGCAGGTAATTATAGTGTAAATCATGTATTTTGTAACCTTTCAACTAAGTGTGGTGAAGAGACGGACACAATATATGACGATTTGGAGGCTTAAAAGTGAAAGAAATCAAGGAGGTATCGATGCTTGGTAACATGGGCACCAGTACCAGTACAATTTGGTAGCAGTACCTCGGTTTTCCTCATTTTGGTAACAGTTCAAAACATGAAAATTGTAGATCTGGATGTCCTCTACATTGTGTCAAAATTTCAGCTCCATCGGACGGTTGGATCAAAAGTTATGATAATTCTACGAAAACTGGTCCTGGAGCTAGCATCCCATTTTTGACCTACCGGTAGGTTGGTGCTACTGGTGTCCAACCTACCGGTAGGTTTCCCGCGACCTACCAGTAGGTTTCGCCCAGAAGTGCCAGAACGCCTACAACTCAAGTTCCACTTGCCCAGGGGTCCCACCATTGATTCTCCCATTTATTCCTAACATCCCTTACACATATACATGCCTCCTACACCCTAGTTGAAGACTTTGGAGGCAATGACATTAATGAGGATGGGAGAGAAGGGGGCAGCCATGATGGATGCAGGCTAAGCTTTTCCTAGCCTGTCCAATACATCAAATCAATTCCCATTGATCGGGGGTCTTCTCTCACAGGCTAGGAGAGCCTCATTGACGAAAATGCATCACTCTACTCACCATATATTCAGCATTCACAAGCCATTGAACGGGTGGCTACCTAAGCTTAGGAGTAGTTGAAGGAGGAAGATGATGAATAGTAGAAGATAAAATTTATGTTTTTGCATTTTCTTCTCCCATTTCATTGCATTGTAGTTCTCTTGTAATCTTTATTTCTTGCATTGTAATCTCTTTTAATTCTAGTATAACCAAGTTTAATTCAATGTTCTTGCATTTCCATAATTTTTGCTGGGTTTCAATTCTCTTCTCTACAACTTTTCCATTTTAGTGTTAAATGAACTTCTCTTTGTAGTTTACCATTTCCTAGCATTAATACAAGTTTCAAGATTCATTTCTCCTCTATTTCATTGCTATTTCATCTACATGTCTCTTTACATTATGCATGTCTTTCATTTTACCATGAGTAGTTAGATTTTAAGTTGGCTAATCCAAGGGAGATTTCCTCTTGGGTATGCCATTTCAACTCATTTTCTTTCCTCCTCTCGGTATACGATGGTTCGGTTTAATTGGGTTGAGAGTGGATGTGGTTGTGAGTCTTTGATATCTCGTAGGCCTGGTCATGGGTTATGCTTGGATCCTCACCTCCATCTCGTCCCTGGCTTCCCACGAATCAATCATTCGTCTAAGCATCATTGGAGGAAGGTTTCGTGTTGAGTTGGGATTCCTATTGGAATGACCGCTTTGGATTAGCCAACACTTGTTTTTATTGTATTTTCATTCACAAACTTCAAACACCAAAACTCAAACTAAAAGATTTTACACTTTTCCGTTTTGACAAAATCATATTCACACGACTCACCTTCCTTCCCTGAGGAGACCTTGGAATACTTTCCAAGTAAAACACGACACACAAAAGTCTCTCTGCGCTTGGGGAGCACTTTTGTTCACACACACACATTTTGTACATTTCACACCACATCATTTCGTTTCCCATTTCTTGCATTTGAACCCAAGTGAGGGTGACACTCACCCATGCATATACGCCATATACACATCGAGGGTTCTTGTGTGACAATTGGGAATACAACAGAAACCATCCAAGCAGGTAACATCACATTCGTGGGCATTTGACATGAGTGTGGGTGTGTGTGCATGTTTTTGAATCAAACACCATTCTTGGTGGTTGAGGTATGGACTCGAGAAGGTTGGACCTAGGTCCGGCTGCGTTGCACCATTGCATGAAAAAAAAAAACTTGTGTCGAGTATAACAAGAATTGGCTAGATACTCCCTCGAATGCAAGACCCGGTTATTGGTTTATACACTTCCGATGGTGCTAGTCCAAAAAAGTGTAGCGGTGTACGGAACCGGCGGTGAGATTCAAAAATCCGAATACCCATCAAAGATACATGGTTTATTTTAAAAAGGCCATTGGATGTGTAGCATCAATGACGGGGGCTTGGAATGCCCAGATTCATACGCATGGAATTGCATGTGTTGAGGGAGCCAATAAAGGCTCGGGTTGAGTTGCATGTGTGAGTCTCATCTCATATCATGGCATGACATTGAGGATTCTATTGTTGAATTGCATATTCTTCAATGGAGTGATTGTTGCTTGTGAATTGCATGTGAACATTTTATATGCATCTAGGTTGGGGAGTAGCCTCTTTAGGAGATACCCTATTAAGCGTGACTCACCCTTTATGGAGACAGTATTTCAGGTGCGGGACATGCGCCGGTGGATGGCTCTCATTCGGGCCCTCATTGATGAAGAAAAGCTGAAATGTGGCTTTTAAACTATGCTTTTGTAAAACTAAGATGTAAATTGATTTTTAGGCTTGTAATGTATGTAAAAGATTGTAATCGAACTCATATGGACTATGCTTAATGTAGAATTGCATGTTGTTATATGAGTATGGATAAATGGACCCAGTGTGGTCAATGTTATATGATTGCACATGTTGCATTTTGGGTAGAGCTCTCCGTACAAAGGAGACTCTGCCCGAATTTTGTTAAGTTATGGATAAATAGGGCATAACGGCGTGGTATCAAGTTACACGGTATCCACGGGTATTTCGCGGGTTGATGGGTGATCAACGAGTTGACAAGGACCCCCGGTTTTAGGGGCGTCACAACTTGGTATCAGAGCTTAGGTTCACGATTTACCTAGAGCTTGTAGGGCATGGGTTTAGAGCATTGCATCCATTGAGCATTACATGTTATGTGCTTTAAATGCTACATGTTATGTGCTATATGTTATGTGAATAATATGCATGGTTAAATGTATGTGGAAAAGGGACACTATGGTTAGAGAACATAAACTTAGGGGTCAGAGAAAGAAAAGGAACATGACGGTTCAGGGTGTAGATGTCTACTAGTAAGTGGTACACGCACTACTAGCGAGACAAGGAGAGAAATATCAATGTTACGACTTTTATCCCTACCTTGGGATACTAAGTTAGTGCTCAATTGCTATTTGAAAAGCTATTGCATGTAAGTTCGCCCCTAGGAGTTAGGGTATGCATTGATCAGATATGTTAGGGTTGTGAGCTAGAGATCTTGGGTATTCTACTCACCGTGGACCTTCGGGTCATGGACATGTCGGAGTTTGATGTCATCCTTGGGATGGATTGTTTGACGGCACACCGAGTCGTTATTGATTGTGATAGGAAGAGGGTCAATGCGTGTACACTAGAAGGTGTTTGTTTCAAGTTTCAAGGGAAAAAACACGATGCTTTACCCCAAGCCGTGTATGACTCTCGATGGCACGGGCAGTTGATGGGTTGGCTAGCAAGCCTTACCCTGGAGGATGAGGCGAGACAGGAGTTGGGTTTACCTCGGGTGGTTTGTGAGTATGAGGACGTTTTTCCTAATGAACTATCGGGGTTACCTCCACATCGGGATGTAGACTTCACCATTGAGTTGCATCCCGGTACATTGCCCATTTTTATGACTCTGCATAGAATGACACCTGCAGAGTTGCAAGAACTCAAGGTCCAATTGCAAGAATTGATGGACAAGAGCTTCATTAGACCGAGCACCTCACCTTGGGGCGCTCTGGTGTTATTTGCCAGGAAGAAGGATATGACCCTTCGGCTATGTATAGACTACTGGCAGTTGAATCAGGATACTATCAAGAATAGGTACCCTTTGCTGTAGATTGATGACTTGTTTGATCAGTTGAGAGGGGCGCGGGTCTACTCCAAGATAGATATACGCACGGTTTACCATCAATTGAAGATTAGGGAGGCAGATATCACTAAGATGGCATTTAGGATGCGGTATGGGCATTTCGAGTTCACAGTTATGCCTTTTGGATTGACGAATGCCCTGGCGACATGCATGGATCTTATGCATATGGTGTTCCAACCCTACCTAGATCATTTTGTTGTGATCTTTGTTGACGACATTTTGATCTACTCAAAGTATGAGGAGCGTGAGGGTCACTTGTGGTTTGTTCTCTAGACCTTGAGGGACCATCAGTTGTATGCCAAGTTCAGCCAGTGTGAATTTTGGCTGACGGAGGTGAAATTTTTGGGACACGTGGTGTCAGCTACGGGTGTGTCAGTTGACCCGGAGAAGGTTGAGGCGGTTATGAGTTAGGAGATGTTTGATCGTTTCTATTCTATTCCTAATTTCTGAACATGAACCCTCAATATGTGTATAGCTTATGTGTGTGGGTGAGTGTCACTCTCACTTAAGTTCAATGCAAGAAATGGGAAAACGGATGTGTGAAATGAAATGTGTGTGTGTGTGTGAACAAAAGGGAGACTTTTGAGTGTCGTGTTTTACTTGGAAATCTTATTCCAAGGTCGTCTCCTCAGGGAAGGAGGTGAATCGTGTTAAAGGTGATTTTGGTGAAAAAGGGAAAAGTGTAAAAATCTTTTGTTGTTTGAGTTTGGTTTGTGTTTGTATCTTGATGAAATTGAAATGGAACAAGTGTTGCCTAATCCGAATGGGTTATTCCAATGGAAATGCCAACTCAACTCGAGACCTTCCCCCAATGGTGTCTAGATGTTCGATTGATTCGTGGGAAGAGAGGGACTAGGATGGAGGTGAGGATCCAAGCATACCCCGTGACAAGTCTACGGGATATCAAAGACTCACAACCACGTCCACACTCAACTCAGTCAAACAGAATCAACGTATACTACGAGGAGGAATGAAAATGAGTTGAAATAGCATACCCAAGAGGAGTTCTTCCTTGGATTAGCCAACTTAAAGTTTAGCTACTCATATTTAATGCAAGAACATAATTGAAATGAAGAGACATTGCAAAGAAATGAAGATTGGAACTTAGTTTAATGCAAGGAAACTTAAACTAAGACTTAGAAACATTCAATACCCATTTTAAAACTTGAAAAGAAGAAAACTACAAGAACTACAAGTGAAATGGATGGAAGAACATGTAAAAATCCAAGCTTTCTCTCTCTAACTATGTATTCTCCCCAGAACTTCTCTCTCTATAATGCAATGTATCTTCAATAATGGTGTATCTCCACCCCCAAAAACTTCCATGGAGCTCTCCAATGTCTGTGTGATAGGCCTCCCATCAATATGGGGCTGAATGGATGGATTGGGCAGTCCTAGCCTGCACTCCAAGGCTTCACCTCTTCTCTCTCTCCTCATTAATGTCCAAACCTCCAAATTCCAAACTAGGGTTGACGAGGGGATGTCTGTGTGTAAGGAGTGTTAGGACAAGTGGAAGACCCAATGGTGGGACCCCCAAAGTTGCAGAATCTGGCGTGTTTCAGTAAAACCTATCGGTAGTTCGATGGAAATCTACCGGTAAGTTTTACTCCAGTGAGCAAAAACTATCGGCAGGTGCAGGTCCAATAGCCAAAACCTACCGGTATGGCCTACTGGTAGGTTTTCCCTTGTTTTGCTAAATTCTAGGTTCCTTCACCTTTCAAACTATCATCAAGCCTCTACCTCACCTCCATTGATCTTAAGCACCATGATAGGGCTTAATATGCACCATTTAAACCCCTTTACTTGTAAAGATACCGAAACTGCGTTAATAGCCCAAACATTGCAATTCCACTCGTTTTAACCACAAAAGCAAGCATAAAAGGGATGCAAATGTACATAGGAATTGCAATATTTTGTGCTAATCAGGAGAGGTCGAAGTCAATCTTCGAGATACGCAGTTTCTTGGGATTGGCAGGGTATTACAAGAGGTTCATTGAGGAGTTCTCCTGACTAGCTACATCTATGACGAGATTAACTTGAAAGGAGGTCAAGTTTCGGTGGGATGATTCGTGTGAGAGGGCATTCCATGAATTGAATAGGAGGCTCACTTCAACTCCTATTTTGATTGTGCCAAAAAGGGGATAGAGGTACACAATTTATTGTGATGTCTCAAAGGACAGGCTGGGTTGTGTTTTGATGCAGTCTAGTAGGGTGGTATCTTACGGTTCATGGTAGTTGAAGAACCACGAGTAGAATTACCTCATGCACGACATGGAGTTGGTGGTCGGTGTCTTTGCCTTGATGGCATGTCGCCACCATCTATATGGAGAAAAGTTTCAAGAGTTTTCAGAGTATAAGAGTCTGAAGTATATTTTTACACAACGGGACATCAATACGAGGAAATGCAGGTGGTTGGAGTACTTAGAAGACTATAAGAGTTTGAAGTACTTTCCATTACCACCCTGGTAAGGCAAATGTGGTGGTAGATGCACTTAGCCGGAGTCGCAGGGAGTCTTGGCTAGTAAAGCTTCCCGGGAGTGGCGGATGCTCAAGAATGTGGGACAATTCAAACTACACTACAGGGGTCAAGCCCAGGGCACTTTGGGGATTCTGGTGGTTATGTCTTCCCTATTGAGTAGAGTGATCGAGTACTAGGGAAAGGACACAGAGATATTGTCCATTAGGGACCGGGTATAGTCAGGTACGGGTGACAAGGCTGGACCATTCATGCAGATGGTAGCCTTCGATTTCGGGGAAGGGTTGTGGTCCCCTAGTTTTTAGATCTGAGAGAGGAGATCATCAAGTAGTTTCGTTGCTCTGTTTTGCTGCGCATCTAGGTGGCTGCTTGATTGTTTCCATTGTAGTATATTCCCTAAGCTCCGGACATCACCTTCAATGTGTGTATAGCGTATGTGTGAAAGGGAGTGTCACTCTCCCTTGGAATGATGTCAAAAGAAAGGGCAACGGAATGGTGGATGAATGAAATGTACAAAATGTGTGTGTGTGAACAAAAGTGCTTCCCAAGCGTAGAGAGACTTTCGTGTGTCGTGTTTTACTTGGAAAAGTATTTCAAGGTCGTCTCCTCAGGGAAGGAAGGGAATTTTGTGAAGCTGATTTTGTCAAAAAGGAAAAGTGTAAAATCTTTTAGTTTGAGTTTTGGTGTTTGAAGTTTATGAATGAAAATACAATAAAAACAAGTGTTGGCTAATCCAAAGTGGTCGTTCCAATGGGAATCCCAACTCAACTCGAAACCTTCCTCCAATGGTGCTTAGATGAACGATTGATTTGTGTGAAGCTAGGGACGAGATAGAGGTGAGGATCCAAGCATAACCCGTAACCAGGCCGACGGGATATCAAAGACTCACAACCACATCCACTCTCAACCCAGTCAAACTGAACCATCGTACAGCGAGAGGAGTAAAGAAAATGAGTTAAAATGGAAAACCCAAGAGGAGACCTCCCTTGAATTAGCCAACTAAAAATCTAGCTACTCATGAAAGCAAGAAAGAAATGCATAATGTAAAGAGACAAGTAAAGGGAATGGAAATGAAAATGAAACTTAGATCTAGTATTAATGCTAGGAAATGGTAAACTACCAAGAGAAGTTCATTTAACACTAAAATGGAAAAGTTGCAGAGAAGAGAATTGAAACCCAGCAAAGATTATGGAAATGCAAGAACATTGAATTAAACTTGGTTACACTATAATTAAAAGAGTTTACAATGCAAGAAATAAGATTACAAGAGAACTACAACTTACTACAATGAAATGGGAGAATAAAATGAAAAATATAAATTTTATCTCTATAGCACTATTCATCGTCTTCCTCCTTGAACTACTCCTAAGCTTAGGTAGCCACGCCTTCAATGGCTTGTGAATGCTGAATATATGGTGTAGAGATGATGCATTTTCGTCCATGTGGCTCCCCTAGCCTGTGTGTGCAGGCTTCCCATCAATGGGAAGAGATTTGATGGCTTGGACAAGCTAGGAACAGCCTACCCAGCAACTCCCCTGGCTCCCCTCTTCTCTCCCATCCTCATAAATGCAATGGCCTCCAAATTCCACCCCTAGGTGTGGGGAGACATGTATGTGTGTAAGGGATGTCAGGAGTAATTAAGTGGGAGAATCAATGGTGGGACCCCTAGGCAACTGGAACTTGAGTTGCAGGCGTTCTGGCACTTTTGGGCAAAACCTACCGGTAGGTCGCGGGAAACCTACTGGTAGGTTGGACACCAGTAGCACAAACCTACCAGTAGGTTTTTGGTATGTTTCCGGTAGGTTTTTGTCCAGTAGGCAAAACCAACCGGTAGGTCGAAAATGGGATGCTAGCTCCAGGACCAGTTTTCGTAGAATTATCATAACTTTTGATCCAACCGTCCAATTGAGCTGAAATTTTGAAACAATGCAGAGAACATCCAGGTCTAAAACTTTTATGTTTTAAAAAGTTTCAGATTCTAATAAGATCATGGTCAAAAAGGAGGAAAACTGAGGTACTGCTACCAAATGGTGCGGGTGCTGGTGCCTATGTTACCAAGCATCGATACCTCCTTGATTTCTTTCACTTTTAAGCCTCCAAATCCTCATGTAATGTGTCCATCTCTTCACCACTCCACCCCACTTATTTGAAAGGTTACAAAATACATGATTTACGCTATAATTACCTACAACATCAAAATTTCAACATTATTCATAAATTCGGCTAACTCTAAGTACTTAAATGCAAAGCTAAGTTAAAATGCATGTAATGAGGCCGTTAAATATGCAATATTATGTGCTCGTCACACCCCCCAACTTTAGATTTGCTAGTCCCTAGCAAACTAAATATAAAAAATTAAGCAAACAAAGATAAACCTATACTAATTTCGCAATTGCATTTAGCACATGCAATAAGCCTTTAAACCCGAGGTGATCCCTAGTGGACGAGTTTTGTCTCGTGAAGGTTTCCAGTGAAGGTACCTACAAACTTCTTTTCCTAATATCCAATATTTAATGCATATGCCCTTATCTTAAATAGCACTGGGATGTCAAAATAGCTTTGTCCAATGCACCCGAACAAATCACACATGAATCACATCATAGCCTTAAATGTTATTCTAGAGTATTCACCTACACATTTCCTTTCAAAACTCGTGTGTGTGAAATGAATATGTAATTTAAGCATTTACTCAATGGAATCCACATTCACTGGCTAGACAAATTCAGCTTTGATGCAAACTCACCAAGGGTGTCTCTCAACCATGAATCACACTACGGTTATCCTGGCATACTCTTCATGTGTATATGTGAGATGGAATCTTGTGCACAAAACGAAGTATGCTCACATATAATCCAAAAATGAAGTATGCATAGAAATGAAACAACCTTTGCATAATCTCATGAAAGGAGTGTTGCACTAGATAGCAAGATCAACTTTTCTTGTTCTTTAAAAGTGTGCCTTCCTCATGCTTTCTCTAGATCATTTAGGACTTTCAAGGGTTGTAATGAGGCCTTGGGGTGATATTGAGGCAAGTGAAATGAAGGGTATAGGATACCAAAGAGGGTTGTTCCGAGTAAATGACTGTTATTTCAAAAATATCTGCCTTTTCATGGGATTTTCAGTCCAGACCCATCACCACACTCTTTGTTTCTTTTTCTTCTGCCTTAGCATTTTCCTTTTCTTCTTTTCACCCCTTTCTCTCTCCTTTTTCTTGGATTTCTCATTCTTTTTCATTCAACATTTGAATTCCACATTATTCATCCCTTTTGTTGAGTTTCCACACCATATTTCCTTCTCTTTTTTGATCGCTCATACTCAGCACTAGGAACAACCAAGGTGAGGGAGATTCTTATCATTTTGCACAGGTTTGGTCAAATGTGTGGCATGGAAACGAATTTACAAATAAGGCTCAATCACGGCACTAGGGCTAAAATTTCACAAGAACAAGACTAAGGCTCAAAGCATTCAAAAATGGCCTAAGATCATCTGTAGATAAGCATAGGGGAACATTGTACATATCAAGAAAAAGTCAATTAACTACCCAAATGCACCTAACCAAAACAAGCATAATGAGATTATTGAACAAATTTGGAATTTGAAAAATTATTCCTTGAGTAAATGTAAGTTCCCTCCAAATAAGGATTGGCATTAAAGCTCACATGGGTTCTTACTCATCTCCACTATTCATGTCAAGCACAAAATGTGAACTTAATCCGTAAATTGCCTAAATTACAAGTTCATGGTGCACTTATGGTTGAGTTCAAAAGCAAACAAGTATGTGATACTTTTGACAATAGGATAAACTTCTATAACGTGCTCATGTATTCAAAGTTCAAAATGAAGATAAAGTAATCACATATTCCATAACAATTAGGGTAAGGGAATATAGTTCAATATTGGATATTTTCCACAAAAAATGTCCAAATTTTTCAAAAGAAAAAAATTTCGATTATTATTTACAAAAAGTGGTGGAATATGTAAATGATGCACCTGACCCCCCCAACTTGAACTATGCATTGTCCTCAATGCATTAGGATTCATGCAATGAAAAAAATGAAAGAGGGGATGTCTATGTGTAGGGAATGTTAGGGAACAAGTGGGAAACCTAATGGTGGGACCCTCAAAGTTACAGAGCATGAGATGCAGAAACTGGCGTGTTTTAGCAAAACCTACTGGTAGGTCTATGAAAACCTACCGGTAGGTTTCACTCCAGTGAGCAAAACCTATCGATAGGTGCAGGTCTAGTAGCTAAAACCTGCCGGTAGGTTTTTTGTAGGTTTCCGGTAGGTTTTTGTTCCTTCTACCGGTAGGTCGAAAATGGGATGCTAGCTCTAGGACTATTTTTCGTAGAATTATCATAAATTTTGATCCAACCATCTGATTGAGCTGAAATTTTTCACACAATGCAGAGGACATCCAGGTATACAACTTTCATGTTTTGAACTATTTCAGATTCTAAGCATATCATGGTCAAAAACAGAGGAAATCTGAGGTACTACTACCAAATGGTGCGGGTGCGGGTGCTGGTGCCTATGTTACCAAGCATCGATACCTCCTTGATTTCTTTCACTTTTAAGCCTCCAAATCCTCATGTAATGTGTCCATCTCTTCACCACTCCACCCCACTTAGTTGCAAGGTTACAAAATACATGATTTACGCTATAATTACCTGCAACATCAAAATTTCAACATTATTCATAAATTCGGCTAACTCTAAGTACTTAAATGCAAAGCTAAGTTAAAATGCATGTAATGTGGCCGTTAAATATACAATATTATGCGCTCATCAGTGGCACGTAGATATACAATTTTTTGTCAATATTATTGGAGTAGAATGAAGAGACACATTTGGGGACTTTGTCAATAGATGTCTAACGTGTTAGCAGGTCAAGGCTGAGCACCAGATACCAACAGGGTTGCTCCAGCTTTGGAGGTGGCAGAGTGGAAGTGGGAGCATGTCATTATGGATTTTGTAACTCACTTGCCATGGAATTCGCGTGAACATGATGCGGTATAGCTGATAGTGGACCGACTTACTAAGTCGAAACACTTTTTAGCTGTGCAGATGACCTTCACACTGGAGGAATTCTATAGGTTGTACATATGGGATATAATCTAGTTACACAGGGTGCCCATATCTATTGTATCGAACTAGGATCCCAGGTTCATGGCCTACTTTTGGGAGAGCTTCCAACAGGCTATAGGGACACAATTGATGATGAGTATAACTTTTGAGGACTCCTGCACGGCCTCTTGTACGACACAATCGAAAAAGACAATCCAACATTTAGAGGACATGCTTCGGGCATGTGTCCTTGATCTCAAGGGCAACTAGGAAGAGCACTTACCCTTTGTGGAGTTCGCCTACAACAATAGTTACCAGTCGAGCATATAGATGGCACCCTATGAGGCACAGTTACTGTTCTCTGGTTAGTTGGACGGAGGTTGGAGAAAGAACCTCCACTGGTCAGGATTTGATTAGAGACACCTCAGAGAAGGTGGATTTGATACGAAACCACCTTTTTACGACTCAGAGCAGGCAGAAGAGCTACGCCAATAGGCGGCGACGACCTCTAGAGTTCGAGGTTGGAGATGATGTCTTCTTGAAGGTTATACCGAACAGGGGAGTGGTCAAGTTTGGGAAGTAGGGAAAACTATCGCCGAGGTATATTAGGCTCTTCGAGGTACTCGATAAGGTTGGTACAGTTGCTTACCAGTTGGCGATATTGCCAAGTCTATCTGGTGTTCATGCAGTGTTACATGTCTCCATGCTCCTAAAGTACACTCTAGATCTTATGCATGTGGTGGATTAGGGAGAGTTCATGGTTAATACGGATGGGACCTTCGAGATGGACCGATGCGTATCATGGACCACTAGGAGCAGGTTTTATGTAAAAGATCATGAGGTTGATGAAGGTGTTGTGGCAACATTGTGGTGTGGAGGATGCTACATGGGAGCATTAGCACACAATTCATGCTACCGATCCGTTCCTGCTCGAGGATGGAGGTACATTCTTGTAGTCATATAGTAGTAGCACATGCATGTTGTTGTATGTACATGTGTGTGTAATTTCGGGGATGAAATTCCTTTCAGTGGGGAAGATTGTAAAACCCAGGAAATTTAAAATTTTATTAAAAAGGGCAAAAATAGTAATTAACCATTACTTAGGGTTAAAACCCCAAAATTTTCAAGAATTTGGATAATGAAATAGACCTGACTGTTGGATTTGTCTCGCGAAATGTAACTACCTAGTCAATTTTTATCAAATTCTGAGATAATCGGATTTACCACGTTTTAAGAGGCGATCGAGCATTGTGCGACTAAAATAAACGCAATAAGATTTTAGTCACGGAATCCAAGAAATAATTTAAATTTAGTTCAAATAATATATCTTGAACTTAACAACATAATGAGATTTAAATGACTCGGGATCAAATGGAACCAATCTAAGCAAAACGTGTGGCGCAACGAGGACCAAGCAATTGAGAGTATAAAAAGGGGAGAAAATCAAATTTTCTCCCCATTTGTTTAGCCTAGCATTTTCGGAAAAAAGAAGAGAGAGAAAAATCCTCCCCTTTTGTTCGATTCTCCTCCGATCTATAGAGATCTGATCGTCAGATCTCTTCGGGCCAAGAGATAAAGTTGTTCTACGCAACAAGATCAATGCGTATGTACCAAAGATCGTAGGTTTCACCAATGTCTGAAGAACGGGATTTTGGGATCAAAGCTTTGAGTCTTGATTTGGGGTTTTCAACACTTCTCCTGCGTGGTATGACGCTAAAAGGGGTAGGGTTCCTCTCCTAACTAGGTTTATTTCCAACCTAGGGTTGAGATATGAAATGGTGAGGGTGTTACAGATATAATCTCATGTATGACACATACCTAGTGTAATTGAAATGTGGAAAATGGGTATAAGAATGGGTTAAAATCAATTCTTGTATGAATTGGGTATTGGTGAAATTGCTTATTTGTAATTTCACGAATGATTAAGTGTGTTAATTGCATTGAATATGTTATAACATGCTAGGGATTGATGATATTGAATTTGATTAAATGGTTTGAGAATTTGGATATGTTTTGTGGATATTGTATATATTCATAATATGCTCATAATATGATGAACATGAAGTTGTAGATTGCAATTGTACATTACATTGCATATGCATGGGTGGCATCACATTTGTGGGCATTTGGCATGAGTGTGGGTGTGCATAGTTTTTATCAAACACCATCCTTGGTGGATGATTAACCCTAAAAAGTGTGGAATTGAATTAGATTTTAGGGTTAATAGTATGTGTTAATTGAATTTAAGTGATTGATTTATAAAGTATTATGGTTAATGTTTAATTTATCTATTTTGTAGGGTTTCAAGGTTAATTAGCGAAGTTCAAATGGATAAAAGTGTATAGACTAAAAAAAAGGAAGGGAGGCAAGCATAATTAAAAAGTCAACAAGTCAACAAAGGAAGGCTGGCAAAGCAAAAAACAAGAGGATCTCCACTATCCGGACGGTGGTGGTGACGTCCGAACGGTGCCCTTAACAGCCTTCCTCCTTCTTCTTTTCCCATTGTTCCATTTGATTAACAGAGGACCCAGATTGGCCAGCAGGGGTGTCTGCCACCTTCCCCGCCCTTTCGATGCTTATAAATACCCCTATTCAATCATTTTTAGGGAGACTTTCGCTAGAGAGAAGAGAAGGAATAAAAGAGAGAAAGAGAGATTCCAAGGGGAGTTCTACAACCAAAAAATGCAAATCCCTGCCCTAAACACTTTCCAACCAAGAATTTATCTACTTCTACATTTCTATTTCATCCTTTCTACTTGGAGGGTTGAACCTCTCTCATTTTTGTGCCCTAACTGGTAATAAGAGTGGGGGTGTTTCAACTATTCCTCGGGGAAGGATTCGGTGTATTTTGTTTTCTGTTGTAATTGGATTATCTCATTCTTCGTGCTTGTCTATAACAATAAAATGTGAGTAGTCTGTTTATACTCTTTAGTGATGGGTGATAGCATGTGTAATGTTGTTTGCGTTATGGAAATGCCGATGTTTTACTTATACATTAATGTTTATACCTCCATTAAGAGATGGATGGTTATTACTATTATATGCTCATGATTATTGATTAGTACTTAAAATTAGCATTTTACCATGCCTTTTTGGGACTAATTATACTTTGATGGAGTTTAAGTGATGACATTTCAGGTCCTAAAATGAACAAGGAATCAAGAACAACAAGTATCACACTTGAGTGTAACACCAGCACATTAGGGAATAAAATTGGAGAAGGTTGGAACAAAGCAAGAACTGTGACGCCCCAAAATCCGGGGGTCCCGTTGATAACCCATCAACTCGCGGAAACATCCGTGGATATCGCTCAACCCGACACCACATCAAGAATATCTTTAAGCCGGGATTATAACCCATAATGAAAATTCGGTTTAACATTCATTTGATTCAATTAAAGTCTCATACACCATGGTTTGTACCCCATTACGGTCCACTTTGATCATTTAAAGGAAGGAAATTCAAAGCCCAAAGACTTGGCAAAACATTTAAAAATTTCAGATTTTTGGAATGGCTACCGGTAGCTGTTTATCGGCTACCGGTAGCCGAAACATTCTGGAAATCAACTACCTGTTGTCTACCGGTAGCTGTTTGCTTCTGGAAAACAACTACCTGTTGGCTACCGGTAGTTGTTTCCTACTGGAAAACAACTACCTGTTGGCTACCGGTAGCCGAAACATTCTGGAGCTACGACTACCTGTTGGCTACCGGTAGCTGTTTCCTTCTGGAAAACAACTACCTGTTAGCTACCGGTAGCTAAAGGCAGATTTTGCCCAATTCTTTAATTTTTCATTTCCAAACCCTTTTAAACTATTCCAAGCTCCTACCAAACATATATAATGAAAATTTCCACATTATACATAGTCCATCCAAGTCATATTACATACAACTTCATACATTCATAATTCAAAACATAATGTTTTACAATATTTACATGTCATAAACCATTTTAAAACAAAAGGTTTACAAAATCTTGAGGTAAGGCCATACATAGGCCCCCTTCACCCTTGATGCTCTCCATGGGAGCCAATCGCCGGTGTAAACCCGACACCTGAAATTGTTTCCCGTAAAGGGTGAGCACAACGCCCAGTAGAGAAAATCCTACAAAGGCCACTCTCCCCCTAGATGCACATGCTCATGAAATCATCACATAACCATATAACCAAGCCTTTTTTCATACTTATGCATTCTATGATGGAATGCAACAATGCCATGCCATGAAATGAGATGGAAGCTCACTCATGCAACTCATTCCGAGTCCTCACCGACTCCTACCACACAATGGAAAGCCAATGTGTTTCCCTTCCGCCATTTATGTTCACATCAAATGACATCCTCCATTTTAGGGTCTTGTAAGGGGGTGGATGTTCATGGGCTTACACCAAGGGTCTCCAACCCACACGGAAGTCACGGGCTTACACCGAGGGTTCCGGATACACCCACACACTTTATGGGCCGAGCCAAGGGAGTGCGTATCCCAATTACCGGGCCTTGCACCCGAGAGGTCGTCATGCCTCTTCTTGCTACCCCAACCCAATTTTCTTTCATGCAACCATACGGCCCAAAAGGATCTTCAATCCCTTTCTTCCGAGTCCCTTTGTCAATAACCAAGAGTGGTGTTTGACTAACCATACACACTCACACTCACACCCATGACATGAGCCCAATGAATGTGATGTCATGACCATGCTCAAATGCAATGACTACCATATGAGCAATATTTTCCACACCCATGCATATAGCTCATGAATGTAATGCCAATGGTCATGCCCAATATGTAACATGAGTGATCAACACATATCTTCACATTCCATGGAATTTAAATCATAAGCATATAAATTCCATAAACCGTCATAAACAACATATCAATGAGCATATGTCAATACATCATTAACACATTTCAACATGTTATTCCAATGACCCCAAACAAATCACCTAAACAACCAACCAAGGCATATTATCAAACACCTTGTAGGCATTAAGCATATTGATGAGCGCATAATATTGCATATTTGAAGGGCTCATTACATGCATTATAACTCAACTTTTGCATTTAAATACTTAGTGCTAGCCAAAATTGTCTATAATGTTGATATTTTGATGTTGCAACCTTTTATAGCTTAAATGATTGATTTTAGGACATTGCAACCTTGATGGATGTGTGGTGAAGGCATGGACACAATACATGAAGAATTGGAGGCTTAAAAGTGAAGAAATCAAGAAGGCATTGGTGCTTGGGAACAAGGGCACCAGCTGCAGCAATAATTGGAAGCACTGCCTCGGAATTCCTCCATTTTGACCATGATCTACTCATAATTTGGAAAATTTCAAAACATGAAAGTTGTAGATATGGGTGTCTTCTGTTTGTTGTCAAAATTTCAGCTCAATCCAACTGTTAGATCAAGAGTTATGCCAATTATACCGAAGGTGGTCCAGTGCACAGTACCGGTACCTAGTACCGGTACTCCGGACCTTCTGGTCGCGAAAACAGCCTGTAACTCAACTTTGAGGCTTGAGGGTCCCACCTACACTTCTCCCACGCCTATCCCAACATTTCCTTACACATTTACAGGCCTCCTACACTCAAGTGGAAGACTTTAAAGGCCAATGCATTAAAGGAGGAATGGAGGGAAGTGGGCTGCCCAGGCTATGATCTCCTAGCCTGTCAAAGCCTTCGATTCAGCCCTCTCTTGATGGGAGCTCGTACACACAGCTAAGGGGGAGCCTCATGGACGAAAATGCAACTCTCTCACACCATTATATTCAGCATTCCATTCATTTGTAAAGGGTTGGCTACCTAAGCTTAGAGTAGTTTTAGTGAGGAAGAAGATGAATAGTAAAGTTGTGATTTTTACATGTTCTTCCATCCATTTCTCTTGTAACCTCTTGTAAGGATATTGTAAGCTTCTTTTACTGTCTTTAATGCCATTTATTAGAAGTACATTTCAAGTTTAGCCTTGCACTTTACATTTCACCATTGTTATGCTTTCAAGTTCTTCATTTTCATGCTTTAAATTGGGTATTGTATTTCTTTCTTCTTAGTTTAAGATTTCTTGCATTTAGTTAAGTTCCATGCTTCATTTCTTCTACATGTCTTCCATTTACATTAATGTCTTTCCTTTCAAGCATGAGTAGCTAGATTTAAGTTGGTTAATCCAAGGGAAAATTCCTCTTGGGAATGCTACTTTAACTCATTCTCCTCCCACCCTTAAGAGTCCAATGGTTCGGTTTGACGGGGTTGAGAGTGGATGAGTTGGTGAGCCTTTGATATTCCGTAGGCCTAGTCACGGTTTATGCTTAGATACTCACCAATCTTGTCCCTAGCTTCCCCCGAATCAATCGTTCATTCATGCTCTATCGGAGGAGGGCTTGGAATTGATTTGGTATTCCCATTGGAATGAACCTCTTGGATTAGCCAACACTTGCTTTCTTACATTTTCATTTTGAACAAAACTCACCAAAACACAAATACAAGATTTTACACTTTCTTTTCACTTTTGCAAAATCACTTTCACAAAACTCTCTTTCCTTCCCTGAGGAGACGACCTTGGAATACTTTCCAAGTAAAACACCGACAACGAAAGACTCCTTGCGATTGGGGAGCACTTTTGTTCACACACATTCTCCATTTCACATATATTTTGTTCATCCATTTCCCATCCATTTTGTTGTTGTTTCCTATCTTCTTGCATCATCTGGAGGGAGAGTGACACTCCCCCATCACTATAAGCCACATACACACATTGAGGGTGAGGGTGATGTTTAGAGGTTAGGAACGACGTAATTACCAACCAATCACATATTATCTCATTTTAAGCAAAACAACAACTTCCAACACACAAAACATGTCTTCAATATCACCAAGTTATATAATGCATCACATATAACTTACACATATCAAAATTTAGCTAGCAACAAGACTAAGCTCACTTCATGCTCACCTTTCCATTTTCATAACCACAAACATATATATATACATATATACACATGCATATATATAGATACCCTTAAACTAGCTACACCTAAGGTAGAATAATCCAACGTAGGAACAACCCCTACCTCTTAGGAGTGTAGAAAACCCCTAAAAACACCAAAACCACTCCAAAACTTTGAATCTCTCAAGATCGCCTCTTTGGATCTTCGGTGAAATTCCTTGTTTTTGGTGCCCACGCGTAGCCCTTGTCGCGTAGATCACTTCTCCCTTCTAGCTCGACGAAATCCGAGCGACGGTTGTCGGAGAAATCTCTGGAGAAAGGCTTAAGAAAAACCCTTTTCTCTCTCCTCTCTTTCTCTCTCTCTTTGAACGGCTGAACAAGGCTCAAGTGGCTTAGAAAATCTGATTTTTCAGATATTTTAGCCATATTTATAGTTTTAAATGTGTGGTCTACATCGCACCACTCGTTTATTACCTTCGGGTCCGTTTTTCGTCCCGAAACGACTCATTAAGTCCCGGATTAAGTCCAAATAAATTTTATTGGCACATTAATCCAATTATAAGGAATTTTAATATTTCTCGTTTTTGGGGACCTTTAAAAGGTCAATCGCCACGCAGTCGTCTCGATCTACGTGCAAAATTCGACTCTCTCGGAATTCGACGAATTTTCTGGTGGTTACTAGATTTCGCGTTGCGAATCCAATGGCGCACTCCGTTCCCTCCTCCGAGGTCTAGAACATATGTATTTTAAATACGTGCAGTAGTGGCAAATTACCATTTTGCCCTTTTCAGAAAAAGTTCAAATTTTCCCGGGTTTCACATTCTTCCCCCCTTAAAAGAACTTCGTCCCCGAAATTCACGTACACATACACATTTAATAGCATGCATATGCAACAAGTAATATATACTCAAAGTAATGATACCAAGCTGTAAGTATGAAAATGTACATTTATCCTCAAACAGGAAAGGGTAATTAGCACGTATGGTGTCCTCACGCTCCCATGTTGCCTCCTCTACTCCCCGGTGCTGCCAAAGCACCTTCACCAGCCGCACGGTCTTGCCTCGCAAAACCTGTTCCCGGCTATCCATGATACGCACCGGTCCCTCCTCGAAGGTCCCATCTGTATCAACAACAAGCTCACCCCAATCCACCACATGAGTAGGATCTGGGGTGTACTTCCGGAGCATAGAGACATGGAATACTGCGTGAACACCTGCTAAATCAGGCGGTAACGCCAACCGGTAAGCAACTGTACCAACCCTCTCGAGTACCTCGAAGGGCCCGATATACCTCGGCGACAACTTTCCTCGCTTGCCGAACCTGACCACTCCTCTTGTAGGCATCACCTTCAAGAAGACATGATCACCCACCTCAAACTCTAGAGGTCTCCGCCGTCTATCGGCGTAGCTCTTCTGCCGGCTCTGAGCCGTGAGAAGACGCTTCCGTATCAAGTCCACCTTCTCTGAGGTGTCTCTAATCAACTCTGGACCCGTAGAGGGTCTCTCTCCAACCTCCGTCCAACAAACCGGAGATCTACAAGGCCTCCCATATAATGCCTCATAGGGTGCCATCTGTATGCTCGCCTGATAACTATTGTTATAGGCAAACTCTACCAAGGGTAAGTGATCTTCCTAGCTTCCCTTGAGATCTAGGACGCATGCCCGCAGCATGTCCTCTAGTGTCTGAATAGTCCTCTCTGACTGACCATCCATCTAGGGATGAAAAGCAGTGCTCATCATCAACTGAGTCCCCATAGCTCGCTGGAAACTCTCCCAAAAATGAGATGTGAATCTGGGATCCCGATCCGATACTATAGATACGGGCACCCCATGCAATCGGACCATCTCCCGTATATATAACCTACAGAATTCCTCCAGTGTGAAGGTCATCCGCACAGCCAAGAAGTGTGCCGACTTCGTAAGCCGGTCCACTATCACCCACACCGCATCATGTCCCCGCGATGTCCGTGGCAAGTGAGTCACAAAATCCATCGTGACATGCTCCCACTTCCACTCAGCTACCTCCAAAGGCTGGAGTAATCCCGCTGGTCTCTGGTGTTCAGCCTTCACTTGCTGACATGTGAGACATCTACCAACAAATTCACCAACTTGTCTCTTCATCCCACTCCAATAATACTGACGACGAAGATCATGATACATCTTCGTGCCCCCTGGATGAACTGCAAAACGGGAACAATGAAATTCCCTAAGAATCTCCTCCCTTAGATCCGGAGATTGGGGAACCACAATCCTTCCCCTATACGGAAGACTACCATCCGAATGAATGGCCCAGCCCTCGTCACCTGTGCCCGACCGCACCCGATCCTTAATGGACTCTATCTCTGGGTCTTGCCCCTGAGACTCAATCACTCTGCTCAGTAGGGAAGGCGTAGCCACCAAACTTCCCAAGGTACCCTGAGCCTGCCCCATGTAATGCAGCCCGAACTGTCCCACAGTCTCGAGCATTCCCCACTCCTGGGAAGCCATACTAGCCAAGACTCCCCTCGACTTCCGGCTAAGTGCGTCAGCCACCACATTTGCCTTACCAGGATGGTAATGCAACGTGAAGTCGTAATCTTCAAGAAACTCCATCCACCTGCGTTGCCTCATGTTGAGGTCCCGCTGTGTAAAGATGTACTTCAGACTCTTGTGGTCCGAAAACACTTCAAACTGCTCACCATACAGGTAGTGGCGCCAAGCCTTCAAGGCAAAGACAATGGCCGCCAACTCCATGTCGTGTGTAGGGTAATTCTGCTCGTGGTTCTTTAACTGTCGAGAACCATAAGCCACGACCCTCCCGGACTGCATCAACACACATCCGAGCCCGTCCTTAGAGGCATCACAATAGACTGTGTACCTCTGTCCCCTTTCTGGGACTATCAAAATAGGAGCTGAAGTAAGCCTCCTCTTCAACTCCTGGAATGCCTTCTCGCAAGAATCATTCCACTCGAACTTGACCTCCTTCCGAGTCAACTTCGTCATAGGCGCAGCTAACCTAGAGAAGTCCTCGATAAACCGCCGATAATGCCCAGCCAATCCCAAGAAACTGCGTATCTCGAAAACTGACTTCGGCCTCTCCCAATTCATGACTGACTCAACCTTCTCCGGGTCTACGGATACACCCGAAGCCGACACTACATGTCCCAAAAATTTCACCTCAGTAAGCCAAAATTCACACTTGCTGAACTTGGCATACAACTGATGGTCTCTCAAGATCTGAAGAACGACCCTCAAGTGACCCTCATGCTCCTCCTCAGACTTGGAGTAAATCAAGATGTCGTCAACAAAAACCACGACGAACTGATCAAGGTAGGGTTGGAACACCCTATGCATGAGATCTATGAATGCCGCTGGGGCATTCGTCAATCCGAAAGGCATGACAGTGAACTCGAAATGCCCATATCGCGTTCGAAACGCCGTCTTAGGGATATCTGCCTCCCTAACTCTCAACTGATGGTAACCGGTGCGGAGATCTATTTTGGAGTAGACCCGCGCCCCTCTCAGTTGATCAAACAAGTCATCAATCCTCGGCAAAGGGTACCTATTCTTGATAGTAACCCTATTCAACTGCCGGTAGTCTATACATAGTCGAAGGGTTTTGTCCTTCTTCTTTGCAAATAACACCGGAGCGCCCCAAGGTGAGGTACTCGGTCTAATGAAACCCCAGTCCAACAATTCCTGCAATTGGACCTTGAGTTCTTGCAACTCAGCAGGCGCCATCCTATGTGGAGTCATAGAAATGGGCGATGTGCCAGGATGTAACTCAATGTTAAAGTCTACATCCCTATGTGGAGGTAATCCCGGTAGTTCATCCGGAAAAACATCCTCGTATTCACAAACAACTCGAGGTAGACCCAACTCCTGCCTCTCCTCGTTCTCTAGGGTAAGGCTTGCTAGCCAACCCATCAACTGCCCGTGCCATCGGGAGTCATACACCCCTTGGGGTAAAGCACCATGCTTGTCCCCCTGGAACTTGAAACAAACACCCTCAGGCGTATAAGCAGTGACCCTCTTCCGATCACAGTCAATCACAACACGGTGTGCCGTCAACCAATCCATCCATAGGATGACATCAAACTCTGACATGTCCATGACCCTAAGGTCAACGGTGAGTAGAATCCCAGAGATCTCTAACTCATAGTCCCGACATATCTGACCAACCCTCACCCTAGCACCTAGGGGAGAACTCACATGCAATGGCTCCTCCAAGGTCTCAACCTCTAAGCCCAAGTCTTTCACACAAGATGCAGCAATAAATGAATGTGATGCACCAGAATCAAATAATACCCTAGCCCATAAGCGAGAGAGTAGAAATGTACCCTGTATCACCGATTGGTCTGCTGGCTCCGTCTGAGGTATCATGGCGTAGACATGCCCCTAGGTTCCCGAAGTACCGGCTTGTGAGCCCTGTCCTCGGCCTCGACCCAAACTCTGGCCCATCTGGCCTGATTGCGTGGCACTCGCACGTGATGTAGTAGGGGTCTGTGCAGCATCCTGGAACTGGTACTGGCTTCCCTGGCCCGTAGTGGGGTAGGGAGGAACATAAGGTGTCTGTGTGTGCCCCACTGAAGACTGGGACTGGGATACCCCATAACTCTGGGATCCCTGCCTCTGAGGACAATCCTTCCTCAAGTGACCCGGTTGGTGACAATGATAGCAAGTCTTCTGACCTGCCTGGTAAGTAGTCCTGAAATTTCCCCTGCCTTGGGAGAATCGACCCTGGCCTTGGCCTTGATAGCCGCGGCTCTGCCCTTGCTGTCCCTGCGGAGTAGAAGTCCTCTGCCTCTTCCCCGCACTAGAAGAAGAGGATGGTCCCTCCTTCTTCTTGTCCTTAGTACCACCCTCGCGAATATTCCTCGCGTCATCCACCTCTCGTTCAATAGCCATGGCCGTCGTGACCATTAAATCCAGATCTTGTAGGAGAAGACCTACAATTTTCCCCCGAATGGAAAGCTTCAAGCCTTCCTCAAACCTTCTTACCTTAGCCACAGCTGTGGCTACGTAATCATCGGCGAAACGTGCTAGTTCCGTGAACTTCGCCACGTATTCCATCACCGTCATGGTTCCTTGTTTCAATTCCAGAAACTCCCGGGCCTTTGCATGTCGCATGGCCGGTGGGAAATACTTGCCCATGAAGAGCTCCTTGAACTCTTCCCATGTCATAGTCTCAAGGTTTTTCGAGCCCGAGACCCAATCCCACCACACTTGGGATTCTCCTTCTAGCTGGAATGCAGCTAGCGTTATTTTACTAGCGTCGGATGTGATTCCCATTGCCTTCAAGATCTTCGTAACTTGTCGGAACCAATGGTCAGCCACCATAGGATCCGCCCCTCCCTTAAAAACTGGAGGTTTATGTGCCTTGAACTGTTGGAGGTTACTCATACCTCCTCGGTGTGCAACCGTAGCTGCCATCATGCCCATAGTCTCATTAAAGGCCTGTTGATCGAAGGCCGGTGGTGGTTGATTAGTTCTCCCACCACCTCGGCGTCCCCTTCCTCGACTAGCCATCTATATTTGTCAGATAGCAAACAAGTCTCACAAAGTATCCCAAAATAGGGATCAAGATTTAAAACTTTGAGAATTCTTCTCATTGTCTCACTAGCAATGCTTATGCCACCCACAAGTAGACATTTATACCATGAACCACTCCGTCCATCCTTTATTCCGAACCCAAGGTTATGTTTTCTAACCTAATGTGTTCCTTTCCATATACAATTCACCATGTATATAATTTCACATAGCACATAGCATATAGTATGTAGCACATAACAAGTAACAATTCAAAGCACATAACATGAATGTACAATGAATGCAATGGTAGAAAACCCATGCCCATCAAGCCTTAGGTATATCGTAAACCTAGGCTCTGATACCAAGCTGTGACGCCCCAAAATCCGGGTGTCCCGTTGATAACCCATCAACTCGCGGAAACATCCGTGGATATCGCTCAACCCGACACCACATCAAGAATATCTTTAAGCCGGGATTATAATCCATAATGAAAATTCGGTTTAACATTCATTTGATTCAATTAAAGTCCCATACACCATGGTTTGTACCCCATTAGGGTCCACTTTGATCATTTAAAGGAAGGAAATTCAAAGCCCAAAGACTTGGCAAAACATTTAAAATTTTCAGATTTTTGGAATGGTTACCGGTAGCTGTTTATCGGCTACCGGTAGCCGAAACATTCTGGAAATCAACTACCTGTTGTCTACCGGTAGCTGTTTGCTTCTGGAAAACAACTACCTGTTGGCTACTGGTAGCTGTTTCCTACTGGAAAACAACTACCTGTTGGCTACCGGTAGCCGAAACATTCTGGAGCTACGACTACCTGTTGGCTACCGGTAGCTGTTTCCTTCTGGAAAACAACTACCTGTTAGCTACCGGTAGCTAAAGGCAGATTTTGCCCAATTCTTTAATTTTTCATTTCCAACCCCTTTTAAACTATTCCAAGCTCCTACCAAACATATATAATGAAAATTCCCACATTATACATAGTCCATCCAAGTTATATTACATACAACTTCATACATTCATAATTCAAAACATAATGTTTTACAATATTTACATGTCATAAACCATTTTAAAACAAAAGGTTTACAAAATCTTGAGGTAAGGCCACACATAGGCCCCCTTCACCCTTGATGCTCTCCATGGGAGCCAATCGCCGGTGTAAACCCGACACCTGAAATTGTTTCCCGTAAAGGGTGAGCACAACGCCCAGTAGAGAAAATCCTACAAAGGCCACTCTCCCCCTAGATGCACATGCTCATGAAATCATCACATAACCATATAACCAAGCCTTTTTTCATACTTATGCATTCTATGATGGAATGCAACAATGTCATGCCATGAAATGAGATGGAAGCTCACTCATGCAACTCATTCCGAGTCCTCACCGACTCCTACCACACAATGGAAAGCCAATGTGTTTCCCTTCCGCCATTTATGTTCACATCAAATGACATCCTCCATTTTAGGGTCTTGTAAGGGGGTGGATGTTCATGGGCTTACACCAAGGGTCTCCAACCCACACGGAAGTCACGGGCTTACACCGAGGGTTCCGGATACACCCACACACTTTATGGGCCGAGTGATTGTCACAAAAACGATACCTTTCCTAACCCCTAATTACTATCCCTCAATGTATGCAATGTATGGACGGTGGAGAAGAATTTCTTCCCCTAAGGATAGAGTCAAAAGAACGGGTAATGAGGAAAGGGAAATGGGACGATGTAAATATGGGAATGTATGCACAAAAATGCTCCCCAATCGCAAGGAGACTTTCGTGTGTTGTGAGTTACTTGGAAGAGTATTCCAAGGTCGTATCCACAGGGAAGGTAGTGAATCAAGATTGAAGTGATTTGGTGAAACACGGAAATGTAAAATCTTTTGTCTTGAGAGTTGATTGGTGAAGTGTGTGCTAATGAAAATGTAATGGTAAAAACAAGTGTTGGCAATTCCAAGAGATCACTCCAATGGGTATACCACCTCAACTCAAATCACTCCTCCGATTGAGCATGAATGAACACTTGAATCACGGAAAGCCGAGGATGACATCGGTGAGTATCTAAGCATAAACCGTGACTAGGCCTACGGTTTATCAAAGACTCATCGTATCATCCATCTTCTATCCGGTCAAAATGAACCATTTGACTCTAAAGGGAGAGAGGAGAAAGAGTTGAAATGGGATCCCCAAAGGAGATCCCTCTTGGTCTTGCCAACTAGAGAATTTAGCTACTCATACTAGGAATGGAAATGATTAGGTAATGGAAGTGCATTGCAAATCTATGAACTTCTAAAGCTACTAAGTGTAAGAATTTATGAACTAAAATAACATGCATTTAAACCCATTACATAGATATGAAAGTGGAGCACTTGAAGCATTAATGGTGAAATATTAAATGAGCATTCAACTAACCAAACATGAAGGGAAAACAACATTCATGGCATTCAATAAACTATTAAAATCCTTCCTCAAGATTACAAGACAAATGCAGTAGAAGAAAATGCAAAATCTCAAGTTTCTCTCTCTAAAAACTACTGTTCATCATCTTCTCCGCCCAGAGCTTCTCTCTCTAAAAACTCTTCAATAATATGCTGAATGAATAATCATCCCCTTTTTTGTCTTCCTCCCTCCTGGTATATCCATCCTTGGAGAACTTTTCTTCTTTCTCCAAAATGTGCCTGGTCAATCTCTGCAACTCCCTTAGTCACTCCCTGCAGTAGAGCTAAGTCTGGAAGGGGGAAGTGCAGACTTTGTCTGCAAACCCAGCAGGTCCCCAGCAGGTCCCATTCTCTCTCTTTTATTTAATGCCATCTTGCAATCCATATCAATGCAGGGGTGAGGGAAGCTCCAGGGTGTGTAAGGGATGTCAGGAAGCATGTAATAGAAATGCATGTGGGACCCTCCAAGCTGCAAAGTTGAGTTGCAGGCTGTCTGGAGAAAAGTGCAAAAACCTTCCGGAAGGTCGACACACACCTACCGGAAGGTCGCTGAAAGACAGTTCAATGAAAAGAATCAAATGCAAGAACTTCCGGAAGGTCGACATCAGAAACAAAAATCTTCCGGAAGGTTCATTCCAGTAGCCAAAACCTTCCGGAAGATTCATTCCAGTAGACAAATCCTTCCGGAAGGTTTTACTCCAGTAGCTTAAATCTTCCGGAAGGTTCATTCCAGTAGACAAAACCTTCCGGAAGATTTTGGCAGTCAAAAAGAAACCCAAGGCAAAACCTTCCGGAAGGTTCATTCCAGTAGACAAATCCTTCCGGAAGGTTTTACTCCAGTAGCTTAAATCTTCCGGAAGGTTCATTCCAGTAGACAAAACCTTCCGGAAGATTTTGGCAGTCAAAAAGAAACCCAAAGCAAAACCTTCCGGAAGGTTCATTCCAGTAGACAAATCCTTCCGGAAGGTTTACTCCAGTAGCTAATACCTTCCGGAAGGTTCATTCCAGTGGACAAAACCTTCCGGAGGGTATTAGCTGTGACAAGATCATCCAGGGCTTTTAGCAAAACCTTCCGGAAGGCCGACATACACCTTCCGGAAGGTTTTCAGACTGTGAGCACAATTTGGATTTCTTTCCTCTCCAAACCATCCTTAAACTACCCCATACACTCCATTAGCCTCATACAACAACATGGGTGTTTAAGTCATGTCATTTACATCATTTTACATGCATTCACCCAAAATTCCATCAAGCCATATTCAAAACCAAAACACTCCCATTTATTGACAAAAAGGAGTGAAACAAAAACACTTTAGCACACAATACATGTCATTGTTCTGTGCTAATCACACCCCCCAACTTGCGATTTGCTAGTCCCTAGCAAATATAATTTCCAGTCCCAACCCAATATGCACACACACCTTCGTAAAAACTCAACAAGGTAAAATCAATAAAATCATGTTGCAAATATGGTTTTGACTTTGTTCAACTACAATCAACCTTTTGTGGTATTTCATAGACAAGTTCAGTACAATGTGGGCATAATCACAACAAAAAATGGCCAGAACATAAGGACACTTCTACAGGCCGACATCAAAGAGAGAGTAACCCTAATTCTCTGCCCCACCCTTACCAGACACAACAAACAAAAACAAAGAAACACAACCAAATCCAGCCTCTACTTCTCACCACCACCATCATCATCATGATCAGGAGGTAGGTCAAAGTCACTCTCCCCCTCAGTCTCGTCCTCAGACTCCTCATCAGTGTCTCCAATCTCAACCATGGTAGAGGCAGAAGGATAGGGGGAGGTTGAGCTACCCTGGCCCGGAATGGGGTTCCCTGGGAACTTACGCTGAAAGAGCTGTGTCATCATGGCAGCGATCCCCTGCACCGTCTCTTTCATCCCACGCACCTCATTCTTGATTCCTTGAACTTCTCCCTTAATTCCCTGCACTTCACCCACCAGTGCATCGAGGCGCTGTGGAATAGCATGATCGGGGGTAGGTGCAGGGGCTGGTGCCGTAGGAGGGGCTTCAGTAGAAGTTCCAGCATCAGACGGCTGTGGCTGTGGCTGTGGCTGTGGCTGGGGTCCTGGATCCCTGCTCCTCTCACCCTTAGCTCTGGCAGCCCTTTTCTGACTGCTGGCCATCCCAATTGCTCCAAACTCTGGAGGGAGCAGCTTTTCCTGGCCATAGTGCTTCACATTCGCTTGATCACACAACTTAGTGACCAGGTTGGGAAAGGGTAGGTTCGCCTTTGGCTTATCCATCCGGGCAAACTCCCGCATCTCCAACCAAATATAGTAGGCCACATCAAACGCCACCCCTGTCATAAAAGCATGCAGTAGAGACAACTTCTCCACGTTTGGATTTTTTTCCGAACCCCGGGGCATCAAGTTGTAATGTAGTACTTTGTTCATCACCCCATAAGTGTGCTTGAGGCCCCCGACGAATGTCGTTCCCTTAAACGTTGTCGGATCCTCATACGTGAGGTTCACATACTCCTCAAGTGTTTTGTTCGCATCCACGTTGTGTGGGTAGACAGGGGTGGATGCGGGAGGTCTAGCATACCCCATTGCCATGGCAATTGTATCAGGGGTGACCTCAAATGATTTCCCCCTCACATTAGTTTTCAACTTACTCCCATCATCCCCAAAAACAAACAATTTCTGATAAAATTCTCGACACATTCCCAGGTTGTACCCCTTCACCTCAACAAACCAAACACCCAAACCCCGTTCCTCAATAATTTTCACAACCTCATCTGTAATACCAAGGGAGATTCTATCAACATACCTCTCACACGTCACACCTTTTTCCTCAATCCTTTTTCTTCGTTCATCATGCCTTGCCTTTGTCCTCCGCTCCGCCTTTTCCTGAGAGCTAGGACCTTCCCCGGTCCTTTTCCTAGAAGCTGAGCCAGAGGGGGATGGAGACTCGGGGCCAGTCCTCTTTGTCTTGGCCATGAGTGAGACGAACACTCCAAACCCCAAAGCGATCATGAACCACCACCATATGTTTTCAAGGGTCCCCCATGCGTCCATAGTTGCCTCATTCAATCGAGCCATGGTAGGTGAGTAGGGTGATTTGGAGAGGGGATGGAAAAGTGGTGAATTTTGGGGGAAATAAACCTTAGGGTTTTACAAGAATTCCTTGGGATTTCGGCTCAAAAGTTCCAAGATTCACCCTTAATCAAGGGAAAAAAGAAGGTAAAGATGATTGGAGAGGGGTTTCGAAGCTCAGGAAGGAGAAGGAGGAGAGGAGAGAGGTTGGGGGAGTTGTATTTGAGAAAGGCAATGAAAGGGTTTCCGAAAAATTTAGATTTAAAACCCTTGTTTTTTTTGGGTTTCAGACTCGATCTTCCGGAAGGTGTATGAGAACCTTCCGGAAGATTTTACTTACTGCCTATTTTAAAAAAACAGTCAGTAAGTAAAATCTTCCGGAAGGTTTATGAGAACCTTCCGGAAGGTTTTACTTGTTGACTGTTTTTAAAATAGTTAGTAGGTAGTATCTTCCGGAAGGTCGATGTATACCTTCCGGAAGGTTTCACTCACTGGACAATCGAGCACTTCCAGTAGGTAGCATCTTCCGGAAGGTCGATGTCAACCTTCCGGAAGGTTTTACTTACTGGCAAAACCTTCCGGAAGGTTTTGCCTTTCCAGCAAAACCTATCCTTTATTCAACAGAATCACTTCCAAACCATTCTTCCTCCATTCCAACCCCTTAAGTGCCTATCTAAGGACATCTAAGCCACCCACAACTTGGATCACATCAATCAACCACAATTGATCATCCCCACAGTCATTTCCAAACTTGCAATATGATTTAAGATTTTTATACATTCAATGTTCAAGGATTTGATTACAACCTTTATCAATCAAAATGACACCTAAGCATGTGAATCAGACAATTAAAGAACACTCACGCATCCCTACATTACTTCAAATATCTGAAACTTGAGAAATATTTCCTCATTCTTGCGAGCATGGAGCTTTTTAAACAAATTTCTCAATTGAATGAACTAGATGCACATGAGCAAAACCATAGTCCACAATGCTAGTCAGAAGTATGCACGTACCAATTAATTTTCAACTCGTGTGCATGTGAATTTAAACAAGTAATTTGGGCATTTACGAAGTAGAATTCACATTCGACAGGCTAGACAAACTCAGTTTCAATGCAAAAACTCACCAAGGGACACTCTTAAGCAATAACCGCACTCACGTTATACAGGTATGCACTCCATGTGTACATGTGATGTAGAATCTTGTATTCAAACCAAAGTGCTCACATGTAATCCAAAAATGAAGTTCATATGTAGAAATAAAGCGACCTTGGCATAGTCTCATGAATAGGATGCTAGTGCATTAGGTAGTAAGACACCACTTGTCATTTTCTTTGAATTTATGCGCCTCCCATGCTTCTCTAGATCACCTAGGGCTTTTAAAGGTTATAATGGGGCCTTGGGGTGATATATATAGGTAAAAAGGAATGAAGGATTCAGGGTACAAAAAGAGTTGTTCCGAGTGAGAGACTTTAATGTTGGAAAGAACACTTCCTTTTTCATGGGATTTCTCACCATCACCACACTCCTCGTTTATTTTCTTTATTCTTCTTAACATCTTCCTTTTCTTTTTGATCATTCTTTATTCTTTTCACCCCTTTTTTCTCCTTTTCTTGGATTTTCATTCAACTCTTTGAATTTCAAAACATTCATCCCTTTTTTTTTTTTGAAGTTTCCACATCATACTTTCTTCACTTTTGCACTCACTCATATTCAGCTCTAGGAACAACCACGGTGAGGTAGATTTTTATCATCTTGCATTGGCTTGGTCAAATGTGTGGCATAGAAACGAATTTTAAACTGGGCTCAATCATGGCACTAGGGATAAAATTTCCTCAAGAAAAAAGGGCTAAGGCTCAAAATATTCAACAATGGCCTAAGATCACTTCCAGGTCCACCTGGGGAGAGCATTACATGATTAAGACAAATCAGTCTACTAACCAAATGCAACTAACCAAAACAAGCATAATGAGACTATTGAACAACCTTGATATCAAAAATTGTTCTTTGAGTAAATGTAAGTTCCCTCCAAAAAGGTTTGGCACTAAAACTCTCATGGGTCTTTACTCATCTCCACTACTTATGTCAAGCTTAAAACATGAATCCAACCCGTAAATCACTGAAATTACAACTTCAGAAATCACATACAGATGAGTTCGAAAATCAATACATATGTGATACTTATGCATAGGATCCATTTCTATAGTAAGCTCATGTGCACAAGGTTCACAACAATGATCAACATGTCATCCAGTTCATACTCGCTTCATAAGGGAATACAGATCAACTTAAAGGTATTTTTCATCAAAAATTTTTAAAATTTCTCACATATTTTGTACTAATGCGACAAAAGCAGAATACTTCCCAGCAACCTTGGTGTAGCATACAAATGGTGCACCTCACCCCCCAACTTGAATCATGCATTGTCCTCAATGCAACAAAAGGTTATACTATGCAATGGAAGACAATAAAAGATAAATAGGGTAAGAGAACACCTCGCAATTGCGCTTTTGACAAAAGCACCAAGATCTGGATTCAAGAGAAAACAAGCTATACACCAACAACAAGTAAGTGACATGAAATAAAAGAAAAACATGACATAATTAAAACAAAAGAAACTGTACATGCAAACAAGGGTCCAATTGTTATTCCTCAACCACATCCGGATACACCGGGTCGGTTAACTCTTCCTCCACCACTTGGTTTTCAAAACCCTCAAAGAATGGCTTAAGTCTTTGGCCATTGACCTTGAATGGTTGGCCATCTTTGAGGTTGGTGATCTCAACAGCTCCATTGGGGTAGGCCACCTTGACAAGATAGGGGACATCCCAACGGGATCTTAACTTTCCGGGAAATATGGAGAGGCAAGAATTATACAAGAGTACCTTTTGCCCAGGCTCGAATGATTTCCTCACTATGGAGTTATCATGAAAGATTTTCGCCCGTTCCTTTGAAATTTTTGAACTCTCGTATGCATCCCGCCGAATCTCTTCCAATTCATTCATTTCTAACATCCTATGTTTACCCGCCATTCTCATATTGAAATTTAGAGTCTTGATGGCCCAGTAGGCCTTGTGTTCCATTTCTACCGGCAGATGGCAAGCCTTTCCATAGACAAGCCGATAGGGGGACATGCCCAAGACTGTCTTGTAGGCAGTACGATATGCCCACAGGGCATCAATCAATCTCTCAGACCAATCCTTCCTATTGGGGTTGACTGTTTTCTCAAGGATGGTCTTGATCTCCCTATTGGCTAGCTCGGCTTAGCCATTTGTTTGTGGGTGATAAGAGGTGGATACTTTATGTGTAACGCCATATTTGAACACTAACGATGCAACTGGCCTGTTACAAAAGTGTGATCCACCGTCACTAATCAAAGCACGAGGCATCCCGAACCTCGAAAAAATGTTCTCTTTCAAGAACTTGACTACAACCCGGTGGTCATTAGTCTTTGTCGGGATAGCCTCCACCCATTTGGACACGTAGTCCACTGCCAGCAGAATGTATAGATAGCCAAACGACATAGGGAAGGGACCCATGAAATCGATGCCCCAACAATCGAATATTTCTATCACAAGTACAGGGGAGAGGGGCATCATATTCCTTTGGGTCACGCTACCCAAACGTTGGCATCTATCACATTCTTTGCAAAATGAAATACAATCCTTAATCAGAGAAGGCCAGTAGAAACCTGATTGGAGAATCTTGGCTGAGGTCTTCTTAGCAGAGAAATGCCCACCACAGGCTTGGGAATGACAGAAGGCCAAGACGTTCCGCTGTTCGGTTTCAGGCACGCATCGCCTCATGATCTGGTCTGGACAATACTTGAACAGATACGGATTATCGAAGTAGAAGTACTTCACGTCGGCCATAAATCTCCTTTTATCCTCAGGGCTCCAATGTGGTGGAATTTGTCCTGTTGCAAGATAATTGCAAATGTCAGTATACCAAGGACAATGAGAATGAATGGACAATAACTGCTCATCAGGGAAAGAGTCTGAGATAGGGATGTGCTCATTTGTCTCTTGTGCCACCAGCCGGGATAAGTGATCCGCCACGACATTCTCAACTTCCTTCTTGTCTTTAATAGTCAAATCAAATTCTTGCAGGAGGAGAATCCACCTAATGAGTCTTGGCTTTGCATCCTGCTTAGATAACAAGTACTTTAAAGCAGAATGGTCAGTGAAGATAACAATAGGTGAACCAATGATATATGAACGGAATTTATCAAGAGCAAACACTACAGCTAGCAATTCCTTTTCAGTGGTAGTGTAATTCATTTGAGCCTCATTAAGTGTTTTGCTAGCATAGTGTATAACATGCGGTCGATTGTCCTTCCTCTGACCAAGCACTGCGCCGACCGCGTAGTCACTCGCGTCGCACATAAGCTCGAAGGGTAGATCCCAATTGGGTGGTTGCATGATGGGAGGCGTGACAAGCATGCTTTTTAGTTTCTTAAAAGATGCCTCACACTCATGCGACCACTCGAAGGGAACATCCTTGGACAGTAAATTGGTCAGGGGTCGGGCCAATGCACTAAAATTTTGAATGAACCGGCGATAGAAACCTGCATGACCCAAAAATGACCTGATCCCTTTGATGGCCGTCGGCGTGGGGAGGTTGGAGATGGCCTCCAACTTGGATTTGTCAACTTCTATGCCCCTTGCCGACACTATGTGACCCAACACAATCCCTTCCGTCACCATAAAGTGACACTTCTCCCAATTCAGCACAAGGTCCTTTTCTTCACATCTTCCCAACACTTTCTCCAAATTTCCTAAGCATCTGTTGAAGGAATCACCAAATACGGAGAAATCGTCCATAAACACCTCCACAATTTCCTCCACCATATCACTGAAAATGCCCATCATACATCTTTGGAAAGTTCCTGGAGCATTACAAAGTCCAAACGGCATGCGCCGGTACGCAAAGGTACCGTAGGGGCATGTAAAGGTGGTTTTCTCCTGGTCTTCGAGGGCAATCTCGATCTGATTATAACCGGAGTATCCATCAAGGAAACAGTAGAAGAGGTGCCCCGCCACTCTTTCCAGCACTTGATCAAGGAACGGCATTGGAAAATGATCCTTCCTAGTGCATGAGTTCAATTTCCTGTAATCGATGCACACCCTCCATCCCGTAATCACTCTTGTAGGTATCAATTCATTCTCCTCGTTTTCTACCACTGTGACTCCGGATTTCTTGGGCACCACTTGCGTGGGGCTCACCCACTTACTATCAGCAATTGGAAAGATTATGCCCACGTCAAGTAGTTTAAGAACCTCTTCCCTCACCACCTCCTTCATATGAGGGTTCAATCTCCGTTGAGGTTGTCGGGAAGGTCTTGCATCCTCCTCGAGGTAAATGCGGTGAGTGCAAATAATAGGACTTATTCCCTTGATATCCGCAATGGTCCACCCAATTGCTCCCTTGTGTCTTCTCAAAACCTCCAAGAGTTCTTTTTCTTGCTCATTGTTCAATGTGGAACTAATGATCACCGGAAATGTATCTCCCTTGCCAAGATAGACGTACTTCAAGTGTGAGGGTAACGGCTTCAACTCCAAATTTGGCTTTTGTTCCTCCGACCGGAAAATCTTCTTTTCTTGCTTAGGCAACTCCTCAAAGGTGGGAATCGATTTTATTACCCCTTTCAGCTCTTCCATGCTCTCTTCCTCATCTAACTTTACAAGTTCAACAAAGTCCTCCTCCATGCAGTCCAACATCCCTTCTAATTCCACTTGCTCCTCAATCAAAGTGTCGATTCTATTGATCTCGTTCACCTCCACATCATCCCCGGGTTGTTTTGCTAAATTGAAAACATTCAGCTCCATGGTCATGTTCCCAAAAGCCAACTTCATTAGACCATTCCTGCAATTAATCACAGCGTTAGCGGTAGCAAGGAAAGGTCTTCCAAGAATAACGGGAATTTGGGAATTAAGGTTAGCAACCGGGTGTGTATCTAATACAATAAAATCGACTGGAAAGTAAAAATTGTCAACTTGGACAAGCACATCTTCCACTACTCCCCTTGGTGTGCGTATGCTCCGATCCGCCAGTTGAAGTGTAACTGAGGTGGGCTTCAACTCTTCAAGCTTGAGTTGTTGGTACACGGAGTAAGGAAGAAGATTGACACTCGCCCCCAAGTCAAGCAATGCTTGCTCAACCCGGCAATTTCCAATGGTGATGGCAATTGTTGGACAACCGGGATCCTTGAATTTTGGAGGAGTGTTGGTTCTCAATATGGAGCTCACTTGTTCGGTGAGAAATGCCTTCTTTCGGAGATTCAACTTCCTTTTCACCGTGCATAGGTCCTTCAATATCTTGGCACATGACGGAATTTTCTTGATGGCATCAAGGAGCGGGATGTTGATTTTTACCTGCTTAAACAAATCCAAAATGTCAGAATAATTAGCCACCTTGACAGGTGACTTCAACCGATGGGGAAAAGGGGCAGGTATAGAAGGAGAGCATAACCCATTATCAATCAAATGTTCTTTATCAACCCCATCTCTTTCACTCGACTCACCCTTGTCGATCACACTTTCTTTGGCCTCACTCTCAATTTCTTTCTCCTTTGGCAATGTGGCCTTTGGTGTTAACTTTGGCACCACCGTCTTTTCAATTTGTTTACCACTCCTAAGTGTGGTGATGGCTTTGAGTTGCTCACAACTCTCCTGGGAAGTTTCGGCCAACTCAACCACATTTTGACCTTTTGGATTTTGTTGGGGTTGAGAGGGACATTTTCCCTTCTCTTGTTGAGACAACCCAATGGCATTGGTGATCTTGGTGAGTTGGGCCGAAATGTCCTTATTGAAGGTGGTTTGGCTTTGAATGAAGGCATGGACCACATCTTCTAGACTCCGTTTATGAGGTGGTTGGTAGCTGGAAGAACTAGATGGGCCTTGTCCGAAAAAATTCTGTGGGGGAGGGTTGGATTGGTATCCTTGTGGATTGGACCGTGGGTATTGGGAGCTTGAAGTTTGCCCCTGACCTTGATGTTGGGATTGGTACGGACCTTGCTTGGGAGGTGCAGGAGGTGTATATGTGTTTGAGCCATAAGGAATGGGGTTCTCATTCCTCCAACTGAAATTAGGGTGATCACGATACCCCGAATTGTAAGTGTTGGGATTTGGAGGAAATGATTGCCTTGGTTGGTTGAAGGCATTAACTTGGTCATGGTATGCCTCCTTAAGTGCCGGGATGCTCGGACACTCCGATGTGGAATGCTCGACACCACCACAAACAGAACAAACCTCCTCGGCTCTTGACACATGAGAGACATTTCGTCTCCTCTCCACCTCAAGACTATCCACTTTCCTAGACAATTTGGAAATTTGAGAAAGTAGATCCTCACGGTCTTTTAAGTCATACATCCCCCCCCCCCCCCCCGTGGTGGTTGACTACTACCCGGCATTGTCCTAGGTATGTCATCCGGATCCTGAACACCCCAAGTTTGTGCCTTTTCAGCGAGGGTACCAAAATAGTCTAGGGCCTCATCGGGATCTTTGTTCAAGAATTCACCATTGCACATCATATCTATGAATTGTCTATGGTCTGGGGTGATTCCTTCGTAGAAGAAAGTCACCAATTGCCATGAGTTAAAACCATGATGTGGTATGGAGTGAAGTAGATCTTTATAACGGTCCCAACATTGATAAAACTGCTCATTGGGTTTTTCAGAAAAGTTTTGGATTTCCTTTTTCAAAAAGGTGGTTCGATGAACCGGGAAAAATTTTTTTAAGAAAAAGGAGACAATGTTATCCCAAGATAGCATAGTCCGTGGTCCCATGGAATCAAGCCACACTCTTGCCTTCCCATCCATAGAGAAAGGGAACAATTTCATCCTGGCTATCTCTTCCAAATTGTGATTTGGGAGAAACGTTGCAACCATTTCCTCGTAAGACCTTATGTGGTTATACGGGTTCTCATTTTCAACCCCCCTGAATTTGGGGATTAGTTGCAACATCCACGATTTTAACACAAAAAGGTGATGTTGGACAGGGAGACGGATGCATGATGGTGTGGTGCTACGGGTCGGTTGAAGGTACTCTTGCATAGTTCTTGCCTCAAAATCAAGTGGGATGTTCCCTTCATTCCTTGGTGGGGGAAAATGCGCTTGTTGGTTGGGCATTCTAGGTGGTTGCACTCCCCCACCACCTCGCATATTTGGGTTGACACCCACATTGTCAAATTGATCGGGAGGGGGATAGTGTAATCTTGGGTCATGCTCCCTATGTTCGGGCATTCCCTCACCCCTTTGGTCATTTAGGTTTGCACCTACATTGTCAAAATTCCCACCCCCTTGCATGTTTTGGTTGACAGCTATATTTTCAACATTGTCACCCACATTCTCGGGTGGGTCTTGGTCGATGTTCATGTTGGGGCCTAAGGGTTGTCTAACTAATCGATGATAGTCGTCCCTTCCCCACATGCAACAAAATATCTATACAAATCAAATTATCCAAAAACAAGGAGATGTACACGAGACAACGTACCTCAGCCCGTGATGAAGATCACGGGACTTACCTTGGTTGTTCGGAAATCACTTCCTTGATTTTACACTTGCCTTCCCCGGCAACGGCGCCAAAATGATTGTCACAAAAACGATACCTTTCCTAACCCCTAATTACTATCCCTCAATGTATGCAATGTATGGACGGTGGAGAAGAATTTCTTCCCCTAAGGATAGAGTCAAAAGAACGGGTAATGAGGAAAGGGAAATGGGACGATGTAAATATGGGAATGTATGCACAAAAATGCTCCCCAATCGCAAGGAGACTTTCGTGTGTTGTGAGTTACTTGGAAGAGTATTCCAAGGTCGTATCCACAGGGAAGGTAGTGAATCAAGATTGAAGTGATTTGGTGAAACACGGAAATGTAAAATCTTTTGTCTTGAGAGTTGATTGGTGAAGTGTGTGCTAATGAAAATGTAATGGTAAAAACAAGTGTTGGCAATTCCAAGAGATCACTCCAATGGGTATACCACCTCAACTCAAATCACTCCTCCGATTGAGCATGAATGAACACTTGAATCACGGAAAGCCGAGGATGACATCGGTGAGTATCTAAGCATAAACCGTGACTAGGCCTACGGTTTATCAAAGACTCATCGTATCATCCATCTTCTATCCGGTCAAAATGAACCATTTGAATCTAAAGGGAGAGAGGAGAAAGAGTTGAAATGGGATCCCCAAAGGAGATCCCTCTTGGTCTTGCCAACTAGAGAATTTAGCTACTCATACTAGGAATGGAAATGATTAGGTAATGGAAGTGCATTGCAAATCTATGAACTTCTAAAGCTACTAAGTGTAAGAATTTATGAACTAAAATAACATGCATTTAAACCCATTACATAGATATGAAAGTGGAGCACTTGAAGCATTAATGGTGAAATATTAAATGAGCATTCAACTAACCAAACTGAAGGGAAAACAACATTCATGGCATTCATGGCATTCAATAAACTATTAAAATCCTTCCTCAAGATTACAAGACAAATGCAGTAGAAGAAAATGCAAAATCTCAAGTTTCTCTCTCTAAAAACTATTGTTCATCATCTTCTCCGCCCAGAGCTTCTCTCTCTAAAAACTCTTCAATAATATGCTGAATGAATAATCATCCCCTTTTTTGTCTTCCTCCCTCCTGGTATATCCATCCTTGGAGAACTTTTCTTCTTTCTCCAAAATGTGCCTGGTCAATCTCTGCAACTCTCTTAGTTACTCCCTGCAGTAGAGCTAAGTCTGGAAGGGGGAAGTGCAGACTTTGTCTGCAAACCCAGCAGGTCCCCAGCAGGTCCCATTCTCTCTCTTTTATTTAATGCCATCTTGCAATCCATATCAATGGAGGGGTGAGGGAAGCTCCAGGGTGTGTAAGGGATGTCAGGAAGCATGTAATAGAAATGCATGTGGGACCCTCCAAGCTGCAAAGTTGAGTTGCAGGCTGTCTGGAGAAAAGTGCAAAAACCTTCCGGAAGGTCGACACACACCTACCGGAAGGTCGCTGAAAGACAGTTCAATGAAAAGAATCAAATGCAAGAACTTCCGGAAGGTCGACATCAGAAACAAAAATCTTCCGGAAGGTTCATTCCAGTAGCCAAAACCTTCCGGAAGATTCATTCCAGTAGACAAATCCTTCCGGAAGGTTTTACTCCAGTAGCTTAAATCTTCCGGAAGGTTCATTCCAGTAGACAAAACCTTCCGGAAGATTTTGGCAGTCAAAAAGAAACCCAAGGCAAAACCTTCCGGAAGGTTCATTCCAGTAGACAAATCCTTCCGGAAGGTTTTACTCCAGTAGCTTAAATCTTCCGGAAGGTTCATTCCAGTAGACAAAACCTTCCGGAAGATTTTGGCAGTCAAAAAGAAACCCAAAGCAAAACCTTCCGGAAGGTTCATTCCAGTAGACAAATCCTTCCGGAAGGTTTACTCCAGTAGCTAATACCTTCCGGAAGGTTCATTCCAGTGGACAAAACCTTCCGGAGGGTATTAGCTGTGACAAGATCATCCAGGGCTTTTAGCAAAACCTTCCGGAAGGCCGACATACACCTTCCGGAAGGTTTTCAGACTGTGAGCACAATTTAGATTTCTTTCCTCTCCAAACCATCCTTAAACTACCCCATACACTCCATTAGCCTCATACAACAACATGGGTGTTTAAGTCATGTCATTTACATCATTTTACATGCATTCACCCAAAATTCCATCAAGCCATATTCAAAACCAAAACACTCCCATTTATTGACAAAAAGGAGTGAAACAAAAACACTTTAGCACACAATACATGTCATTGTTCTGTGCTAATCACCGAGCCAAGGGAGTGCGTATCCCAATCACCGGGCCTTGCACCCGAGAGGTCGTCATGCCTCTTCTTGCTACCCCAACCCAATTTTCTTTCATGCAACCATACGGCCCAAAAGGATCTTGAATCCCTTTCTTCCGAGTCCCTTTGTCAATAACCAAGAGTGGTGTTTGACTAACCATACACACTCACACTCACACCCATGACATGAGCCCAATGAATGTGATGTCATGACCATGCTCAAATGCAATGACTACCATATGAGCAATATTTTCCACACCCATGCATATAGCTCATGAATGTAATGCCAATGGTCATGCCCAATATGTAACATGAGTGATCAACACATATCTTCACATTCCATGTAATTTAAATCATAAGCATATAAATTCCATAAACCGTCATAAACAACATATCAATGAGCATATGTCAATACATCATTAACACATTTCAACATGTTATTCCAATGACCCCAAACAAATCACCTAAACAACCAACCAAGGCATATTATCAAACACCTTGTAGGCATTAAGCATATTATCTCATTTTAAGCAAAACAACAACTTCCAACACACAAAACATGTCTTCAATATCACCAAGTTATATAATGCATCACATATAACTTACACATATCAAAATTTAGCTAGCAACAAGACTAAGCTCACTTCATGCTCACCTTTCCATTTTCATAACCACAAACATATATATATACATATATACACATGCATATATATAGATACCCTTAAACTAGCTACACCTAAGGTAGAATAATCCAACGTAGGAACAACCCCTACCTCTTAGGAGTGTAGAAAACCCCTAAAAACACTAAAACCACTCCAAAACTTTGAATCTCTCAAGATCGCCTCTTTGGATCTTCGGTGAAATTCCTTGTTTTTGGTGCCCACGCGTAGCCCTTGTCGCGTAGATCACTTCTCCCTTCTAGCTCGACGAAATCCGAGCGACGGTTGTCGGAGAAATCGCCGGAGAAAGGCTTAAGAAAAACCCTTTTCTCTCTCCTCTCTTTCTCTCTCTCTTTGAACGGCTGAACAAGGCTCAAGTGGCTTAGAAAATCTGATTTTTCAGATATTTTAGCCATATTTATAGTTTTAAATGTGTGGTCTACATCGCACCACTCGTTTATTACCTTCGGGTCCGTTTTTCGTCCCGAAACGACTCATTAAGTCCCGGATTAAGTCCAAATAAATTTTATTGGCACATTAATTCAATTATAAGGAATTTTAATATTTCTCGTTTTTGGGGACCTTTAAAAGGTCAATCGCCACGCAGTCGTCTCGATCTACGTGCAAAATCCGACTCTCTCGGAATTCGACGAATTTTCTGGTGGTTACTAGATTTCGCGTTGCGAATCCAATGGCGCACTCCGTTCCCTCCTCTGAGGTCTAGAACATATGTATTTTAAATACATGCAGTAGTGGCAAATTACCATTTTGCCCTTTTTCAGAAAAAGTTCAAATTTTCCCGGGTTTCACAAGAACGTTTGAATGCCAACTCACATTCAAACGTCCACTTGAACTATGAGAAGACCAGACTGCTGAGACATGGCGTGTTGCAACCAAGAAAGAAGACCATGAGGCGCTTGAGCACCACATTCGAATGCCAACTCACGTTCGAACGTCCACGGGAACTATTTGAGGACCAGGATAATGAGTGCAAAGCGCCAAGTTCTGAATTGAGTATGGAAATGGGGTTCTATAGAAGACAACAGGCCACTTGAGTGAGAGGGTCAAACCCCATATGGCGTTCGAACGCCTATAAAGCAAAGACAGAAGAAACGTTCGAACGCCCATAAAGCAAAAATAGATGAAACGTTCGAACGCCAGATACCGTTCGAACGTTCTCCATAGACAGGCTGCAGAGTGGTTGATCTTCTCTCTGGACATTGGGACTTTCACTTGGACTTTGGGCGGCATACACTATTCCTTCACCCCCTCTTGTCTCCTCCTCCTTGCCTATAAATACTTCCATTGTTGGAGAGCTTGAGGGAGACTTGGTAGAGAGCTTGATGGAGGCTTAGACTCCCACTCATAATATTGTAGAACTATCTTATATTTCCTTATATGAAGAAGTAGTTGTTCTAGAGATTGGTTTGGCATTAGTCCAACATCTCTTAGCTTGTTGCATAATTAGTTTTAAGCTTATGCTTTCATTTACATGCATAGAGGGAGATAGATTACCTTTGGTTGTGGATCACCCTCCAAAAGTGACTACCTTTCTTCTACTTTTAATTTGTGTTTCATTCACTTTCATTGCTTGAGCTTCTTTCTGCCCTTAGAGGAGTGAAACTCTTCCACTTTTCTAGAGCTTCGCCAAAGCCGTGAAGGGTGGAACGTGATTCACTCATTCTTTGTCGAAGATCGGCTCCCTATTTAGTGTGCTTTGCTTTGTGGTCCCTCTACTTGGAGGAATGAGCATCACTCACTTTTTTAGCTTTACCAAAACCATGAAGAGTGAGTAGTTTCTCATTCACTCTTTAGTAAGAGGAGAAGGACATGTATAAATTATCCGGACGTTATATTTGTGCAATTTCGATTATACTTAATGCTTTATATTCTCCATGCTTATTGAATGATTGATTGCATCTAGCAAAGCTAAGGTACTTTGTATAACTAGGAGTTCTTTCTATAACATAGATAACTCTTGTGTAGAAAGACTCATTGGTTCAAGGCAAGTACCCCCGCTAGATCTTCATGACTACCCTTCAATCTTCATCATTATTGTGCTTCAATTAAAGAATGGAAATGGAACATTAATGTCATGATTGGATGTTTTGTAGAAACACTTGTTTGTTTGTAGACAGGTTAAGTCTCGGCACAAACAATTCTTGTAAACTTCTAGAAAGACATCGGAATCATGTTCTTAATTTTCATAATCCACCTTGATCTTCCGATTAACCTGCTTTTGACACGGGGGTTAATTGAGTTATCAAGCACAAGTATAAAAAACCAGATAATTAACTACATGTCCAGATCCTTGAACTAAAGAGTGACTCTTTTACATTAGAGCTTATGTCATATTTTGTTTAGAAAATTCTCTTGGAAAGAATCTTATATTCTGTCCAGGAAATCTCATACATCACACAACTTCAAATCACAAGGGTTACAATCACTAGGTCTCCACCACTGCTTATCTCAAAACACCAACAAGAGTTCCCTGTGGATTCGACTTCGGACTCAAACCGGATTATTACTACAGCTTGACCGCCTGCACTTGGGTGTACAAATTTCGGATCAAGTCAGTTATGAACACCAAGCAAACCCTGTTGTTATATACCATTTTATCTATAGTTATTACGTACTTCATGCATGATATAATGATGCACGAAGTTGGGTTTTATGTAACAGTCGTGAGATTGGTTATAGACGGGTTAAATTTCGCCATAGTTAATACTTTTGATTCAATGAATAAACTGGAACTCCGTCTTCATTGAATCATCGACTTGCCAATCGGATAGCTAAAGTAAATGTTTTGAATGGTTCACCTTCGGGTTTACTAGGTTTATTTGGTTGTTGTGATATGGTTCAGTTTATACATCAAACCTACCGGTTAATTTTCTAGTAAAATGGGAGTTAATTGTTGTAAGGTGAAATTTTTATAATCAAGCAAAATAATGCATGTTGGATCCCCGATCAAAAGAGTAGCTTTTCATTTATTATTATCAAGAGTTTAATTTAAGTAATGATTTTATAATTCTAAGATCACACCACAAGTTATTGTGAAGCACACTACACACAAGACAATCTTACTTTTTTCAGTGTGAATTCCAACAGTTAGCTCCCTGAGGGTTCGACCTTGGACTTAAACTGAGGAATATTACAATTTTTCCACTTATACTTGGGTGTATGATTTAAATTATGTCAAACTTTTTAGTGTCATTGCCGAGGAGTTACGTTGATTTCAAAACGAATAGGAAAGTTGTCTATTTTGTAGTATATGTGTATATATGCTTGATTTTTTTCCCCGACGTACAAACCGACCCCGAATTATGTGTATATATGGCTTGTACATATTAGTGAGTGCCACTCTCCCTCGAGTTGGATGTAAGAAATGGGGAAAATCGTGTGTGGATGAACAAAAATATGTGTGTGTGTGCAAAAGTGCATATAAAGACTTGCAATGTCGTGTTTTACTTGGAATGAGTATTCCAAGGTCATCTCCCTCAGGGAATGAAAGGTCACATGCTTTTGAAGGATGATTTGTAAAGAAATGAAAATTTGAAAATATTGTGATTTGTGTTTTGGTGAGTTGTGTTTTGAGAAATATGCAAGAAAGCAAGGTTGGCTAATCCATAGAGGTAATTCCAATGGGAATGCCAAATCGACTCAATTCATTCAACCAATGGTGTCTCGGTGTTTGATTGATTCATAGGAAGTGAGGGACTAATGTGGTTGTGTAGGACAAAAGCATACCCCGTGACAAGTCTGATTAGTACTTAAAATTGACATATTATTGTGACATTTTAAGACTAATTGTACTTTGATGGAGTTTAAGTGATGTCATTTCAGGCCCTAAACTGAACAAGGACCCAAGAACAACAAGTACCACACTTGAATGCAACACCAGCACATTAGAGCCCAAAATTGGAGAAGCTTGGAGCACAGCCAGAACGTTCGAACGCCAACTCACGTTCGAACTAGACTGTAGCAGACTCAACTGTTAAGAGAAGGCGTGTTGCAGTGAGAAAAGAAGACTGAAGCTCTGAAGCACTTGAGTGTCACGTTCGAACGCCAACTCATGTTCGAACGTGCACTTGAGTTGATTGATGACCAGACTACTGCATAGAGTTGGAACTGAACTTCACAGAAGACCAAAAGACCACTCGAGTGAAAGGGTCAGAACGGCAGTCAACGTTCGAACGCCCATAGTGCAAAAACAGAAACAACGTTCGAATGCCAACTCATGTTCTCCACAGACTGGCAGCAGAGTGGTTGGCTTTTCACTTGGACTTGGGCGGCAAACACTATTCCTTCACCTCCTCTTGTCCCCTCCTCTTGCCTATAAATACTCCCCTTGTTGGAGAGCTAAAGGGAGCCAAGGAGGAAAGTTGATGGAGGCTTAGACTCCCACTCTCATTGTAGATTTAGCTTATTTTCCTTGTATGAAGTCTTTATTTTAGAGATTAGTTTGGCTTTAGTCCAACATCTCTTGCTTGTTATAAAAGTAGTTTTATGCTTATGCTTATGTTTATGCTTTCATTTTACATGCATAGAAGAGAGATAGCTCACCTTTTGGTTGAGGAAGCAACCCTCCAATTCTTGGTTGAGGAAGCCACCCTCCAAATGTGACTAGCTTTCTTATACTTTTATTGTTCATACATTTCACTTCCATTGCTTGCGCTTCTTTCTTTCTTAGAAGAGTGAAACTCTTCCACTTTTCTAGAGATTTACCAAAGCCGTGAAGGGTGGAACGTGATTCACCCTTTCTTTGTTAAAGATTGGCTCCGTGTTTGTTGTACTTTATATTTTAAGTTCTCTACTTGGAGGGATGAGCATCACTCACTTTTCTAGCTTTACCCAAGCTATGAAGAGTGAGTAGTTTCTCATTCACTCTTTAGTAAGAGGAGAAGGTCATGTATAAGTTATCCGGGAATCATATTTGTGCATTGTTTTTATGCTTAATGTTTATTTCTTCTTGTTATTGGATGATTGATTGCATCTAGCAAAGCTAAAGTTATCCGGGAATCATATTTGTGCATTGTTTTTATGCTTAATGTTTATTTCTTCTTGTTATTGGATGATTGATTGCATCTAGCAAAGCTAAGGTACTTTGTATAACTGTGGGTTCTTTCTATGACACGGATGACTCTTGCATAGAAAGACTCATCAGTTCAAGGCAAGTACCCCGACTAGATCCTCATGATTACCCTTCAATCCTCCCCCTTATTGTACTTCATTTAAAGAATGGAATATTAATATCATGATTGGATATCTTGTAGAAACACTTGCTTGTTTGTAGACGGGTTAAGTCTCGGCACAGACAATTCTTGTAAACTTCTAGAAAGACATCGGAATCATGTTCTTAATTCTCACAATCCATCTTTATCTTCCGATTAACTTGTTGTTAACACGGGAGTTAATTGAGTTATCAAGCACAATTATGACAAACTGGATAACTAACTACATGTCCAGATCCTTGCACTAAAGAGTGACTCTTTTTAATCAGCACTTATCTCTTGTTTTGTTAAGAAAATCCTCTTGGAAAGAATCTTATATTTTGTCCAGGAAAAATCATATCTCACAGCAAATCTCAAGTGTTACAATCAATAGGTCTCTACCACTGCTCACCTCAGAAATATCAACAAAAGTTCCCTGTGGATTCGACTCCGGTCTCAAACCGGATTATTACTACAGCTTGACCGCCTGCACTTGGGTGTACACATTTCGGATCAAGAACAAAGTCTACGGTGTATCAAGAGCCCACAACCACGTTCGCACTCAACCTAGTCAAACCAAACACTTTACACTATGAGGAAGAATGAAAAAGAGTTGATTTCACATTCCCAAGAGAAAATTCCTCTTGGATTAGCAAACTAAAAGTTTAGCTACTCGTAATAAAGGCAAGAAAAAACATTATGTAAAGAAACATGGAAGTGAAATCAACTAGAAAACTTTTATTAATGTAAGAAAAGGTTTAAACTACAAGAGCAAAGTCATTCATACCCAAAATGCAAAGCTTGAATATAAAATACCCAAATGTAGAAATGAAAATACAAGAACACTTAGCTAAGCTTGATTACAACTTGAATAAAAGAGATTAGAGTGTAAGAGGGAAATATTACAAGTAAAATAGAGCTTACTACAATGAAAATGGTGAAGGAAATGTAAAAACCCAGCTTCTCTCTCTAAAACTTCATCTTCAACCTTGGAGCTTCTCTCTCTAAAAGCATATGAAATCTGAATAATGGTGTAAGAGCTCTCCAATTTTCGTCCATATCCTCTCCCTTAGCATGTGTGACTGAATTGGAATGATTGGAGAGAGGTTGTCCACTTCAACAATCATTTTCAGTCCAAGCATGGTCCTCCCATGCTATTCCAACCACCTCTCTTCTCTCTCTTGCTTCTCCCCTCTCTCATACTTCAAATCTAACTTTAGGGGTTTGGAGAGCATCATGGGGTGTCAAACATGTCAAGGTATGGCTTATAGGACAAGAGGTGGGCCCCCGAAGTAAGTGGAGTCGTGTGAAGAAGTGTCTGCCAGATTTGGGCATGTTCTACCGGTAGAAGGTAAAAAACCTACCGTTAGGTTTTTTTCAGTAAGCTTTTCTACTGGTAGGTTTCTTGCATGGCAAAGGTAGAAATTTCTAGTGGCATTTTCTATCGGTAGGTCCTGAGTCTTCTACCGGTGGATGTTGTATTGCCTTGGGATTTTCTTGGTTCCTTGAGGTCCCGAGCCATCCGTTATGTGGTCCCTTCTTCCCCATTGACTTTAAGCACTTGATGGGGTGTTTATACATGACCTTATCTGCTCTTTACCTACAATCACAAAAATCTTCATTAATTGTAAATGTGAAACCATTTTTCCCAAATTTCACCACAAAACAAGTAAAATGGGTGCAATAGAGATGCATGATGTGCAATATTCTATACTCATCAATATACTGTTTGTTTTATTGTTTATGCATGTTAAGTCATCAGTAGGGTCTGTAAATTAGTCTAGTCCTTCATCTTCATCATCACAATCATCTTCAGACTTTTTTGACCTAAGTATGGCTAATAATAATCAAAGGGAAGAAGAGGTGGTTCAGAATTTCAGACCTATGAGAGAATATTTGCATCCTACATGCACTAGTGTCCCTTCATGTTTTGTTTTCCCTACAAATGCTCCAAATTTTAATGTTAAGCCAGGGACAATACAGCTTTTGCCTTAGTTTCATGGTCTTGAGTCTAAAAACCCTTATTTACATATGAAAGAATTTGAAGAAGTATGTGGTGCATTGCAAGATATATTAGAAATGGCCCGGTTTAAACTTTTCCCTTTTTCTTTGAAGGATAAAGCTAAACAGTGGCTAAATTCTTTGAAAGCTTAATCTATTCCAAGTTGGCAAGTTTTGCAAACTAAATTTTTCCATGAATTTTTTCCATTACATCCCACTAATGCATTGAGACATCTAATCATGAATTTTTGTGTGAAAGAAGTAGAAACGTTTTACCAATATTGGGAGAGATTTAAGGATCTTCTCCAACCTTGCCCACATCGTGCATTTGAAACTTGGACCTTAATTGGTTTATTCTGTGATGCCATCCCGTCTGCAATGCGTCAGTTTGTTGAAATGATGGCCTAGGGGGAATTCATGGGTAAGAATCTCGATGAGGTGTTCGAGTTTTTTGTTACCATTTCAGAGCGTTCCCAAATGTGGGACTCGACCTCGCCAAATATTGTTGAAACCAAGTCATCTTCATCCCAAGGAGGAAAATACATGTTTAAAAAGTATGATGACCTAAGGGTTAGAATGGATACTTTGTCTAGAAAGATGGACACTCTAGAGATGACAAAAGTCAAGCAAGTTTCTGTTGTGTCGCCCACTAATTAGTTGTGTGGAATTTGTGCTCTGGCAGGACATCCCAAGGGGGAGTGTCCTACCATTCCAGCTTTCAAAGAGGTTCTAATGGAACAAACCAATGCATTTTCAAACTTTAACAAGCCTTATTGAAATTCATACTCTAAAACCTATAACCCAAGTGGCAGAATCACCCGAATTTTAGTTGAAAAAATCACAGTCTTTGAATCAGCAACCAAGTCCACCTTCACCATAATCCCAGATTCAGCAGCCATATCAGCCCTATAACCCCCACATAAGAGAAGTTTAGAAGACACCATAAATCAGTTCATTCAAAGTCAAATGAGTTTTAATACTCAGTCAACTCATGTATTTAATAATTTCAAAGCTCAAACTTCACATAATACTGAGGATACAAAGAGTCATCTGGCCAAGTTGACCCAATCTTTGAGCACAACGGAAAAGGGAAAATTCCCATCTCAATCAAAACTTCCGTAGGGTCAAACTCAGTTAATGTCGTGTCTTCTAAACCTTCTCCGAGTCAAGTACAAGCAATTACCACACTGAGAAGTGGATAGGTGATTGACAAGACTATTAAGGCCAAAACTTTACAACCAATAGTTGATTCAATCCTGGTAAATGAACCAATTGATCTTGAACTTTTGATTGAAAAGGAAACAAAATTGAAAATGAAAAAGAAAAATTAAGTCATGTTCCTTTACCTTTTCCTCAAAGAGTCAAGAAACCTCAACCATTGAACAATCACGCTGAAACCTTTGAGTTGTTTAAGCAAGTGAAGATTAACATCCCCCTATTAGATGCAATCAAGCAAGTCCCATGTTATGCTAAGTTTTTGAAAGACCTCTAGGCAGTTAAGAGAAGGATCGTTGTATAGAAAAGAGCATTTTGACTGAACAGACTAGTGCTATTATTCAGCAAAAGGTCCATCTAAAGCACAAAGATCCTGGGAGACTTACAGTTTCATGTATAATCGAGAACATTAGGATTGAGCAAGCCCTTCTTGATCTGGGAACCAATGTTAATTTGTTTCCGTATTCATTTTATGAGTAGTTAGGGTTGAGAGAATTAAAACCCATAAATGTCACATTACAGTTGGCTGATTATTCTATGAAAATTCCTCGAGGAGTTGTTGAAGATGTACTCGTTCAAGTTAATAAGCTTTATTTTCCAGTAGATTTTATTTTTTTGGATACACAGCCAGGATACACAGTTAGTTTTACATGCTCTACACAAATTCCTATCATCCTAGGGTGACCATTCCTAGCCACATCAAATGAATTGATCAATTGTAGGAATGGAATCATGAAACTCTCATTTGGAAATATGACATTGGAATTGAATGTATTCGATATTGCTAAGCAACCCATAGGGGAAGAACAATTACATGATGTAAATTGCATTGAGTTATTAACTCAAAATATGTTTGAAAATGGTTGTACAAAGAAAGAGTCATATGCATTAGAGTCTGTAAATAATGTTGAGTCTGTAGATATGTCTACTATCAAAACATGGGTTCCAAAATTTAAAGAGTTATTGCCTACATGAACAAAGTCTATAGAGTCTAGTGTTGTTGCCCCCAAACTAGAGTTGAAACCTCTTCTGCCTAACTTAAAATATGTCTTCTTGGGAGAGGATGAAACTTATCCAGTTGTAATATCTTCAAAATTGTCGGAAGGTCAAGAAAAACAGTTGATAAAAGTCATAAAAAATCATCAAAGTGCAATCGGTTGGACGGTAGCCCATATAAATGGTATAAATCCTCTTCTATGTACTCATCGTATATACTTAGAAGAAGACTCTAAACCATCCCGAAAGCCGCAAAGCAGGTTAAATCCACATTTAAAAGAGATAGTCTGGGCTAAAGTGCTTAAACTATTAGACGTTGATATTATATATCATATATCTGATAATAAATGTGTTAGCCCTACACAAGTAGTACCCCAAAAATCTGGTGTTACGGTATTGAGAAATCAAGGGAATGAACTAGTCGCTATACGTACAGTCACTGACTGGCGTATCTGTATTGACTATCGAAAATTAAATTCTCTTGCCAAAAAAGATCATTTTTCCCTACCTTTCCTGGACTAAGTTTTGGAAAGAATAGCCAAACATGTATATTATTGTTTTTTGGATGGATATTCTGGCTATAACCAGATTGAAATAACAACTGATGACCAAGAGAAATGGAACTTTTGCTTATAAAAGAATGTCATTTGGATTGTGTAATGCTCCAACCATTTTTCAACGTTGTATGCTGAGTATTTTTAGCGATATGGTGGAGCGATTGTTAGAAGTATTCATGGTTAATTTTTCTGTATATGGTGAATCATTTGAATTATGTTTAGAAAATTTTGAAAAAGTCCTTACTCGGTGTGAGGAAACAAATCTTATGTTGAATTGAGAAAAATGTCTTTTTATGGTCACATAGGGCATTTTGTTCTACGACATGTTGATTCTGTAGAGGAAATTGAAGTTGACAAGTCAAAGATTGATGTAATAGCCAGTCTCCCTCCACCTAAGACTGTAAAAGATGTTCGATCCTTTCTAGGTCATGGAGGATTCCATAGAAGATTCATTAAAGATTTTAGTTTGATATCTAGACCAATGTGTAATCTTCTATGCCAAGATGTACCATTTGATTGGAATGATACATGTGAATCAGCATTTGATAAACTCAAAAGCATGCTTATTTCTGCACCAATTATGCAACCTCCTGATTGGTTTTTACCATTTAAATTAATGTGTGATGCTAGTGATTATGCAGTAGGAGCTAACTTAGGTCAAAGGAAAGATAAAAGAACCTATGTGATTTACTATGCAAGCAAAAATCTGAATGATGCACAAATGAATTATTCTACTATAGAAAAACGAATTGATTGATGTAGTATTTGCTTTAGATAAATTTCAATCATATCTAATTAGATCCTCAATTATTGTGTTTACTGATCATGCAGCCTTGAAATATCTGCTCATGAAGAATGATGCTAAGCCACATCTCCTACGATGGATACTACTGCTTTAAAAATTTGATCTTATCATCAAAGACAAGAAAGGAGTTGAAAATATGGTAGCTGATCTTTTATCAAGGCTGAATTATGATACAAAAGTAGAATCAATACCAACAAAAGAAACTTTTCCTAATGAGTAATTATTAGCAGTAACAGAAGTGTCATAGTATGCAGATATAGCTAATTATTTAGTCACATATACTATTCCTTTTTATTATACCTGGATCGACAATTTTTTTTTTAAAGAGTGGTAGCCAATTTATTTTGGGAAGATCCTTATGTGTTCAAATACTGCAAGGATCAAATAATTAGACGTTGTGTACCCAATCATAAAATAGGTCAGGTCATTTCATTTTGTCATTCTGAAGCTTGTGGGGGAGCATTTTTCTTCAAAGAAAACCTCTATTAAAATTTTGTAGTGTGGATTTTATTTACCAACCTTTTTCAAGGATGTACATGATTTTTGTCTAAATTGCAACCGATGACAAATGATGGGAAATCTTTCAAAAAGAAACATGATGCCTTTGAATCCTATTAAAAATTTTTATTGTTGGGCCATCAATTTTATGGGACCATTTATCCCATCCTTTGGACATCTGTACATTTTGGTTGCCCTTGATTATGTTTCCAAATGGGTGGAGACAATTCCTTGTTGAAATAATGATTACCGCATAGTAATCAGGTTTTTTAAAGAAAATATTTTGTCTAAATTTGGAATTCCTCGAGCCATTTGATTTAATGAAAAAATATTTGATTTTACATAACGTATCTATCCCTTATCATCCTCAGACAAGTGGACAGGCTGAATTAGCTAATAAGATGATAAAATATATTTTGGAAAAAAACCGTCAATCCATATCACAAAGATTGGTCTTTGAAACTGACTGATGCGTTTTGGGCTTACCGAACTGCATACCAAACTATTTTGGGAATGTCTCCTTATCCGCTGGTTTATGGTAAACCAAGTCACTTGCCTATAGAATTGGAACATTGAGCATATTGAGCAATCAAAATGATGAATTTTGATATTGACAAAGCTAGTGCTTCCCACAAACTTCAGGTTAATGATTTTGAAGAACTGAGAAATGAAGCATATAAAAATGCAAAGATTGCCAAGTCAGAATTTAAATTTTTCATGATAAAAATAATGTGCGAAAGTCCTTTGTACCCTCTCAAAAAGTTATGTTATATAATTCAAGGCTCCTCCTATTTCCTAGAAAGTCAAGATCAAGATGGACCTACCCATATATTGTTAAACAAGTTTATGAACATGGGTCAATTGAAATTGAAAATCCATTAACAGGAAATGTTTTCAAATTAAATGGTCAAAGGCTTAAGCCATATCATGATAGATTTGTTCAAAATGTGGATTCCATTCAGTTAATGGAACTCGTGTATATGCCTTGAGAAGTTATTATGAATGTTTGATTGTAAATATTAGTCATAACTGTTTGATGTTTGTTTTACAGATAAGTGTTTTTGCACTATGGATTTGGCTCACCTCTAGATCTTATGAGCAATTGGCTATAAATTTTACTTTATAATGTTATACATTGATGAAAATGTTAAAATTAGGTTGGGGGAGGGAACAATTCATATTCGTCTTTATGACCGACAGACGTGAAAGAACCGGATAATGGGTCTTTTTTCAAATTTTCTAGAGTCTTTTCTCAAAAAAATTTCAAAATTTTTCCAAAATGAATGAAATTTTTTTGTAGTTTAGAATGGAAATGTTACACATTTTTCCGAAAGATATACACTCTTTGATCATAGAAAAATCAAAGGATGTAAGGAAATTATAAAATTTTGGTAGTTAAGCAAAACCTTTGTGTGGAAAAAGTTCATTTGCCAAGCGCCGATGAGCAAATCGACTCGGTGGTTCTGTAAAGTGCGGTCGATTAATGCATATGAGAGAATTTAATCAATGCACCGAACCAATTTAAGGTCGAGTATTAGATCATTTCGACTGGATTAAGTATGGATAGAGTAAGGATTACCCTGAGACGCCATCATATTCTAGTCCAATGCTCTCAAGATACGTGCGATAGGAAATTAATTGGTTCATTGATGTTCTTGATTTAGAAGATTCTAATTAAAATTACTTGTGAGCAAGTTGTATAATCTTAGGGTTTGTATGAATGTATATAAGTATAGTTTGATTTAATGTATTAATTTTGAATTTAAGGTTATTAGTTAGTTAAATGTGAAAATTTTGAATTTAAACTAATTATTTGTAACTATAGGTTGAAAGCTGAAGCTGGAAACTAGGAAAAGATCAAGGGTCAGCAGCTAGAACACCTGTGCAAAATCTAGTGAATCAGCACCAGCAGTTCCCTCGTAGTAGAAATTCGAAAAAATCTCTTCAGATTTGCTTCACCCATAAGATTTTCTTCGATTCTACTCCGATTAACACTTACCCATCATCTTTTATAGGTTTCTACCAAACAAAAACCTTTAAAATTCTATATTGAGCAAGAAATTCAAGATTTGATGGATCCAATAAGAGAGACAAGAGCTTCATCAAGAAATCCAAGAGAGAGACAAGACCTTCATAAATTCCAACAAAGCAAAGAACATCTCCACTGCCTGAAGTCGTCTCACAACAAGAGGAACAACCCCAAATTCACAATCAATTTGACAATGCTATGTTTGAAAACATTGAGCAGCAAGTTTGGTATGATATTCATTTTTCTATAAAACTATTATTGCTAAAAGATTTGTGATATATAAGGATTTTGAATACATAGGGGTTAGGTAAAATCTAGCAGCACGGGGTTCGCTACATTATGTGAAATTGGTAGGTGTTGCTTATGAATGTTTAGTCTGGGAATTTTATAGTAATACACAAGAAACTGGGCCAAGGCAATTACATGCATATCTTAGGAGAGTTGTATTTTAGGTTACACCCGCTACAATTGCGAATTATTTAAACCATATACCAAGGCATTAGCATCCACAATACCCCTACACCACATTGCCTGACATGTCTACCATTGGGATTGAATTGACTGGGAATCCGAATTACGTATGGGGTAGGCCAAATAAGTATATTAAGCAAGGGGACTTGATTGACAAATACATAATTCTGAACTTTATAACTTTAAACAATATGTTGCCTCAGTCTCTGAAAAATCAAATTTACACTGAAAGGGCCTATTTTCTGTATGCTTTTGGAAGGGAATACACTATTGACCTGCTGACGTTGATAATGGATATAGGGCAATATAGTGGTGGCCCATCAGCCTAGTGACTAGAGTTCTTGGAACTTCTATGCTCTTTCTACTTTTACTAAAATTTTTATTATTCACTTTGATTTATGCTAGTTAGATGTTTTGAAAGATTTTTTTTGATTTAGTTTTAATTAATTTGGTTAGTTTGTGATTTTACTTAAATTTTATTGTGTTATGATACTTAGTTCATATAACTCACGATATGAATTACATTATCATTCTAATGATTTGCAGGTATAACCCTAACCGAATTATAAGGGATTTTCATACACTGTTTGTACACTTTCTTTATATGTTCATAGAAAATCATCATTATAAGCAAAAAATAACTTCTTATTTTAAAAACCCTTTTGAAATAGCATGATCCTTTATAAAGCTTACATATATAGTGAAGATGTATAAGCCGTGTGCAGATTTTGAGCCATTGTTCATCAGAGAGAATTTCAGTTCAGTGTAATGTTTCTTTGAATAATCTCATTATTATTGATTTGGTTAGCACTTGTTTAATAACATGGTCAACATTTTCCCTTAAACTGTAAATGGAAATCATGCAGGTGTATGAATTCTGGAAAATGTTCTTAGGCCATTTGTGATTTTATTTTTGAGCTTTAGTCATTTCTTTTGCAAAACTATCCCCCTAGTAAGCCATGATTGAGCCTTGGTAAAAGAAAATTTTCTTTTCCTTAACCCATGCATTAACCAAGCAACATAAAATATATTTGACAAAGCTTTGCTATCTAATTTTCTTGCACCCTCTTATAAAAAAAAAAAGCATTATACAAGAAATGAGAAAAATGGAGAATACGGTTCGAAAATAAAAAGATAGAAGAAAAGCATATGTGAAAAAAAGAAAAAGAAAAGAGAAATAGAAAAAGAAAAGGAAATTCTGCAAAGAAATAAAATATCTAAGAAATTACAAGCTTGAGATTGGCAATGGAGAATGCGAAGCAGGATGTTCTACAAGAGCCTGTAAAGTAAAAGGGAGATGTGTGCTACACAAATTGAAAATGATAGTTTTTTGAATCCCTTAGACGTCATTTCTTAAACCCAATACCTTTAGCCAAGTTATAACCCTAATAAAGTCCTTTTTTATTCTAGAAAGCATGCACATGTATAACTTTCACCTATTCGTTAAAATGGAGAGTGTTGATGATATTGTTTGATATAGTGTTAATATTCCTTCAAGAGATTTTGCCAAATTCCAGTTTTATTCAAAAAAAAAAAAAAACCTTATTTTGGAAGATTACTTTGTTGCAATTACTTTGCTTTTATAAAAATATTCTTATCACATGTAATTATTGAGTGGTAATCACTAAAACATGAGTGTATTCTTTGCTGAGTAATTTCCATGGAAGGATTGACATCAAGGCAAATTCTTTTACAGTAGAGTAAAGGATTGTGATATTCCTTAAGTATTTTTGAAATAAAGAAATCCCTGCACACACACACGAGTTTTTCTGAAAAAATATAGAATAGTGATACAAAGGGTGTGAGTTACTCTTATAATAATAAGGGCAGGGGAAAGAACCCGGTAATAGAATATAATGGTAATTTAATTTTATTTGTGAAAATATGAATTATGCAATCATAACCTTTGAAGTTTGTGCGTATTGATTAGCACAAAACTTTGCATATTTTAGGTGCTAATCAGCATATTTTCAATTGCTTATGGGGCTTAATTGACTGGAGTTAGATTAGTACTGTGCTTAATGATGATTCTTGGTGTTTGCCGAAAAAGAGCGCTAAATGAAGCTTCCTAAAGCCTTCCCAAATGAGTTGAGGTGAATGAGGATGAAAGAGTGGCTAAAGAGGTCTCAGGAGTGAAGAAATCAGAAAAATCAGACAAAGCAGCAGAAGCGTACCAGTACGGTTTGGCCACTGGAACATAGCGTACCGGTACGGTCCAGCCTCTGGAGTTCAGGGTACCGGTACGGTCTGCTATTCCTGCCCCAATCTCTGCAACTCAAGCCGCCGTTTTTTAGGGACCCACCAATCACTCTCCCACTTGTCTCTGACTCATCCAGCACGTAGTACCACTCCCACTCTGACTTGGAAAAGCTAAAATGATAAATGAAGAGAGAGATGAAGAAGGGAGCTGGGTGTGCAGGCTAGCTCTGCACTACCCTGTCCAGCTTGTCCCCCTTGACCCCTAAGGATTGAGGATCACATCAGAGAGCTACAGAGGAGACTACGGGACATTTTTTGGAGGGAAAGAGCTCTCCAGCATTGGGCATTCAGCATTGGTTACAGATATAGAGTGATATAGAGAGAGAGAGAGAGTCTGGAGAAGATGATTAATAGTGTTCTAGAGAGATAAACTTGAGATTTTCACATTTTCTTCATTACATTGTCTTGTAATCTCCTGTAAGAACCTTTAAAGTTTCATTTAATGTTATTAATGCTAGTTCCTAGAAGTTCATTGCAAGTTTAATTCTCTTTTGAAGCTTTTACCATCAATGCATCAAAGTTCTTCATTTTCTTACTTTTAAAATGGGTTTTCATTGCTTTCACTTATAGCTTATGTTTGTGTGCATTTAGTTACTCAAGAACTTCATTTCTTTGCAATGCATTTTCATTACATTGTTAATTTAATCTTAAGCATGAGTAGCTAAAATATTTTAGTTGGCAAAACCAAGGGGAACCTCCACTTGGGTATGCCATTTCAACTCATTCTCCTCCCTTTTTCAGAGGTCAATGGTTCGGTTTGACTGGATTGAGGGTGGATAAATTGGTGAGTCTTTGATATTCCGTAGGCCTAGTCACGGTTTATGCTTAGATACTCACCCTTCTTATCCTTAGCTTCCCACGAATCAATCGTTCATTCATGCTCTATTGGAGAGGGATTCGAGTTGAGATGACATTCCTATTGGAGTAACCTGTTGGGTTTGCCAACATTTGTTCTCATTTCATTTTCACCAAAGCACACTTCACCAAACAACTTTCAACAAACAAAAGATTTTACATTTTCTTTCACCCAAAAATCACTTTCCCCTTGGTTTACTTCCTTCCCCGTGGAAACGACCTTGGAATACCTCCAAGTAAAACACGATCCACAAAAGTCTCCTTGCGCTTGGGGAGCATTTTTGTTCATACACATAACACATTTCCACCATCCCATTTTCCCATCTCCTTGCCCTTTCTTTTGACACTACTCCAAAGGGAGTGTGACACTCCCATCCATCCCTATACATTACATTTTGAGGGAGGATATTTAGGGGTTAGGGATAACAAGGAAAAACACCAAGCATTTTTGGCGTCGTTGCTGGGGAAGGCAAGTGTCAAACCAAGAAGGTGATTTCTAGACGACAGAGGTAAGTCCCGTGATCTTCATCACGGGCTTAGGTACGTTGTCTCGTGTATATATTCTTGTTTGTGTATAATTTTATTTATAGATATTTTTTTGTATGTGGGGCAGGGACGACCAAAATCGGTTAGTTAGGCAACACCTTGGCCCCAACATGAATCTTTACCAAGACCCACCCGAGGATGCAGGTGATAATTTTGAAAATGTGGATGCCAACCCGAACGTGCAAAGGGGTGGGGGAGGACCAGAACATAGAATACCCAATCCACGAATGCATTTCCCCCCTCCTAGAAATGAAGGGAACAATATCCCAATTAATCCTCCGGCGAGGTCAATGCGGGAATTCCTTCAACCAACCCGCACCACCACACCTTCATACATCCACCTTCCAGTCCAAGCTCATCTCTTCATAGTTAACCCAGGGATGTTGCAATTACTTCCTACTTTTCACGGAATTGAGAATGAGAACCCCTATTCTCATATAAGAGACTTTGAGGAAATAGTTGTAACATTTCTCCCCAATCACAATATGGAAGAGATAGCAAGAATGAAATTGTTCCCTTTTTCCCTGAGTGATAAGGCAAAAACTTGGCTTCATTCATTGAGACCCCGAACCGTGACATCTTGGGGCCAAATGATTTTCGTGTTTTTGAACAAGTTTTTTCCGGTGCATAAAACCACCACCCTAAAGAAACAAATTCAAAATTTATCTGAGCTGCCCAATGAACAATTCTATCACTGCTGGGAACGATATAAGGATTTGCTACAATCCATTCCACACCATGGCTTTGAACCATGGCAAATGGTGAGTTTCTTCTATGAAGAAAAAACCCAGGCCATCGACAGTTCATTGATATGATGTGTAATGGGGAGTTTTTGAGCAAAGACCCTGATGAGGCCTTAGATTATTTTGATGCATTGGCGGAAAATGCACAGTCATGGGACATTACTAATCCCACCGATGTACCAAGGTCTTCTCCTCGAGGGAGTAGCCAAACTCATAGGGGAGGGATTTATGACTTAAGTGACCGGGAGGACTTACTTTCAAAAATTGCCAAATTATCTAGGAAGGTTGAGAGTCTCGAGGTTAATAGGAGGCATGAGGTGTCACAAGTGTCAAAGGCCGAGGAGTTTTGCTCAATCTGTAAGAATGTGGAGCATTCCACATCGGAGTGCCCCAACATTCCAGCGCTTAAGGAAGCATATCACGAGCAAGTCCATGCATTTAACCAACCAAGGTAATCATTCTCCCCTCACTCAAACACGTATAATCCGGGTTGGAGCAACCACCCAAATTTTAGTTGGAGAAATGAGAATCCCACGCCTCATGGTTCAATTGCACATACACCTTCTGTGCCTCCTAAGCAAGGTCAATACCAAGGTCAGGGGCAAACGTCTAGCTCCCAATACCCCTGGACTAATCCGCAAGGGTATTCGAAAAACCCGCCACCACAAAATTTCTCTCCAAGTCCACCTTCACAAAGTTTTTCTCAAGGACTGTCCAATCCATCCACATACCAACCTCCTCACAAAAGGAATTTGGAGGATATGATCCATTCCTTCATTCAAAGCCAAACCACCATCAATAACCAAAATGCCACAACCATCAATGATATAAGAGCCCAACTCACAAAGTTGACAAACTCCGTAGGGGCATCTCAACAAGAAAAGGGGAAGTTCCCCGCTCAACCACAAGAGGACCTAGGGGTCAACACGTTGTTGAGTCGTCGGGCCCTTCGAGAGAGAGTTGCAAGCAACTCAAAGCTGTCACCACCCTCCGTAGTGGCAAAGAAATTGACAAAACCATTTTGCCAACGGTCTCACCCAAGACCACATTGCCAAAAGGAAAAGATATCTTGGGTGACTCCGACAAGGGTGAGTTGAGTGAAGAGAAAGAAAGAGAGGTTGTTGAGAAAGAAAAATTAATTGATGATTGTGTGGTTATTCCTTCCATGCCTGCCCCTTTCCCGAGTCGTTTGAAGCCACCTATCAAGGTGGCTAATTATAGTGATATTTTGGAAATGTTTAAGCAGGTGAAGATTAACATTCCACTCCTCGACGCCATTAAGCAAATCCCATCTTGTACTAAAATTTTGAAGGATCTATGCACGGTGAAAGGAGATTGAATATCCACAAGAAGGCATTCCTTACAGAACAAGTGGGCTCAATATTGAGGACCAACACTCCTCCCAAATTCAAAGACCCCGGTTGTCCAACCATAGCCATCTCCATTGGGAATTGTCGAGTGGAGCAAGCACTCCTCGATTTGGGGGCAAGTGTGAATCTTCTTCCTTTCTCGGTGTATCAACAACTTCAGCTTGAGGAGTTGAAGCCCACCTCAATCACGCTTTAATTGGCGGATCGTAGTATCCGTACACCAAGGGGAGTAGTTGAGGATGTCTTAGTTCAAATTGATAAATTTTACTTTCCTTTCGATTTCATTGTGCTTGATACACACCCTATTGCAAACCTTAGCTCCAAAATTCTCGTAATACTTGGAAGACCCTCCCTTGCTACATCTAACGCCGTGATAAATTGCAGGAACGGTCTAATGAAGTTGGCATTTGGGGATATGACAATGGTGTGACGCCCCAATCTCCGGGGGTCCTATATTAACCGTTGACCACCCGTCAACCCGCGGAAATAACCATGGATGTCACTCAACCTAACACCACGGTAGTAGCATCCCCTTAACCGGGATCTTAATTCACCATTGTTAACCGGATTCGATTATTCATTTGGGTTCAACCAATATTCGATATACCATGATTTATACTCCATTTACTTCATTGGAGGGAAAGGAAACGTAGATTGAAAATAGGGCGAAGCAGTGTGAAAATCTGAAAATTTTGAAGAGAGTACCGGTACCCAGTACCGGTACCATTCAGTACCGGTACCCGGTACCGGTACTGTCAACCCACTGGAAAGAGGGTACCGGTGTCCAGTACCGGTACCATTCCGTACCGGTACCCAGTACCGGTACCATTCAGTACCGGTACCCAGTACCGGTACTCTCTGCCCAGTTTTGCCATTTTCAACCATTTTTCCTTTCCAATCCATTCAAAACCCTTCCCAACTCATCAAATACATGTTTGACAAGGATTTCCATATAAAACATGGTTTATACAAGTTCTATTACAATTGATTCCATACATTTACATATCAAAATGGAATTCTTTTCAAAAGCTTTTACAAAACAACAATAAAAGCCACAAGTCGGCTTTCTTCAACCTTGGGGCTCGAAATGGGAGCCGTCCGCCGGCGTGAACCCCGCACCTGAAATGTTGTCCCACGAAGGGTGAGCCACGCTCAATAGGATATCCTCCTACAGAGGCTACTCCCCAACCTAAGTGCATATGAAATGCGCACATGCAACAAATCAACAAGCATCAACCAATCTAACAAGAGTATATAATTCAATGTTAGAAAGCTACCATGCTATACTATGTCATGCCATGATATGAGATGGAACTCACTCATGCACCTTGTCCCGAGTCTTCCCCGACTTACACCACACAATGCAAAAGCCAATGTGTATGAACCCGTCTATTGACGGAAAAACCCTCCCAATGATCGTTTGAGATAAAAGTTATGTCTTTATAAAAAAATCAAATCATTGTTTGAGGCTACCCATTGGATGGGTGTTTTTATATAACAAAATCTTGTGTCTTCTTGGGCAACGGATTTTGGAGTCGCACCACTGGCTCCGTGGGCCATGCCACTTTTCTGGAATTTCACCTCCGGTCAAATGACTAAACCAAGTGGTTCCGGGTTTTTCACCCGAGGGAGTGTCTAGCCCTACTTGCTTTACCCGACACAAGTTTTCCTTATGCAATGCAACCGTGCAACTCAGTCGGATCTTCGATCCCGACTTTCCCGAGTTCACATACCAACCACCAAGATTTGGTGTTTGATCCACAACACATGCACACACCCACACTCATACCTATGACCCATGAATGCAATGTCAACTCACCCACACACATTCATGTCTTATAACCATGAATGTGGTGTACCCATGAGAATGCAATGTAATGTACCCTTGCATCTTCTCCACATGTTCAATATGTATGAATGCCATATGAACAACACAACAATAAATCCACATATCCATGGTACTTCATATCATAAGCATATGAACACCATAATTTAACACATTGTCAATATATAGCAAGCATGCATATATCAACATTTCATCCAATAACCATTTTCAAACATGTTATCACATAAGCATGCAATTAACATAGCAAACTCATCAATACAACATTTTCACCAAGGCATTTAATCAACACCTTCGAACCACCCAAAGCATGTAATCATATAATATACTCAAATTCATCATAAAACTCAAGAAATCATATTAATTGATTTCTACACAATTATACCAAGATAGAATTCATTCTACCCATAACATAACCTCATATGTCATAATTTCTCAGGAAATTATCAACAACCATTCCTAATTGTCCATTTCATTTAGGAATTCACTTTACCCAATTTCCCATATCAATTTTCTACACTTCAAGTTTCTTTATGAAATTTACCCATCAAGTAAATTTATTTACCCATTTCATACCAACCTTGCTTAGCATATTTGGTACTCATTTCCCACACATGAAATGCATTAGTGGTACATTAAACTAGAGAATGTGATTTAAATCTTGCTACCCATTCTCAATACCCATTTCACCCAAATAACCACAATAGGCAAGTGATACATATATATATACACCTACCCATTCCATATAACATTCCTAGGTTGGAAATAAACCTAAGTAGGAAGAAAACCCTACCTCTTGTAGCGTGTAGAATCGCCGTGGGAAGCTCCTAGAACTCAAAGCAAGCTTGAATCCTCCACTTCCAAATTTTCGGCCTCCCAACGTTCGGTGAAAGCCGTTTTTTTTGATGTCCACGCGTAGCCCTCGTCGAGTAGAACAATCTTTGTTCTTGGCCCAAGTGGATTCGAGCTCTATAATGGAGTAGATCGTAGAGAGAAGTTTTGGAGAACCCTCACTCTCTCTCTCCTTTCTATCGGCTGAGCAATGAGCAATTATGTGGGAAAAATTAGATTTTCCCCCTATTTATATTTTTAGAATACTTGGCCCACAATTGGCCACACGCCCCTTTTAATTCCGGGTTCGTTTTAATCCCGAAACGATTAAATTTCGCTCCGGTTCGAGTTCAAAATATTTTTATTTTAACTTGTCTCTAATATTTCCCCAAACTTGGAAATTTTATAAAAATTTCGTGTACAGGGTCACCCGGGGTCCGCTCGTCTCGTAAAACGCGAAAAATCCGACTATCTCGGAATTCAACGAAATTTGACGTGGTAACTAGATTTCGCGAGACGAATCCAACGGTGAAATCCGTTTCGTCATCCGAGATCTAGAAAAATTCAGTTTTTCAACTAGTACCGAAGTGGCAATTCACCTATTGCCCTTGTTCGTCGAAGTTTAAATTTTCCGGGGTTTCACAAATGGAGCTCAATGTATTCAACTTGGCAAAGCAACCGGGTGATGATGAGGAAGTAAGTGAGGTAAATAGAATCGACACTTTGGTTGAGGAGCACTTGGAGCTGGAGGGAATGTTGAAGTTTAAGGAAGAAGGAATGGTGGATTTTGAAAATTATGATGAGCATGAGGAGGTAGAAGAATTGAAAGGTATGGAAAGGTGGATCCCTACATTCGAGGAGTTACCCCATCGAGAAAAGAAAATTTGTCCGTCGGATGAACAAAAGCCCAACTTGGAGTTGAAGCCCTTGCCCTCCCATTTGAAGTACGCCTATCTTGGAGAAGGTGAAATATTTTCGGTGGTCATTAGCTCTACTTTGAACAGGGAACAAGAAAATAAACTCTTGGAGGTATTGAGAAAGCACAAAGGAGAAATTGGCTGGACCATTGCGGATATCAAGGGGATAAGCCCTCTCATTTGCACCCACCGCATATATCTTGAGGAGGATTCCAAACCTTCCCGACAACCACAAAGACGATTAAATCCCATCATAAAGGAGGTGGTGAGGGATGAGGTTTTGAAACTACTTGATGTGGGGATCATTTTTTCAATCGCCGATAGTAAGTGGGTTAGCCCCACACAAGTAGTACCTAAGAAATCCGGAGTTATGGTGGTTGAGAATGATGAGAATGAGCTTATACCTACAAGAGTGATCACCGGATGGAGGGTATGCATCGATTATCGAAAGCTGAACGCTTGCACAAGAAAAGACCACTTCCCATTGCCATTCCTCGATCAAGTCCAAGAACGAGTAGCGGGTCATCTATTCTACTATTTTTTAGATGGATACTCCGGCTACAATCAGATCGAGATTGCTTTGGATGATCAAGAGAAGACCACCTTCACGTGCCCCTATGGTACCTTTGCCTACCGTCGCATGCCATTTGGACTGTGCAATGCTCCGGGGACTTTTCAACACTGTATGATGGGGATTTTCAGTGATATGGTGGAAAAGATAGTGGAGGTCTTCATGGACGACTTTTCTGTGTTTGGCGATTCATTCGAGGGATGTTTGGTAAACTTGGAGAAGGTTCTAACAAGATGTGAGGAGAAGAATCTAGTCTTGAATTGGGAAAAATGTCACTTTATGGTGACGGAAGGAAATGTGCTTGGCCACATAGTTTCGACAAGGGGTATTGAAGTCGACAAATCCAAGGTGGAGGCCATCTCCAACCTCCCCACGCCGAGAGCCATCAAAGGCATCCGGTCATTCTTGGGCCATGCGGGGTTTTATCGTCGATTCATAAAGAATTTCAGGGCATTGGCCCGACCCTTGACCAACCTGCTGTCTGAGGAGGTCCTATTTGAGTGGTCGGATGATTGTGAGGCATCCTTTAAAAAACTTAAAAGCATGCTAGTCACACCTCCGATCATGTGACCACCCAATTGGGACCTACCTTTTGAGCTCATGTGCGACGCGAGTGATTACGCAATTGGTGCAGTGCTTGGTCAAAGGGAGGAAAATATACCGTATGTGATACACTATGCTAGCAAAACACTGAATGGGGCTCAAATGAATTACACTACCACCGAGAAAGAGTTGCTAGTGGTAGTGTTTGCCTTAGATAAATTTCGTTCTTACATTATTGGTTCACCTATAGTTGTCTTTACTGATCACTCTGCTTTGAAGTATTTGTTGTCGAAGCAGGATGCAAAATCGAGACTCATTAGGTGGATACTTGATTAACCCTAATTAATGCAAAATGTAATTAAATTAAAAGGTCAATTGTGTAATTAAATAAAGTTAAACTAGTCAAAATAAATCTAATTAGGGTTAATGTGTGAATTAAGGATAATGCATTGAATGTTGTTCTTTTCAGGTTTTTATGCGTCAAAACGACGGGAGCCAATTATCAAAGCATGGAGAGCAACTTATCAAAGCATAGGGTGTAAATTATTAAAGCTCAAAACAAAGGGAGATCAAAGTGTAAATCAAGATTTTCTTGATATTTGTAATTAAATATCTTTTAGGATAAATATCTTTTAGGATATTTGTAATTAAATATCTTTTAGGATAAATATCTTTTAGGATAAATATCTTTTAGGATATTTGTAATTTGGATGCCTATAAATACCCCCCTTGGGGGCTTGTAATGGGCATCCTTCTCTTGTTTCATTTTTCTTGTAAAGAACATTTCTTCCTAGTGGAAAACACTCCAAAGGTCTTGAATCTTTTTCTTGAATCATCTTTCAAGTATTATTGCTTTATTTACTTTCTTGAGTTATTGTTTTCTTTTTATTAGATCTTGGTTGTGAATTAAACACCAAGAAGTTATTGTTTTCTTTTATGTTTTAGATCTTGGTTGTGAATTAAACACCAAGAAGCTATTGTTTTCTTTTATGTTTTTATTATATCTTGGTTGTGGATTAAACACCAAGAAGTTATTGTTTTCTTTTATGTTTTTATTATATCTTGGTTGTGGATTAAACACCAAGTATTTATTGCTTTCTTTTAATTTAAGTATTGTTTTCTTTTACTTCCATTGTTGGAGCTTCCTTCTTCCCCTTAGAGGAGTGAAACTCTTCCACTTTTCTAGAGCTTTACCAAAGCCGTGAAGGGTGGAACGTGATTCACTCATTCTTTGTCGAAGATCGGCTCCTTGTTTAGCTATTTTACTTTAAAGCATTTCACTTTTAGTGCTTGAGCATTTTACTTTGTAACACCTTTTGGGGATGAGTACCATTCATCATTCTAGCTTTACCATAGCTATGAAGGGTGAGTAGTCCTCATTCACTCTTTGGGAAGGGATGATAGATATGTAAAAGATTAATCCGGACATTATGTTTGTGTATCACCTTTATGCTTAAATGTTCTATACTCCACTTGATTTTTGGGTGATTGAATGCACCTAGCAAAGTAAAGGTACTTTGTATAATCAACGGATCTTTCTATGATAAATGGATGACTCCTACATGGAAAGATCCATTGATTCAAGGCAAGTACCCTAACTAACTCTTCATGACAAACTTTCAATGTCCACCATTATTGCACTTCATTCCTATCTTCCGATTAATTTGCCGTTGACACGGGAGTTAATTGAGTTATAAAGCATAAACATAATGCACCGGATAATCAACTACATATTTTGATTCCCGAACCAAAGAGTGTTTGTTACATTTAATCATCTTATATTTTGTCTAGAAAAATACCCATTGGAAAGAATTTTACATTCTATCCAAAACTTCCCACAACTTCAAAATCATAATATTTCCAGTTATAAGTCTTTCTCACTATTTACTTCAAAGAACACCAACCATAGTTCCCTGAGGATTCGACTCTGGACTCAAACCAGATTATTACTACAACTTGACCGCCTGCACTTGGGTGTACACATTTCGGATCAAGTCAAGTTTTTGGCGCCGTTGCCGGGGAATCATAAAAGGTGTTTTTTTTAGAAAAAAGTGAAAAAAAAAAAAAAAAAAAAAAAACCTCTCTTTTTGTTTATATTTTTGCCTTATTGTGAATAATTTTGTTTTATGACTGACACCAATCGCCTCTTTCAAAATTTGCCTGCTGAATCTTCTGGGTCTGTAAATCAACTTGAACCACCTTCACCCAAATCAGAAGCCGATTCTTGTAACTTCAATATGGCAAATATTGATAGGCAGGGTGAAGATCATGTGAGAGAGGGGGAAGTACCCAACATTCGAACATTGCGAGATTACTTACATCCCACAAGGAATAGTGTCCCCTCTTGTTTTATTTTTCCTGAAAATGCTCCCCTCTTTACTGTAAAGCCGGGGACAGTGCAGTTATTGCCCGTGTTTCATGGATTGGATGCAGAAAATCCGTATCTGCATATCAAAGACTTCGAAGAAGTGTGTGGAACATTTCAAGACAATTCTGAATTGACAAAAATGAAATTGTTTTCTTTCTCTTTGAGGGATAAAGCCAAACAATGGTTACATTCTTTAAAATCTCTTTCAATCCCTAATTGGCAGGCTCTACAGAATGAATTTTTCAGAAAATTCTTTCCTCTGCACCGCACTAATACACTCAAAAGACAAATCATGAATTTTTCGGTCAAAGAAGGGGAAACTTTTTATCAAAGCTGGGAGAGATTCAAAGATCTTCTCCAATCTTGTCCACACCATGCTTTTGAAAATTGGACTTTGGCAGGTTTTTTCTATGATTCCTTGCCCACTAGGTTACGACAGTTTGTCGAAATGATGGCTCAAGGAGAGTTCATGGGAAAAAGTCCGGAGGAGGCATTCAATTTTTTTGATACCATATCTGACAGTTCTCAAATGTGGGACTCAGCATCTCCTACCACTGTAGAAGCCAAACCACCTACTTTCCAAGGGGGTAAGTATGTCTTGAGAGAAGATGATGATCTTAGAGCAAAAATGTCCACTTTGTCTCGAAAGCTTGAAGCTTTAGAGATGAAAAAGGTCCATCAAGTTGATGTTGTCTGATTAACCATCAAAAGTGATATCTTATTATATTTAATAATTGGTTAATTGCATATTATTTGTGATTAAATGTGTTAAATTCCTTGATTTTCTAGTTTGATACTTTTTCTAGCTGTTTGGTTTATTTTGCAGGTAAATTGGTTGATTTAAAGTAATAATGGATAATGCAAGTGAAGCAATCACTAGAGGAAGAATCACAATTGATAAGGATTGAAGAGTCAAGATTGAGATAGGAAAACTTGAAGATAAATCAGCATTTTAATCCTTATAAGAGTCCAAGTTAGAAGAAAACTCATTTAAAGTTGGATTAAGAAAGTTTCCTAGAAGATAAGGATTTGACACGTCTTCAGTATTTCAGTCATAACTTTTGACTCCGATATCGTATTGACCTGATATTTGCGGTGTTGGAAAGAAGACTTCAAGGGCTACAGAAGTGTATTTCACGAAAATTTCGTGATTCAGTCTCTAAATATGCGAAATTCAAGCTCGAAGTCTGGACAGATTTTGTACCCGCGGGCCCCAAGATTTATGCACGGGATTTAACCTTACAAGACATCTTTTTGGGAAAGGAATTCCTTCCAACCTGTACTTATGATTTATTTTACTATAAATAAAGACTCTCATCTAGTGAGAGAGGAAAATTAGATTAGGATTTATTTTATTTATTCTTTTCTCCATTTTTTTACCATGTCTGGCTAGAAGGCTAAGCTAGGGCTAGGGGAAAACCTCTCGACGGAGTACGGTATTTTTATTGACTCTTGTACTTAAGGATTTATGTTATTGTGTTAATTTAATCCCTAATCTTTTAGCAAAGTGTTTATGCTGTATAAACTCCTGAGTTGTTGTGCCACGTACATCGATTGCTTGAATTTCCCTGCGTGTAAATCACTGGTTATTCCACGCTGGAAGGATTAACATTATTTCATAAAATAATATAATTGAATGATTATTCAGGTTCCTGGTAATCTTTTGATTATAACCTTTGGATTTATCACTTGATTTGTTAATCGGATTAACTGACATTTAATTCCTGTTTCAAGTCAAGCTTTGAGTCTTTAACTATTATTGTATGAAGTTGAGAGAGAGTACCTGATGCTCTAATATTTATTTTATTACTGTTTTAATTACAAAAATCACTTTTCTCCAATCAACAACTTTCCAAGCAAATCTTTTTTCCTTTCAAATTACTTTTATTGTTCGTGTGATTGTTTCTTGTTTTCATAATTCCCTGTGGTTCGACCTCGGATTCCCGAGAAATTTATTACTTCGCACAACCTGCACTTGGGTGATCAATTCTAAAGTTGTAGCAAGTTTTTGGCGCCGTTGCCGGGGAATTGTTTGAAGGCAAAGAACACATCGCCATCTATTGAGGTTTGCTTGATTTGAGATTCGTCACAGATCCGGTAATCTCGTCCTTTTTTTTTATTATTTATTGTTAATTATTTGTTTTATTTTTCCTCAGGTTAGATATTTCATAATTTTTATTTTTATATTTTATATTTCTTTTAATGTGGTGTGAAGATTTTCCCCGATGGAGGAACTGTGTGTGTTTTGTGATGTGTATGGGCATCCCATTGAGGTTTGCCCTTTAATTCCAACTGCTCGAAAAATTTTGAGGAATGAGACAATTGTCTTACCTAATTCGTCTCAACCTTACCCCGACCATTGTTTTGAAACTTTTTATCCCAATTTTGGTTGGGGGAATGAACATTATCAGTTACCTATATATGTCACATCACCACAAGACCCTCCCCAATATCCACCCTACCATGACCTACAAGAAGAGAATTTGGAGAATATTCTTAACGAATTTATGCAAAGCCAACTAGCTTTCAATGCCCAAACAAGTCAAGATATTAAAGAGATACAAGATATACTCAATATATTGATACAAAAACAAGAGGTTAAAAATAGTCAATATGAGAGTGATTTTTTTCCTGAACTACAAACTGAGGATGAATCCATTAATACTCTTGATAGTGAAGAATTAAGTGACATTATTATTCCACAAGAGGCTAATGAGCCCAAAGACGTTTCATTATCAACAAGTAGTAATGAGATTCACATATCTAATCTTGGTGAGGGTATGAAAGTTGAATTGTGTGCTATAATTGATAAATATCTATTTTCTATCTCATTATTAGATTTGCATAAAAATGTAAATATCTCCCTTTTCTTGCATGTTCAAAAGATATATTGGATATATGAGTGGATAATTCGATTAAAGGAGTTATTTCGACACCACATTTTTAAGCCAATAAAATTGAATGGTCGTATATTCAAATCTGACTTTAAACCGGATTGAACGTGAGCTTTTATTTTTATTTGTACATAGTAGTTAGATTTTATTTTATTTTATTTTGTTTAATTTCAGTTTCATTTTTATTTGTTTCAATTTATAGTTTTTTTGTTTGTTGAGTATTTTATTTTTAGGTTTTAGCGTTGTTGCAGCACCAGGTATTCCTATCCCTTTTATCTTTATTCATTATTTTTATTGAGTAATAAGATATTTATTTTTACATTGAGGACAATGTTGGATATAGGTTGGGGGGGTATGAGTATGCTTTGTATTGTGAAAATTCCTAGTTTATTTTTTTTTTTAGTTTACTTTGCTAAAAAAAAAATATAAAAAAAAATTTGTTGGTTATTAAATATTTAAATAATATTTTTATGCATAATTTGATACCACAACATAGAAATAATTTGCTTAGCTTTAAATTTGCAACTGTTTAAGCATCACATAGAACTTTATTCTATATTTTTGTATCTCATATCATGTTCTTATAAAAACTCAAAATTTGTGCACTTTAGACTTTAACAAGTTGAAAATTTGTTAGGTATTTTACCTTGAGAACTTGAAACATATAGTGGAGATGCATAAAAACCCTAGTGAGTTTTTGTTCCAATCTTTCTTGGAGGGTTATTTACATTTACTCAATAAAAAATATTTTTATTCAGCTAATCTCCTTCAATAGTCTCATTATTTTTGTTTTGGTTAACACCAATATTGTGAATGATTGCTTGACTTTGAATTATTTGCATGAGAAGTGTGTTATCAAAAGCTCTTGAGATATGATTTTAGGCCATCTTTGTCATTATTTGAGCCTAAACCTTATTTTTTGAATATTATTATCCCTAGAAGCCATGATTGAGCCTTTAAAGCAAAATTTTATTTCTTATACCCAACATATAATAACCAAGCCAATGAGAAAAAATAATATCTTTTACCCTTGGTTATCCTGAGATTGAACTTTTATTGTTTATGTAATTTGGGAGATGTTGGTTAAAAAAAGAAAAAAAAAAAAAAAAAAGAGTTTTACATACTTGTGAATATTTGCATTAGATGTCTTGCTGAAAAAAAGAAAAGAAAAAAAAAAGTTGAAAAAAAAAAAGAAAGACAATATGTCTAGCAGTGAAAAAAACAGATTGAAAAAAAAAAGAGAAAAAAAATAGCAAGCATGTGTTTGAAAAGAGAAAAAAAATATGAGCAAGTGATGTAAATTGTGCTTCTAGAGGATGGAGAGTGAAAGGCTATGGAAAGAAGTTTGGTTGTGTAATGTACATGTTCTCTCGGGATAGTCTTTTGAATTTCTGAATATCTTTCGTTTCAAAACCCTAATCCCAAGGCCCCATTACAACCTTAAATAAAGTCTTATCTGATCTCAAGAGTGTATTGAGGATGCATGACTTGTGTGAATAAGGAAGAGAATAGTGATTATTTGTTTATTGTGTGTTGATTTCCTTTCATGAGACTATGTCAAATCTTTTTCTTTTGGATTACGTTTTTTTAATAGACATGTGAGCATTATTTTGTTTTGACTTAAATATCTTCTTCTCACATGTGATATTTGAGGGAATAATCACTATAATCTGAGAGAATCTTTTATGAGTGAATTATCTAGTGAGATTTGGCATTGAGACGAATAGTTGATAGTTGTAGAGGTGATTACCGGATAAATTACTGACTTGGTATAGTTAATTCACACTACTCACGAGTTTATATGAGAATATGATAAGTTCATACATTTATATAGCGTATAATTCTATATTTTGCTTTGCATGAGCTTATAAAAAAAGTTTGCATCTTAGAATTTTTATATTGTGGTAGCAATTTGTGTTATAAAATTATTATTTAGATATTTGATTACAGGTTGATGTTTGTGGGTATCATCTCTGGAAACCCTCACGAGACTATACTCGTCCACTAGGGGGAACCTAGGGGTTTAAAGGCTTGTTGCATATGCTAAATGCAATCGTGAGACCTACGAAAGTGGATTTGTGTTTATTTTATTAGGATATTTTGTTTTTAGTTTTTAGATTTTAGGATTCATGTATTACTAGGGACTAGTAATATTCAGGTTGGGGGGTGTGATTAACCATCAAAAGTGATATCTTATTATATTTAATAATTGGTTAATTGCATATTATTTGTGATTAAATGTGTTAAATTCCTTGATTTTCTAGTTTGATACTTTTTCTAGCTGTTTGGTTTATTTTGCAGGTAAATTGGTTGATTTAAAGTAATAATGGATAATGCAAGTGAAGCAATCACTAGAGGAAGAATCACAATTGATAAGGATTGAAGAGTCAAGATTGAGATAGGAAAACTTGAAGATAAATCAGCATTTTAATCCTTATAAGAGTCCAAGTTAGAAGAAAACTCATTTAAAGTTGGATTAAGAAAGTTTCCTAGAAGATAAGGATTTGACACGTCTTCAGTATTTCAGTCATAACTTTTGACTCCGATATCGTATTGACCTGATATTTGCGGTGTTGGAAAGAAGACTTCAAGGGCTACAGAAGTGTATTTCACGAAAATTTCGTGATTCAGTCTCTAAATATGCGAAATTCAAGCTCGAAGTCTGGACAGATTTTGTACCCGCGGGCCCCAAGATTTATGCACGGGATTTAACCTTACAAGACATCTTTTTGGGAAAGGAATTCCTTCCAACCTGTACTTATGATTTATTTTACTATAAATAAAGACTCTCATCTAGTGAGAGAGGAAAATTAGATTAGGATTTATTTTATTTATTCTTTTCTCCATTTTTTTACCATGTCTGGCTAGAAGGCTAAGCTAGGGCTAGGGGAAAACCTCTCGACGGAGTACGGTATTTTTATTGACTCTTGTACTTAAGGATTTATGTTATTGTGTTAATTTAATCCCTAATCTTTTAGCAAAGTGTTTATGCTGTATAAACTCCTGAGTTGTTGTGCCACGTACATCGATTGCTTGAATTTCCCTGCGTGTAAATCACTGGTTATTCCACGCTGGAAGGATTAACATTATTTCATAAAATAATATAATTGAATGATTATTCAGGTTCCTGGTAATCTTTTGATTATAACCTTTGGATTTATCACTTGATTTGTTAATCGGATTAACTGACATTTAATTCCTGTTTCAAGTCAAGCTTTGAGTCTTTAACTATTATTGTATGAAGTTGAGAGAGAGTACCTGATGCTCTAATATTTATTTTATTACTGTTTTAATTACAAAAATCACTTTTCTCCAATCAACAACTTTCCAAGCAAATCTTTTTTCCTTTCAAATTACTTTTATTGTTCGTGTGATTGTTTCTTGTTTTCATAATTCCCTGTGGTTCGACCTCGGATTCCCGAGAAATTTATTACTTCGCACAACCTGCACTTGGGTGATCAATTCTAAAGTTGTAGCAAGTCCCTCCCACAGAACAAGTGTGTGGGATTTGTGCGCTAACAGGGCATCCTACTGGGGAATGCCCGACCATTCCGGCATTCAAAGAAGTTTTGTTGGAACAAACAAATGCCATTTCCAATTTCAACAAGCCTTACTCCAACCCATACTCTGAAACATACAATCCAGGGTGGCGGAACCACCCAAATTTCAGTTGGAGAAACACACAACCAAGCCCCATGAATCAGCAACAAGGGCCACAACAACCACCTCAAGGACCTCCACAATATCCTCATCAACAAGGGCCACCACATCCACCTCAAGTACCTCCACAATATCCTCCATATCAACCACCACACAAAAGGAGCCTTGAAGATACATTGAATCAATTCATGCAAACCCAATGAGCTATAACAATAGTTCTACTCAGGCTTTTATTGATTTCAAGGCCCAGACCACACAATCTTTTGAGGATCTCAAAGGCCACATTCAAAAGCTGACCCAGTCCATGAGCACACATGAGAAGGGAAAATTTCCTGCCCAACCAAAGCCTCCACAAGGCCAATTTCAGGTGGGAAATCCATCAACTATGGAAACTCCACAAGACCAAGCCAAAACTGTCACCACATTGAGAAGTGGCAAAAAGATTGACAAGTCCATCAGAAACATGCTAATTCCAGACCCAAAACCAGACTCAATTCCAGCCAACCCATTAAGTGAGCCAGAACTTGCAACAAAAAATGACTGTGATCCCATGATTGAACAAGAACCAGAGCCATCAAGGGAAGAAGAACCCTCGTGTTCTATTCCTGCTCCTTTCCCTCATAGACTCAAGAGCATACAGAAAGCAAACAATCAGTCTGAAATTTACGAGCTTTTCAAGCAAGTAAAAATCAACATCCCACTTCTGGATGCAATCCAACAGGTTCCAGCTTATGCCAAGTTTCTAAAAGACTTGTGCACAGTCAAAAGAAGCCAAAATGTTCAAAAAAGAGCCTTCCTCACAGAGCAAGCCAGTGCCCTACTTCAACACAAAATCCCTCTAAAGTGCGAAGATCCAGGGTGCCCCACTGTGTCATGTGTCATTGGAAATTTCAAAATTGAGCAAGCATTGTTAGACCTTGGAGCTAGTGTCAACTTGCTTCCTTTCTCTGTCTACCATCAGTTGGGTTTAGGTGAACTGAAACCCACTTGCACCACACTCCAATTGGCAGATAGATCTGTAAAAATTCCTAGGGGTATTGTTGAAGATGTACTTGTCCAAGTGGATAATTTTGTCTTCCCTGTAGACTTCATTGTTCTAGATACTCATCCAGAAGTTCATTCAGAAACTCCAATTCCTGTCATTCTTGGTCGACCTTTTCTAGCAACCTCCAATGCACTAATCAATTGCAGGAATGGTATTATGAAATTGACTTTTGGGGATATGACTCTCGAAATGAACGTCTTTGACATTGCAAAACACCCAAGAGAGTACGAGGAGGTAGGAGAAATAAATTTCATTGAGTCATTGATACAAGCACATCTGAATGACTCATTCTGTGAGGATCTTAGTGAATCAACTTTGTCAAAATCTGACTCATCTGACTCTCTGGAACAAAACTCCATTGAGTGCCCTACCTTCAATGTGGGGACATGGGCTCCTAAATTTGAAGAAATTTCATCAAGTGGTACAAAACCACTATCTTCAAGTGACAGGCCACCAAAGCCTGAACTGAAACCGCTCCCATCTGATCTCAAGTATGCATTTTTAGGTGAGGATAAATCTTACCCAGTGGTAATTTCTTCAAAAATCACAGACTTGCAAGAAGCTCAATTAATTGAAGTTCTTAAAAGTCATAAAAGCACCATTGGGTGGACCATCGCTGATTTGAAAGGTATAAGCCCGTTAATTTGTAATCATGCCATATACCTTGAAGAGGACTCAAAACCCTCTCGTCAAATGCAGCGACGATTGAATCCTCACATGAAAGAGGTTGTGAGACTGGAAGTGCTCAAACTCCTGGATGCAGGGATAATTTTTCCTATCTCCGATAGCAAATGGGTTAGTCCAACCCAAGTTGTACCAAAGAAATCTGGAGTCACAGTAGTCAAAAATGATGCAAATGAACTCGTGCCAACACGAGTCGTCACAGGATGGCGAATGTGCATTGACTATCGAAAACTCAATCTGGTGACTAGAAAAGACCATTTTCCTCTTCCCTTCCTTGACCAAGTCCTCGAGAGAATAGCAGGCCATGAATTTTACTGTTTCCTGGATGGGTATTCCGGATACAATCAAATTGAGATAGCTCTGAATGACCAAGAAAAGACCACATTCACATGTCCATTTGGCACCTTTGCATTCAAAAGGATGCCATTCGGACTTTGTAACGCTCCTGCAACATTTCAAAGATGTATGCTGAGCTTGTTCAGTGACATGGTCAAAAAATTTTTGGAAATCTTCATGGATGATTTCTCGGTATATGGTGACTCATTTGATTTGTGTCTAGCTAACCTAGAAAAAGTTTTGATGAGATGCAAAGAGGCAAATCTGGTGCTTAACTGGGAGAAATGTCATTTCATGGTGAATCAAGGCATTGTCTTGGGTCACATTGTGTCGTCTGAAGGCATGAAAGTTGATAAAGCAAAAATTGATTTGATAAGGAATCTTCCTGCTCCTAGGGTTGTAAAGGATGTTCGATCATTCTTAGGTCATGCAGGATTCTACAGAAGGTTCATAAAAGATTTCAGCACCATAGCAAAACCTATGTGTCATCTTTTGAGTCAGGATGTCATTTTCGACTGGAATGAAGCGTGCCAAAAATCCTTTGACAAACTCAAAGGCATGTTAATTTCTGCCCCAATAATGCAACCTCCTGACTGGACTCTACCCTTTGAATTGATGTGTGATGCTAGTGACTATGCTGTAGGTGCTGTTTTGGGACAAAGAAAAGATAAGAAGCCACATGTGATTTACTATGCAAGTAAAACTTTAAATGATGCCCAAATGAATTACTCAACAACTGAAAAGGAATTACTTGCTGTAGTATTTGCATTGGAAAAATTTCGATCTTATCTTGTTGGTTCTTCTGTTACTGTATTTACTGACCATGCAGCACTGAAATTTTTGCTTACAAAAAAAGATGCCAAACCAAGGCTCTTGAGATGGATCCTCTTGCTCCAAGAATTTGACTTAGTCATTAAGGACAAAAAGGGTGTGGAAAATGTGGTGGCAGATCATCTGTCGAGATTAACTTATGAATTTCATGAGGATGGACTGCCAATTAATGAAAAATTCCCTGATGAACAACTATTCAGGATTGATGAGACCCCATGGTACGCTGATATTGCTAATTTCCTTGCTACCGGAACACTTCCTCCATTTTTCACTCCCATGGACAAAAAGAAGTTTCTGAGGGAGGTCCGCAATTTCTTTTGGGAAGATCCCTACGTATTCAAGTACTGTAAGGATCAGATCATAAGACGTTGCATCCCCGCTCAGGAAAGTAGACAGGTAATAACATTTTGTCATTCAGAAGCATGCGGTGGTCATTTTTCATCTCGAAAAACCGCTGCAAAAATCTTGCAGTGTGGATTTTACTGGCCCACACTTTTCCAAGATGTCCATGCTTTTTGCGTAACTTGCGATAGATGTCAAAGGTTGGGAAACATTTCAAAAAGAAACATGATGCCCTTAAACCCAATTTTGGTGATCGAAATTTTTGACTGTTGGGGTATCGATTTTATGGGACCATTTCCTCCCTCCTTTGGCTATCTATACATTTTAGTAGCCGTAGACTATGTATCCAAATGGGTTGAAGCAATTCCATGCCGAAATAATGATCATCAAACAGTGATCAAGTTTTTAAAAGAAAATATTTTATCTCGGATTGGAATTCCAAAATCCATTATAAGTGATGGGGGTTCTCATTTTTGCAATCGTCCCTTCTGGAATTTAATGAAAAAATACTTGATTTTTCACAAAATTGCAACCCCTTATCATCCACAGACCAGTGGACAAGCTGAGTTAGCTAATCGGGAGATCAAATTAATTTTGGAAAAAACGGTGAACCCAGATCGCAAAGATTGGTCATTAAGACTAACTGATGCGCTCTGGGCATACCGAACTGCTTTTAAAACAATTTTGGGCATGTCTCCCTATCGATTAGTCTATGGAAAGCCATGTCACTTGCCTGTGGAATTGGAACATAGGGCATACTGGGCTATTAAAGCAATGAATTTTGACTTAGACAAGGCTGGACTGTCACGGAAGCTTCAGATTAATGAATTGGAGGAATTGAGAAATGAAGCATATGAAAATGCAAAGATTGCAAAAACCAGGATGAAAATTTTTCATGACAAGAACATAGTGCGAAAATCTTTTGAACCTGATCAAAAGGTTCTACTTTTCAATTCGAGACTTCGCCTATTTCCTGGTAAGTTGAAATCAAGATGGACTGGACCATACATTGTTAAAAAGGTATTTGAACATGGGGCAGTGGAAGTGGAGAACCCATCAAACGGTAACATTTTTACTGTCAATGGTCAGCGATTAAAACCCTTTGTGGAGAATTTTGTCCAAAATGTGGAGACCATTTTTTTTATGGATCCAGAAAGTATCTCCGGAAATCACTCCGGAGATTACGCTTGCCGACACAAAAAAGGGTCGGGTCAATCAGACACCCGACACGATGGACTGCCTTTATAAGGCCCCCATCGTTTTTTTTTTCCTTTTTCTTTTCCCCACCGCCTTTACTCTTTTCTTTTCTTTTTCTTCTCTTTTCTTCTTCTTCTCCACTGCATCTGGTCTTCTGTACCACGATCCAACCCATAACAGTACCATGTCTGCATTTTTCGATGACCCTATCCTCCTTCTCATGATCTACATTTGTTTGTATTATTTACTTATGGCTGTTCTTCTTCGGGCCGCACTGATGATCAAGGGTTTTTGTCCCAATGAAAACCCAGACCACCCCAAAGATGCTTAATCTCTGTTTTTTTTGGTATAGGTCATCGGCGATTGAACAGATCTCCACAGTTAACTGCGTATTCAAGCTCTACAAACCGAAAAACTCGAAACATTGGGGACAATGTTCAGTCTAGGTTGGGGGGTGAGATCTACAGTTTACAGTAGTTGATCTGCAGTTTACAGTAGTTGATCTGCGCAGGTTGAACCCGTAAAATTTTCTGTAAATTTTTTTTGTTTTTATTGTTGTATCTGTTCAGATTATGTACCTTGTATTAATGATAATATCTGTGGGTCAGTTTTGATCGTCTTTGTGACTGGAAGACGTAAAAGAACCAGATAGTGGGTTATAAAGTAGCAATCATGGATGTAAATCTTTTTTGGTTTAGTCTAGGAGTCCTACGTACTTTTCCATCTGATGTACATACCATGATCATGAGAAAAGCAAGATTAGTAAGGAAGGCTGAAATCAAAGAAAAACAAGCGAAACCCCTCTGTGGCCGAAGCAGTTATTCTAAACGTCGTCGTGCTACACGACTTGGTGCCTGTAAACAGTGTGGCAGATACTTTCATGAGAAAAGATACAACAAATGTTCTGAACCAATTTCCGGTCGCGCAACCGATCGATTAAACTGGATAGTAAATGGGCTGAGTAAGGATTACCCTGATACGCCATGCTATTCCGGTACTGTGCTTAACCGATTTGTGAGAGAGGAAGTTGGGAGAGTTACTGGTTGTCCATTTTACACAGATACGGAGGGGGAATCGGATTGACCTATGTGGAAAAGTGTACTGAGGTTGGGAATGAAAGCTGAAGGTCCGAGTCTGTAAAAATTTTTGATTCGACGTTCGAACGTTACAACACGTTTGAACGTTTTTGCTAAAATCCTTCTACAATAGTGTACAGTTGCTTTTATTTATTAATGTTATTTTTAATGCATGTCACTTTCTTTTGTTGTATAATTTTGTTGTTCCTAGTTTCAGATATCGGTGCATGGGTCAAAGCTCAAGTGCGAGGTGTTCTCTTACCCTACTCATTTTTATTACTATGCACCATTATTGCGCCTGCTGCTATTATTGCGCCTGCCGACACTGCCGAAAGTAAAGTTAGAAAAAAAAAGGGGGGGGGGCCTCCCACTGCCTTTCTTCTTCTTTTTTTCTTTTCTTCTGCCTGCCAGCTCCTGCCGACACTTTCTTATATTAAAAAAAAAAAAAAAAAAAAAAAAAAAATCTGAGGAATGCCTTTATTAGGCCTTCCACCTTTTTCTTTTTCTTCCACCATCACCGGTGTTGGTTTCCCCTTTTCTCTTTCCCTTCTCTTCTTCTCTTTCTTTTTCTTCTCTTCTTCTTCGTCGTCGTTCTTTTTGTTCTCTGTAAAAACAACTCACCCCCTGTAAATCCATGACCATATACGCCGACGATCCAGTCTTTTGTTTAATAATTTGTCTTATATGTTTGTATTTGTACCTGGGTGCTCTTTGTGTTCTCACACTTAGGATGAGGAGTTTCCAGAGAAACCCAGATATTCCTTGAGTTGAGTAATTGTTGTATTTTGTTTGTAGGTTTCGGCAGATGAACATATCTGTACCTTACAACCTCATTTCCAAGCGTCATACACTTTCACTACTGCAACCTTATCTCCACTAGCCCACTAGTGCTAGTGTTGTAAGTATTGCTTGTTTGTAATTTCATTTATATATATATTTAAAATTTGATATCTACAGCTTGTGATTCTCATGGCTATTTGTCTTTATAAAATTCCTTGTGAATTTGCTATGCCCTCCAATGACTATGCTGTAATTGCTGTTACAGTAAGATCTGATAATTTGCCAAATAATCCTCCTCAATCCTATGTATTCTGGGTTTATTCCTTCTTCGTTAATTTGTTTGTTTCATCCTAAATCTTCTTCCTTCCGCTTGTATTTTGGTATACTTTCTCTAGTTTCGTATTTGTAATTTTAGTTTTAGATCTGAAAAAAAAAAAAAAAAAAAAAAAATTTATTTTTTCTGGATCGCGTTTTTTTTAGTATTTGTACCTGTATTTCATGATCACATCGGATGCAGCTTCAACTGTCTTTGTGACTGGCAGACGTTAAAGAACCAGATAGAATGTCTTTAGTCTTAGCAAGCATGGATCCTAAACTTTTTTGGTTTAGTCTAGGAGTTCTACGCATTTTCCCATCTGATGTGCATGCTGTGATAATGAGAAAAGCAAGGGATGTGAGAAAAATTGAGATCCGAGAGAAACAACAACAACCATTGTGTGGCAGAAGCAATTTTGCTAAACATCGTCGTTCCAAACGACTGGGTGCTTGTTACCATTATGGCAGGATATTTCATATGAAAAAACATAATCAGTGTTCTGAACCAATTTCAGGTCGTGCAACCGATCGATTAAACTGGATAGTGTATGGGCTGAGTAAGGATTATCCTGACACGCCATCTTATGCCAGTCCAGGACTTACAAGTTATGTGCGACAAGAAGTTGGAAGGGTCACTGATAATGACATAGATCCAAGCAATGACTCGGATTAGATTTTGACTATTAAAGACAAAGCTGTGGAAAAATATGTTTTGGAATGAAGGTTAAGGGTCTGAACTCTTTTGTAAAATATTTTTGTACAAAGTCTGGTTGTTGAAATAAAAATATGGGCCGAGTAAGGAACGTCCCGAACTACCAACTAACAGTGTAGGTAGGGATTTGATCCTGAGACGCCATAAATTTCCAAGTTCAATTTGTGCATTTTATCTTCTTTCAATTTTCATAGATAAATGAGTATGTGGGCTGAGTAAGGAATGTCCTAAAATGCCAACCTGTAGTGTGGGTAGGGACTTATCCTGAGACGTCATAGTTTTTCAAGTTTAATTGGTGCATCTAGTCTTCTTTCAATTTTCATAGATAAATGAGTATGTTTATAATTTTGAATTTTATTTCTTCTTTTTTTTTTTAAAAAAAAAAAAAAACTCACTTCTTTGAAAAATGGTATTTTCTCTATGCTTAAATGTCAAATGTATATTGCTATTTGTTATTCTTAAGGTACAGAATGACCAGACTCAAAAATAGAATCGGTATATAACCGACATTCCATGAAAAACCTGACATTACCAGTGGAGATGATAAAGAATACCATGGTAAGTTTTGAGCCTTATCATACTTTTGAGAGATAATTAATATTTATTCAAGTAAGGTCTTTCACTCTCTATTTTTGAATAATCTCATTAAATTTGCTTTGATTGATGCAATTAAGGTAATCTGTTGACATATCCCCAAGAAATCTGTTCATACGACACATACATGTTCACATACTTGAGAAAGGATTTTAGGCCATCTTTGATTTGATATTGAGCCTTAGCCATTTTTTCTGCAAAATTATTTCCCTAGTCAGCCATGTTTGAGCCCTCAATGTATGATTTCTTCTTTGATAAACCCAAATATTTACCAAGCCACAAGAAAACATACTGGACACACCATTGCTATCTAATTTTCTTGCACACTCTTATTAATCAATATGACACAGAAATGCAAAGAAATGGGAAAACTGTGGAGATTACTTTTCGATGATAAGGAGAATCAATGGGAAAAAAAAAAAAAAAAAATCATTTTTGGCAAAATGTCGAAAAGCTAGAAAGAAGTGTGCTACATTACAGAATGAAAAGATAGCTTTTGAAAACCTCTGACGTCATTTCATTAGCCACTGACCTCTGGCCACGCTACAACCTATGAAAAGCCCTAATTGATCTCAAGTCTGTTACATGTGTGTGTTGTTAATCAAAATTGGGGTATGGTAAATAGTATTTCTTTAAATTGCATCAATATTCTTTCATGAGATTATGCCAAACATGATTAGTTTGTTTCCGTAAACTTCACTTCCTTCCTAATTGTGCATGTGATTTTTCGATTGGCCACCTTCTGATCACATGCCCCGTGAGAGACAAGTCACTATAATCGGAGTGAATTTTTGCTGAGAGCATTCTACGAGAGGTTTGTGAAATCGAAGCTATCCATGGAAGGTAGTAAAGTGGAGTGTTTGTTATATAACAATTCTTGTTGCTAGAATGATCATTCTTACTACATAGGGAATTTCAAATACCAATATAACAAGTGTTTATTTTTGCATATATTACGTACCAATGACAGAGAAGTGTTTTATTTTGCTAAAAAAAAAAAAAAAAAATTCGGCGTCTCAGCTATCATGGTGCTAATGCATATACACATTTTTTTCAAATGGAGTTTGTAGGTAGCTTCACTGAAAACCTTCACGAGACAAAACTCGTCCACTAGGAATCACCTAGGGGTTTAACGGCTTATTGCATATGCTAAATGCAATCGTGTTATCTACGAAAGTGATTTTGTTATGCTGTTATTTATTACTAGGGACTAGTAATGTTTAGGTTGGGGGGTGTGATTAACCCTAATTAATGCAAAATGTAATTAAATTAAAAGGTCAATTGTGTAATTAAATAAAGTTAAACTAGTCAAAATAAATCTAATTAGGGTTAATGTGTGAATTAAGGATAATGCATTGAATGTTGTTCTTTTCAGGTTTTTATGCGTCAAAACGACGGGAGCCAATTATCAAAGCATGGAGAGCAACTTATCAAAGCATAGGGTGTAAATTATTAAAGCTCAAAACAAAGGGAGATCAAAGTGTAAATCAAGATTTTCTTGATATTTGTAATTAAATATCTTTTAGGATAAATATCTTTTAGGATATTTGTAATTAAATATCTTTTAGGATAAATATCTTTTAGGATATTTGTAATTTGGATGCCTATAAATACCCCCCTTGGGGGCTTGTAATGGGCATCCTTCTCTTGTTTCATTTTTCTTGTAAAGAACATTTCTTCCTAGTGGAAAACACTCCAAAGGTCTTGAATCTTTTTCTTGAATCATCTTTCAAGTATTATTGCTTTATTTACTTTCTTGAGTTATTGTTTTCTTTTTATTAGATCTTGGTTGTGAATTAAACACCAAGAAGTTATTGTTTTCTTTTATGTTTTAGATCTTGGTTGTGAATTAAACACCAAGAAGTTATTGTTTTCTTTTATGTTTTTATTATATCTTGGTTGTGGATTAAACACCAAGAAGTTATTGTTTTCTTTTATGTTTTTATTATATCTTGGTTGTGGATTAAACACCAAGTATTTATTGCTTTCTTTTAATTTAAGTATTGTTTTCTTTTACTTCCATTGTTGGAGCTTCCTTCTTCCCCTTAGAGGAGTGAAACTCTTCCACTTTTCTAGAGCTTTACCAAAGCCGTGAAGGGTGGAACGTGATTCACTCATTCTTTGTCGAAGATCGGCTCCTTGTTTAGCTATTTTACTTTAAAGCATTTCACTTTTAGTGCTTGAGCATTTTACTTTGTAACACCTTTTGGGGATGAGTACCATTCATCATTCTAGCTTTACCATAGCTATGAAGGGTGAGTAGTCCTCATTCACTCTTTGGGAAGGGATGATAGATATGTAAAAGATTAATCCGGACATTATGTTTGTGTATCACCTTTATGCTTAAATGTTCTATACTCCACTTGATTTTTGGGTGATTGAATGCACCTAGCAAAGTAAAGGTACTTTGTATAATCAACGGATCTTTCTATGATAAATGGATGACTCCTACATGGAAAGATCCATTGATTCAAGGCAAGTACCCTAACTAACTCTTCATGACAAACTTTCAATGTCCACCATTATTGCACTTCATTCCTATCTTCCGATTAATTTGCCGTTGACACGGGAGTTAATTGAGTTATAAAGCATAAACATAATGCACCGGATAATCAACTACATATTTTGATTCCCGAACCAAAGAGTGTTTGTTACATTTAATCATCTTATATTTTGTCTAGAAAAATACCCATTGGAAAGAATTTTACATTCTATCCAAAACTTCCCACAACTTCAAAATCATAATATTTCCAGTTACAAGTCTTTCTCACTATTTACTTCAAAGAACACCAACCATAGTTCCCTGAGGATTCGACTCTGGACTCAAACCAGATTATTACTACAACTTGACCGCCTGCACTTGGGTGTACACATTTCGGATCAAGTCAATACTCCTCCTACAAGAATTTGACTTGACAATCAAGGGCAAGAAATGAGTTGAGAACGTGGTGGCTGATCATTTATCTCGACTTGTGGTGCAGGAGGCCGATGAGCACATTCCTATCCCTGAATTTTTCCCTAACGAGCATTTGCTTTCAATTCATTATGTTTGTCTTTGGTATGCTGATATATGTAACTATCTTGCAACAGGACAGATACCACCGCAATGGAGCCTAGAAGATCGAAGACGGTTTATGGCAGATGTGAAGTACTTCTACTTCGACAACCCATACCTGTTCAAGTACTGCGTCGATCAAGTCATGAGAAGATGTGTACCTGAGAATGAACAACGGGATGTCCTTGCATTTTGCCATTCACAAGCTTGCGGTGGACATTTTTCAGCGAAAAAGACTTCGGCTAAAATTCTCCAATCAGGTTTTTACTGGCCCTCTCTTATCAAAGATTGTGTTGCGTTTTGTAAGGGATGCGACAGATGCCAACGTTTGGGTAGTGTGACCCGAAGAAACATGATGCCCCTTTCCCCTTTGCTAGACATAGAAATATTCGACTGTTGGGTCATCGATTTCATGGGTCATTTCCCTATGTCATTTGGTTATTTGTACATCCTCCTGGCAGTGGACTATGTGTCCAAGTGGGTGGAGGCTATCCCGACCAAGACTAATGATCACGGGGTCGTAGTCAAATTTCTCAAAGAGAACATCTTTTCGAGGTTTGGGATGCCTCGTGCAATCATAAGTGATGGTGGATCACACTTCTGTAATAGGCCATTTGCATCTCTAATGTTCAAATATGGCATCACTCACAAAGTATCAACTGCCTATCACCCACAAACAAATGGCCAAGCCGAGCTAGCCAATAGGGAGATCAAGAACATTCTAGAAAAAATGGTCAACCCAAATAGGAAGGATTGGTCGGATAGATTGACCGATGCCCTATGGACATACTGCACTGCCTTCAAAACTGTTTTGGGTATGTCTCCCTACCGGCTTGTCTATGGAAAGGCTTGCCACCTGCCAGTCGAAATGGAACACAAGGCCTACTGGGCCTTCAAGACTTTAAATTTTAATTTGACAATGGCGGGTGATCATAGGAAGTTAGAGCTGAATGAATTGGAAGAGATTCGACGAGATGCGTATGAGAGCTCCAAAATTTCAAAGGAACGGGCTAAAATCTTTCATGATAATTCCATCATACGAAAATCATTCGAGCCCGGGCAAAAAGTGCTCTTATATAATTCTCGCCTCTCAGTTTTCCAAGGAAAACTCTGATCCCATTGGGATGGCCCCTATCTTGTCAAGGTGACCTACCCCAACGGAGCTGTTGAGGTGACAAACCCTGAGAATGGCTAGACATTCAAGGTCAATGGCCAAAGACTTAAACCATTCTTTGAGGGTTTTGAAGAGCAAGAAGTTGAGGAGGAGTTGACGGATCCCGTGTATCTGGATTTGGTGGAGGAGTAGCTACTGTTGATGTTTTTTAGTGTACAGTTGGTTTTATTTATTTATGTTATTTTTACTCCATGTCACTTACTTTCTTTGGTTGTATAATATTGATCTTCTTAGTTTCAGATATTGGTGCTTTTGTTGAAGCTCAATTGCGAGGTGTTCTCTAACCCTACCTATCTTTTTACTGTCCTTCGGTGCATATCATATCTTTTTTGTTGCATTGGGGACAATGCATGAATCAAGTTGGGGGGGGGGGGGGTGAGGTGCATGCTACACCAATGTTTGTGGAAATTTTTGTGGATAATATCAAACACCAATTTTTGGGGTGAAAAATTCACCTTTCACATGTTTTATAGATTTTTTTGCTTACATTAGTGTAATTATGTAAAAATTTTAAAAAAAAATTTGATGAAAAATATCTGAATGTTGATCTGTATTCCCTTATAAAGAGTGTGTGGATTAGATGATATATTGATCTTTGTTGTGAACTTTGAGCACATGAGCATACTATGGAAATTGATCCTATGCGTGAGTATCACATATGTATTGATTTTTGAACTCAACTGTATGTGACCTTTGAATGTGTAATTTCAGCAATTTACGGATTGGATTCATGTTTTAGGCTTAACATAAGTAGTGGAGATGAGTAAGGACCCCTGAGAGCTTTAGTACCAATCCTTTTTGGAGGGAACTTACAATTACTCAAAGAACAATTCTTCATTGTCAAATTTGTTCAATAATCTTATTATGTTTGTCTTGGCTAGGTGCATTTGGGTAGTAGACTAATGTTGTCTTGTATATGCAATGCCCTCCCATGTGTATCTGGAAGTGATCTTAGGCCATCTTTGAATATTTCGAGCCTTTGCCTTATTCTTGTGAAATTTTATCCCTAGTGCCGTGATTGAGCCTAATTGAAATTCATTTCTATGCCACACATTTGACCAAGCCGATGAAAAAAGAGAAATATCTACCTTACGTCGGTTGTTCCTAAAAGCTGGAAATTAGTGATTGCAAAAATAAAGGAAGTGTGCTGTGAAAATTCGAGCAAGGGATGAATGGAAGTGAAACTCAAGGAGTTCATTAGAAAAAAAAAATTGGAAATTCAAGAAAAGGAAGGAAAGGGGTGAGAAGAAGAAAGAATGATAAAAAGAAAAAGAAAATGTTAAGGAAAATAAAGAAAAGAAACAAAGAGTGAGATGAAGGTGTAAGAATGAAATGAAGGATCCCATAAAAAGGGAAGTGTCCTGAAATAAAAAGGCTTTCACTTGGAACAACTCTATTTGTATCCTATGTCTTTTGTTTCTTTTACCCCAATATCACCCCAAGGCCCCATTATAACCTTCAAATTCCTAAGTGATCTAGTGAAGCATGTGTAACACCCCGCATTTTATTTTATATATGTATATAGATATATAGTAAATAATTGTTGTAAAAATGTGGATATGTGTAGAAATATGTGTTGGAGAGGTTTGGGATGGATTTGGTTGGCTTAGGAATGGATTGGAAAGTTTAAGTTTCGAAGGTGTGTAAACTTGAGAAGAGGGATTATGGAAGTTTCTAAATATTTTTAGGTCAAAATAAGTTCTCCAGTGAATCCGGAAGGTCGAAAAACATTGAGAGAGGTAATATGGGGTGTAATGGAAGCTAGGAAGTATTCCGGAGTGAAAACACACTTAGAGAAAAATTTGGGTAAAAAAGAGTTGGGACACCTTCTAGTATTTAAGTCATACCTTTTGATCCTGATGTCAAATTGATCTGAAATTTTTACAGTAGATAGTAGACATCTAGGGCTACAAAAGTGTATCTCATGAAAATGTTTCAATTCGACCTCTAAATGGGTCAAAACTGTCCTGAAAGTCGAAGCAGCCGAAGTGTACTAGTACACAGTACCGGTACGGTACCGTGCCGGTACGCCCGAACCAGTAGCTAAATCGTACCGGTACAGCGTACCGGTACACCCGATAAAAGTCAGGATTTTGGTGTTTTAAAACACCCTTTTAAGCCTCATTTGACCCATTCTTCCATCCCACTCTCACCCCAAACATCTTAGAGCCCTAAGAGAAGAGAAAAGGAGAGAAGAACACAGAGATCTTGAGAGAGTTAACCCTTATAGAGATCAAAACCGAAATTTCTCAAGAACACCATTCTTCTACTCTCTTCTTCTACACTTTCACTACACCCTTACCCACACCTCTTGGAATCCTAGAGAGAGAGTCTTAGAAAAGAATAAAGAAGGAGAAAACACAAGATCAAAAGGGAGAAACAAAGGATTTAAGAGTGATTCAAGATCAAACCCTAGATTTTAAGAACACCAAGGAAGGGGTTTTCTTCCATTCTTTTACATTGAGGCTAGGTTTATTTATATGTATCTCTTCACTCTAAATGTTATATGTATGCTATCAAATCCTTAATTCTTGCTATTCTTGCAATTGATGCCATGTAGAAAATATTGTGATTGTTGAGTAACCCTTAAATCTCCTTGCTTGCTACCAAACCCTAGTCTTCAAGGGAAATGTGTTTTTCTCTTGACTTCTCCTTTGTTATTGATTTCAATACATGAGTGTTCCTTTCAATACATGATTGTTCCTTTGTTTTGAATTCTAAGCTCGATATTCAATACTTGATATTCTTTATTCTTGGTTCCAAGACTTGAGTGTTCTTTTGGTCTTGATTTCTAAGCTTCATAATCATTTGTTCTTGAGTTCACACCTTGATAGTCGTTTGTTATTTATTTCCATACATGATTGTTCCGTTAAACCTTAATTTCTCCTTTGTCCATGATTTTCAAGCTTGGTGCGCCTTTATTCTTTATACTCCAAACTTAATATTCATTTGTAATGATTCCAAAGTTTGATTACTCATATGTTCTTGATTTCAAAACTTTAGTGTTTCATATTGAACAAAAAAATAGTATTTATGGTGGTCTCATGTATTTTTATTAGTTGGTTGTGGAATTGTTACATGTTATATTTTGGGGGTGGAGGTTACCCTAAAGTATGCCACCTACCGAAAGAATAGGGGTGGAGGTTACCCTAAAGTATGCCACCTACCAAAAGAAGTGTGAGAGGTTCCTTGTAAGGATGCTCACCCCTTCCCAAGAGGCTCCTTGTAAGGATGCTTGGGAAGCAAAGATGATCTAACGGGGGGTGGAGGTTACCCTAAAGTATGCCACCTACCGAAAGAATGGGGGTGGAGGTTACCCTAAAGTATGCCACCTACCGAAAGAAGTGTGAGAGATTCCTTGTAAGGATGCTCACCCCTTCCCAAGAGGTTCCTTGTAAGGATGCTTGGGAAGCAAAGATGATCTAACGGGGGGTGGAGGTTACCCTAAAGTATGCCACCTACCGAAAGAATGGGGGTGGAGGTTACCCTAAAGTATGCCACCTACCGAAAGAAGTGTGAGAGGTTCCTTGTAAGGATGCTCACCCCTTCCCAAGTGGTTCCTTGTAAGGATGCTTGGGAAGCAAAGATGATCTAACGGGGGGTGGAGGTTACCATAAAGTATGCCACCTACCGAAAGAATGGGGGTGGAGGTTACCCTAAAGTATGCCACCTACCAAAAGAATGGGGGTGGAGGTTACCCTAAAGTATGCCATCTACCGAAAGAATTGTTGAAATAGTGTATGGTGGACTGGATTATATTTGAAATGGTTTGCTAACTGTATAGTGGTTTCACTTATTCATTCAATTATTGTTGTTCCTTAAACTTGAGATCTATTTAAATGTCCTGGTTTTACTTCAAAAGTTATATATGATATTTGTGAAATGGGACCTCCTTGTTTTCCATGTTTTCTAAACCTTGTTTGAGTTTGGGAGGATTTTCCTACAGAGCTTAGTGATCACCCCCTACAAACCAACACATTTTTCAGGTGATGCTGTAAAAGAGGATCAGTTAGAAGACGAGTAGGGGGATCCGGAGGGGGATATCTCGACGGTCCTTCTTTGTATTAGATTAAAGGGTTATTTTTGAATCATGTAAAATATAATCTTTTGTTATTCCGCTGCTATGTTACGTTTAATTCTTTTGGGATGTAATTGCCATGATTTGGCTTATTCTTTTGGGATAATGCTATGGACATGATATATGATGAATGAAATTTCTTTATATATGGAATTTATTTAGTTGCTCTCATGATATGAATGTTTTAGAATGTAATGTCGTCCAGGGTGTGTTTTGGGGTGTTACAAAGTTGGTATCAGAGCTTAGGAATTAGGTCTTACATGGGAGCTGTAGGTTGTGGACTATCACTGGAGTATCAGTTTAGGATGAAGAAATTTTAAGTTTCGATTTGTTTGAAGTTAGATGTTTAGAAGATAAGTGTGATTTGTTGTTTAGTTAGGTTAGGGATTAATTATTTGCTCGAATTCATGGATTATCTAGCTTTGAAGAGTTGACGAAAATTTTGGGATGGATATTTTAGTTTCATATCATGACGTTTTGGACTATTCTAGGAGACAGATGGTAATTTGGCTTTTGGTTTGTAAATCATGCTAGGCTAAAGTCCACGCTAAAGTCCACATCCCTATGGGGAGGTAATCCCGGTAACTCGTTCGGAAAGACGTCCTCATACTCGCACACCACCTGAGGTAGACCCAATTCTTGTCTTGCCTCGTCCTCCAGGGTAAGGCTCGCAAGCCAACCCATCAATTGCCCATGCCATCGTGAATCATACACGACTTGAGGTAGAGCATCATGCTTTTCCCCCTGAAACTTGAAACAAACACCGTCCGGTGTATAGGCGGTGACCCTCTTCCTGTCACAATCAATAACGACCCGATACGCCGCCAACCAGTCCATCCCAAGGATGACATCGAATTCCGACATGTCCATAACCCTAAGGTCCACGGTGAGTAGAATCCCCGAGATCTCTAGCTCACAATCCCGACATATCTGATTCACACACACCCTAGCTCCTAGGGGTGAATTCACATATAACGGCTCCTCCAAGGTATCAACCTCTAAGCCCAAATCCCTCACACATGATGCAGAAATGAATGAATGTGATGCACCAGAGTCAAATAACACTTTAGCCCATAGGCGAGAAAGTAGAAATGTACCCTGAATGACTGACTGGTCCACTGGCTCAGCCTGAGGTGTAATGGCGTAGACACGCCCCTGGGTCCCCGAAGTCCCGGCCTGCATGCCCTGTCCCCGGCCTCGACCCATGCCTTGGCCCATCTGGCCCGACTGCGGAGTCCCCGCTCGAAAGGTGGTAGGGGCCTGAGTAGCGCCCTGGAACTGATACTGGCTTCCCTGACCCATGGTGGGGTAGGGAGGAACAAGGTGTGTCTGTGACTGTCCCACTGATGACTGGGACTGAGGTGTCCCATAGCTCTGGGATCCTTGCCTCTGCGGACAATCCCGCTTCATATGCCCCGGTTGGTGGCAATGGAAACATGTCTTCTGGCCCGCCTGGTAGGTAGTCCTGAAGTTTCTCCCGCCTTGGGAAAACTGACCTTGGCCTTGGCCTTGATAGCCGCGGCCCTGTCCTTGAGGAGCAGAGGTCCTCTGTTTCTTCCCCGAACTAGAAGAAGAGGATTGGCCCTCCTTCTTCTTATCCTTAGCACCCGCCTCACGGATGCTTCGTGCATCGTCAACCTCCCTCTCAATGGCCATAGCTGTCTCGACCATAGAGTCCAAGTCTTGCAAGCGGAGGCCCACAATCTTTCCCCAGATGGATAGCTTCAACCCATCCTCGAACCTTCTTACCTTGGCCATATCCGTGGCCACGTAATCATCAGCAAATCGGGCTAATTCGGTGAACTTAGCCACATACTCCATCACTGTCATTGACCCTTGCTTCAAATCTAGAAACTCTCGGGCCTTTGCATGTCGAACGGCCGTTGGGAAATATTTACCCATGAAGAGCTCCTTGAACTCTCCCCATGTCATGGCCTCTAGGTTCTTCGAGGCCGTCACCCAATCCCACCACAATTGGGTTTCTCCTTCTAGCTGGAATGCAGCTAGCCTTATCTTAGTAGCGTCTGAGGTGACCTCCATCGCCCCTAAGATCTTGTTGACTTGCCGGAACCAATGGTCGGCCACCATCGGGTCCGCCCCTCCCATGAAGACTGGAGGTTTGTGTGCTTTAAACTGTTGGAGGTTACTCGCACCTCCATGCCCGGCACTTGCACTAGCTTGTGCAACAGTAGCCGCCATCATACCCATGGTTTCCGTAAATGCTTGTTGATCGAAGACCGGTGGTGGTTGGTTATTGTTCCGTCCACCGCCCCGACGTCCTCTCCTTCCATTTGCCATCTACACACACGTCAAATGGCAATGGCACACTAACTTAGTATCCCGAAGTAGGGACCAAAGTTAAGACATTTAAATCTTTCTCATTGTCTCACTAGTAGAGCGTATGCCTCCAATAGTGGACCCTTACGCTTTGAACTTTCCCGTTCATTTGCTTTCCCACTCCCAAGGTTAAGTTCTCTAACCCTAGTGTGTCCATTTCCATACACATTTTACCATGCATATAATACACATATCACATATCACATAACATGTAGCAATTTAAGCACATAACATGTAATGTACAATGAATGCAATGGTCTAGACCCAAGCCCCATTAAGCCCTAGGTAAATCGCATACCTATGCTCTGATACCAAGCTGTGACGCCCCAAATTTCCGGGGGTCCTTTATTAACCGTTGACCATCCGTCAACCCGCGGAAATACTCGTGATAGTCGTATAACCCGACACCACGTCATTCACATGCTTTTAATCGGATTTACCATCCACAAGGTCAATTATACCTCTATTTATGTCCATTTATGTCATAGGAACCAAAGAAAACAAAGCCCAAAAGCATGGCTAAGCATTTTGAAAATTTCAATTTTTTGGAAAAACCTTCCGGAAGGTCGACATACACCTACCGGAAGGTCGCTGAAAGAACAGTTAAATGAAAATGATCAATTTCAAGAACATCCGGAAGGTCGACATCAGTAGCAAAAACCTTCCGGAAGGTTCATTCCAGTAGCCAAAACCTTCTGGAAGGTTCATTCCAGAAAACAAAACCTTCCGGAAGAATTTGGCAGTCAAAAAGAAACCCAAGGCAAAACCTTCCGGAAGGTCCATTCCAGTAGACAAGTCCTTCCGGTAGGTTTTACTCCAGTAGCTAAAATCTTCCGGAAGGTTCATTCCAGTGGGCAAAACCTTCCGGAAGGTATTAGCTGTGAACAAGGCAAGCTGGGGTTTTTAGCAAAACCTTCCGGAAGGCCGACACACACCTTCCGGTAGGTTTTCAGACTGTGAGCGTAAAAATGGATTTCTTTCCCCTCCAAACCATCCTTAAAGCTACCCCATACACTCCAAACTCATTCAATACATGTTTAATGAGATTTTCCATATAATACCCAACTCATACAAGCTCTATTACAATTCATTCCATAATATATATACATCAAAATGGAATTTTGTTAAAGGTTTTACAAAACTTAAACTAAGGCCACAAGCCGGCCCCCTTCATGCTTGATGCTCTCCAAATGAGCCATCCGCCGGAGCAAAACCCACACCTGAAATGTTTTTCTCCCCAACCTAAATGCATATGAAATGTCACATGCTATCAATCAACAATCCACAACAAGAATATATTCCATGTTGAAACATGTAATGCCATGCTATGAAATGAGGTGAGACTCACTCATGCACATCAACCGAGCCCTTCCCAGCTCCTCTACACATGCAAGTGCCAATGTGTACCAATCCGTCATTTATGTTCCACATCAAATGACATTTCATTCTAGGGTCTTTGTAGGGGTGGATGTTCATGGACTCACACCAAAGGTCACCCAACCTACACGGAATTCATGGACTTCCACCAACAGTTCCGCGTACACCGACACACTTTATGGGCTCTTATACCAACGGAGTGCGTATCCAATCACCGGGTCTCTCACCCGAGGGATTTTCTAGCCCTTCTTGCTACCCCAACCCTATCAACATATAAACCATTCGACTCGACTAGGTCATCGACCCATATTACCCGAGCTCACTCGTCATCCACCATGTGTGGTGAAGACAAACAACCATGCACACACACCTCCTAAAATGCGATGTTCCCGTGCATATGAAATGTGGTGCTCCATTGCAACACTAATACAATGTTCGATATGGTATGAGTGACATATGAACATTCTCAACACATTTCTCATATTCCATGGCAAAATCATATCAAAAACATATAATTCCCATAATACAAATTCCAAGCATGTTATCAACATACTAAAATTTCAAGGCATATATATAAACACATAACACGCCCACAATTTCATATAACACATGAATTTACATTGGGTTCATTTCACATATCCAATCATAGAAATCACATTTAGTAACTTCTAAATCTCCATCCCAGCTAGGATTTCCTTTACCCATTTCAATACCCAATTCATCCAATTTCACAACAATAGGCAAGAGATACATAGGTTATCATCCTACCCATTCCATAAAAACATTATAGGCTTGGAATTAAACCTTAGTAAGAAGAAACCCTACCTCTTGAAGCGTGAGGAACGACCAAGGGAAGTTCCAAAACCCGATTCAAGCAAAAACCCTCACTTCTCGAAAATCTCGTACCTTGATCTTCGGTAAAACTTGCGCTTTTTGGTATAGCCGCGTAGCCCTCGATGAGTAGAGCGACTTTAATTCTTGGCTTGCGTGGATTCGAGGTCCGTAGCACCGTAGATCGTAGAGAGAATGAGAGTTTTTCTCTCTTTTCTCCCTCTTTCTCTCTATCGGCTGAAACCGGCTGAACAATGGGGAAAAATCTAATTTTTCCCCCTATTTATATTTTAGAATACTTGGCCCACAATTCGCCACACGTCCTATTTAATTTCGGGTCCGTTTTAATCCCGAAACGATTAAATTTCGCTCCGGTTCGAGTTCGAATTATTTTTATTTTAACTTTTGTCTAATATTTTCCCCAAACTTGGAAACTTTATAAAAATTTCGTGTACAGGGTCACCCGGGGCCCGTTCGTCTCGTAAAACGCGAAAAATCCGACTATCTCAGAATTCAACGAAATTTGACGTGGTAACTAGATTTCGCGAGACGAATCCAACAGTGAGGTCCTTTTCGTCATCCGAGTTCTAGAAAAATTCAGGTTTACAACCTGTACCGTAGTGGCAATTTATCGTTTTGCCCTTTTTCACAAAGGTTGAAATTTTCTCGGGTTTTACAATTTATGATAAAAGACATCCAAACTCGAGTTAGATAAGTATAGAAGAACCAAGCAGTCCGGCAGACTACCTTTCACTAATTCGATCATAACTCTTCATCAGAAAGTCCAAATTGTGCACCGTTATTTTTGTTAGAACCCTAACTCGTATATCTTTCCAACCATATAGGTCACGCATGCTCAAAATACTCGAGTCAAATCAGTTTATTCTTCGTAGTTGGTCCAAAAATTGGCACTGTGGTGTTCTTTGGACAGTAAAGTGTTGTACTATCTTCTTAGATTCTGAAGGACCTATTTTTAAGTGAACTTCCACATTATTTAGGCTTTGATTGAGAGACACCCCCATATTGATTGAAGTGCTTTTGATGGATAACAATATAAAAGATGATTATGATTTGGGGCTTGTCAACCTTAAGTATTCTCTTCCACTAATAGTATTGCTCATATTTTAGAAGTCCAGGGATATGATAACCCAATTGGGATGTGTGGAGATAAGGTTAACTTAGAGGTTCTCTAAGATGAATTAAGTTCCTAATGATAAGGGTATGGAAGGTTATGTGTGTTACTTAAAAGGCATAGAAATTAAGGAATGAATGTAGTTTTGAGTTCTATAATAGAAACCCTGGGAGGGTAACGGTGAGTGCGATGTATGAGGTTGAATAATTCTTAAAGATGACCAATTGAAGGAATATGGTGAAGTAACCTCGAATGGGAGCTTATTTTTGGAATAAGGATTGGAATTGTGGTTATAGATTTTAAATCTATAGGAGGTTGTTTCATAACCACTTACTTGAGGTTCCCAATATTAGTTTGAAAATGTTACGGAGAGTTGAGTAAATTTACTTTGGAAGTATTGATGGTTTAGAAGGGTCATATATAGGATACTCCTTGGGGACGTTATACTTAGGTAATCTTATTTTGTTATGGACTTAGTTCACTATAGTTAGACTCTCTAAAAGTTTAACAATCAAGAATCTATTGGGTGAGTGTGTAGTTAATAGTTGACTTGTATTTACAAATATGGATTTGAAATTGAGGTCAAGTTATGGAAACAGATTTATAGCCATGGAAAAAGGGGAAATCTAAGAAGCATGACTAAGTTGTAGTAATTACCTTTGACCCTTGATATTGTAGGATTAAAGATTATAGATGTTAAAAGCTTGATGTTGTATATAGTAGACAATTATGAAAAGAGGATGATATCCCAAATTTGAGGTGAACTTCTATTGTTCTAGGAAACCTTTTAATGTCATTGGATTTGTGTTGGGGGAAATAGGACGTTCTTTTTCTTGTCTCTTTTAGTACCTTATTAAGATTGGAATGATTAGTTATACTTGAGGAATGTTAGTATGAGTATAGAAGATTCGAACTTATGGTTGATGGTGATAATGGTAAAGAAGTAAATTGAAGAATCAAGGATGATACCTATGAAGATTGCTTTGACATGGGATGAATTATCGAGAGTCTTATTTTAGTTTAGATTATTTTAGCTTTGGGATCCTTGACAGTCTATCCTCACATTTTGATATGTTACAAGAGGTATATTGTAATGAATGGTATCAGAAGGATTCGAAAGTATAGGTATCATGAAAAGAGTTCTGATGTGAATGAAAGCCACTAAGAATTGATTAAATGGTTACTAGTTCTAGCTCAAGATTGTAGATCGAGAGCAAATATCTTAGAGATATAACTTGATCCTTAGCTTAAGTAATATAGCTGGTTAATTACCAAAAATTCCCTTTTGAATGGATTTGATGGATCGTTAGTGTACACATTTTGGAAGCCATAATTAGAAAACAAGTGCGGTTAGGTTTCACTTGTATACTTTGGTGGAATCTAAGATACTCTCTCAGAACTTTCAAATCTATGCGAAGTTCTTATCTTGTAGCATATTTTGACTTGTGAATCGGTGGATTATAATTTATATCAGAGTGCCTAGCGAGCTGTTAGATTAATGACTATAATGGTGACGGTAAGGAGTATTATGAGAAAGCACAAATTGATGTGAAATCGAAGAGTTGATCTTAGAACATTGACTTGTGGGGAGTGTGTAGTTATGAATTGAAATTATGGTAGATTTCAAGATTGTGAATCCATCTTGGGTTGTGAGAGACGAAATCTGGAAGAACGTTGTATCTACTTTCAGGAATTGAGATAAATCTTACCGTGATGCCATTAACAAATTTTGTGTTACACCATGATGTTAGTATAGGAAAGATGAGTAATCCTAATGGTGGAATTGCATTTGAGTTATTTTGATATGCTTATGAAGAAGATATATGTAAGAAGCAAATATGAGGTTGATTGAATTGATTGGTGAAATTCAAAAGAGAAGTGATATTTGATGAGTACACAATTAAGTATTATGATCTAGTAGTTGATTAGTACTTAAAGTTGACATATTATTATGACATTTTAAGACTAATTGTACTTTAATGGAGTTTAAGTGATGTCATATCAGGCCCTAAACTGAACAAGGACCCAAGAACAACAAGTACCACACTTGGATACAGCACCAGTACATTAGAGCCCAAAATTGGAGAAGCTTGGAGCACAGCCAGAACGTTCGAATGACAACTCACGTTCGAACGTCCATATTGCACTATAGCAGACTCAACTGCTGAAGAGAAGGCGTGTCGCAGTTAGGAAAGAAGACTGGAGCTCTGAAGTACTTGAGTGTCACGTTCGAACGCCAACTCACGTTCGAACGTGCATTTGAGTTGATGGAAGACCAGACCACTGCAGAGAGTTGGAGCTGAACTTCACAGAAGACCAACAGATCACTCGAGTGAAAGGGATCAGAGCAGATCTGGCGTTCGAACGACCTCAGTTCAAAAACAGAAGAAACGTTCGAACGGCAGTCAACGTTCGAATGCCCTCAGTGCAAAAACAGAAATAACGTTCGAACGCCAACTCACGTTCGAACGTTATCCACAGACTGGCAGCAGAGTTGTTGACTGTTCACTTGGACTTGGGCGGCAAACACTATTCTTTCACCCCCCCTGTCTCCTCATCTTGCCTATAAATACTCCCCTTGTTGGAGAGCTAGAGGAGCCATAGTAGGAGGTAGGAAAGTTGATGGAGGCTTAGACTCCCACTCTCATTGTAGATTTAAATCATTTTTCCTTGTATGAAGTCTTTATTTTAGAGATTAGTTTGGCTTTAGTCCAACATCTCTTGCTTGTTATAACAGTAGTTTTGTGCTTATGCTTATGTTTATGCTTTCATTTCTCATGCATAGAAGAGAGATAGCTCACATTTTGGTTGAGGAAGCAACCCTCAAATTCTTGGTTGAGGAAGCCACCCTCCAAATGTGACTAGCTTTCTTCTACTTTTATTGCTCATGCATTTCACTTCCATTGCTTGAGCTTCTTTCTTTCTTAGAAGAGTGAAACTCTTCCACTTTTCTAGAGCTTTATTAAAGCCGTGAAGGGTGGAACGTGATTCACCCATTCTTTGTTAAAGATTGGCTCCGCGTTTGTTGTTACTTTATCTTTTAAAGTTCTCCACTTGGAGGGATGAGCATCACTCACTTTTCTAGCTTTACCCAAGCCATGAAGAGTGAGTAGTTTCTCATTCACTCTTTAGTAAGAGGAGAAGGGCATGTATAAGTTATCCGGGAATCATATTTGTGCAATGTTTTTATGCTTAATGTTTATTTCTTCTTGTTATCGGATGATTGATTGCATCTAGCAAAGCTAAGGTACTTTGTATAACTGTGAGCTCTTTCTATGACATGGATGACTCCTGCATAGAAAGACTCATCAGTTCAAGGCAAGTACCCCGGCTAGATCCTCATGACTACCCTTCAATCTTCCCCCTTATTGTACTTCATTGAAAGAATGGAATATTAATAGCATGATTGGATGTCTTGTAGAAACACTTGTTTGTTTGTAGACGGGTTAAGTCTCGGCACAGGCAATTCTTGTAAACTTCTAGAAAGACATCGGAATCATGTTCTTAATTCTCACAATCCATCTTTATCTTCCGATTGACTTGCTGTTGACACGGGAGTTAATTGAGTTATCAAGCACAATTATGACAAACCGGATAACTGACTACATGTCTAGATCCTTTCACTAAAGAGTGACTCTTTTTAATTAAGCATCTATCCCCTATTTTGTTAAGAAAATCCTCTTGGAAAGAATCTTATATTCTGTCCAGGAAAACTCATAACTCACAGCAAATCTCAAAAGTTACAATCAAAAGGTCTCTACCATTGCTTGCCTTAGAAATATCATCAAAAGTTCCCTGTGGATTCGACTCCGGACTCAAACCAGATTATTACTACAGCTTGACCGCCTGCACTTGGGTGTATACACATTGGATCAAGCCATCAAGTTTTTTGGCGCCGTTGCCGGGGAACCTTTTAAAGGACTCAGCGGTGAATAGATCTCTACCATTCAACCTCGTCTCCACACTCCATGAACTGGTAAATTCGAAACATTGGGGACAATGTTCAATTCAGGTTGGGGGGTATGATCAGTTCATTAGTTCATGTTTTCGTAAATTTTTAAAATTTTTTATTGTTGTTGTTAATCATGTTTGAACATTGATTATATAAATTGATGATTATGCTTATGAATCAACTTCAATCGTCTTTGTGAGTGGCAGACGTTAAAGAACCAGATAGTGAGTCTTAAAATTTAGCAATCATGGATGTAAATCTTTGTTGGTTTAGCCTAGGAGTCCTACGTACTTTTCCATCTGATGTACATACTATGATCATGAGAAAAGCAAGATTAGTAAGGAAGGCTGAAATCAAAGAAAAACAAGCGAAACCCCTCTGTGGCAGAAGCAGCTTTGCCAAACGCCGTCGTGCAAATAGGCTTGGTGCCTGTAAACAGTGTGGCAGATTCTTTCACGAAAAAAGGTACAACCAGTGTTCTGAACCAATTTTCGGTCGCACACTTGATCGATTAGACTGGATAGTGAATGGGCTGAGTAAGGATTACCCTGATACGCCATGCTATTCTGGTACTGTGCTTAACCGATTTGTGAGAGAGGAAGTTGGGAGAGTTACTGGTTGTCCATTTTACACAGACACAGAGGGAGACTCAGATTAGATAATTTTCTGTAGGAAAAGTATACTTTTGTTGGGGGAGTGAATGCCAAAGGTCCGAATTTGTTGTAAAAATTGTAAAAATATTTTTGTATAAATTCTTTTGACTGAAATGAAAATATGGGCCGAGTAAGGAATGCCCCAAAATACCAACCTGAAGCGTGGGTAGGGGTTCATCCTAAGATGCCTTAGTTTTTGATTTAAATTTGTGTGTTTTGTTTTCTTTGATTGTATATAGTGTAGAAAAATTTTAATTTTGGTTCAACGTTCGAACGCCGGGTAACGTTCGAACGTTGACTGCTTACAGTACTCAGCCTCTGATGAAACTTCTGCTGGAACTTAAAAGTACTGGGAGCTTAGTCCGTTCGAACGCCAATAGACCGTTCGAACGAGATTAACGTTCGAACGCCAATAGAACGTTCGAACGAAGAGAACATTCAGTACTTTCGCCTCTGACAGAACACAAAAGTACTGGGAGCTCACCACGTTCGAACGCCATACCACGTTCGAACGGTCTGTTTAAAATCCTTCTACCAACGTTCGAACGTCATCAACGTTCAAACATTACAACTCAGGCTATAAAAGCCTGGTTCGTCGTTTTCAGCCAAAATCCCCGAATTCTTTCAAAACCCTAGAACTCATTTTCACCCCACAGACCTCAACTTGCCCTCATTCCCCAAGAATACCCAAATTCGACCTTCCCTAACTCCTCCCCACATCAAAATCATCAATCCCAGACCTAGAACCCTAAGTTCCAGCACTTTTCAGGACCCTCCCAAATCAAAACCCACGTTCGAACGCCATGCCAAGGATGAAACTCCCTGCCAAGCGTGCTCCACCAGTGAACCAAGACCCAAACATTGTAGAAGATGTGATTGAAGAAAAGGAAGGAAGGCAAAGGACAAAGAAATATGATAGGACCAGATTTCCCAATGCCTTAAAGGCTGAAAGGTATGAAAATTTTTACCATAAGCATGCAATTGTTTGTGAGAGAGATGTTGTAATTGATGACTTTGCTGGGATTGGAATAAGGCAGGAGATGGAGAGGAGGGAGTGGGTCTGGTATTTGAGGAATGGTGGAGACGCCGTTGTTGACATGGTGCGGGAGTTTTACTCCAACGCTGAGATCATCAACGGCGCAATCCGGACATATGTTAAGGGTACCCACATTGACGTGGACGAAGCATACATTGTAGAAATAAGGGAGGAAATACCTCGAGTGCAAAACCCTACCTACCCACCAAAGAAGGATATAGCAATGAATGTGGTAGGAAAGGAATTGACGGGGATGGCTGACTTTTCATGGGCAGGGAGGAGATTTTTGAAGCAAGGGGAGCTCACCGACAAGTATAAAATGATGAATTTGATTGCGGTGTCTAACTTCGCTCCCGTAGGAAGAAAGAATGAGATTTTACCCGACATGGCCCGACTTCTGTATGCCATTGGCAAAGGACATAGCATTGACCTCCCCTTTCTCATCCTGAGTGAAATGAAGAAGGGGTGTGATGTAAAGAGGAGTGCACTCCCTTTTGCTACTTTGGTGACTGAAATGTGCACGGAGCATGGGGTGAGGGTGAAGCCCGAGATGGAAATCCAAAAGCCAATGGGGCCACTAAACAAGGCTTCCTTCCGGAGAAGCCAAAGTTATAATGGCGGCCCAGTGGTAAGGCAAGAAGAGCCCCCGGCCCACGGAGTGGATGAGGTACAAGAAGAGCTAGATGAGATGGATAGAGAGATGGAGAGAGAGATGGAGAGAGAGGAAGATCAGCCAGCAGGTGAAGGCCCTAGCACCAGCACCAGCACCCGACGCTCCTTACGGGACATCATGCTTGGCATTGAAGCTAAGCAGGATGAGATCCTTAGGCTTTTGAGGGGTGGACATGGTGGAGCTAGTGGACAAGGAGGAGAGTGAGAGAGAGTGATTTCTGTTTTTGTTCTTGTTTTTTTTTATGTTTGTTTAAAATGCTTCTTTTTATGAATTTCTTCTTTGATAGTTGTAAGTTTTTGTGTGGTTGTGAATGAATTGAACCGTTGATGTTAAAAGATGATATTTTGAAATGAATGGTTCCATTTATCACTTTTATTTGTTTTAAAGCATTTGTAGATGTAGCATAAAAATTAAAAGGTGATGGAAAAAATGTTGATGTTAAGAATGCTTGCTAGAGTAAATATGCACATGATCGGTTTGACACCTCCATTTATCAACCGAGACTTAAAACCACATTTTTTGAAAAGATTCGTATTTTCTCTATACTTCAATTGTCATATGTACATCGATATTTGTTATTTTAAAGGTACAGGAGGATCTGACTCGAAAATGGAATTGGTATATAACCAATACCCCCTGGAAAACCCGACATAAACAGTGGAGATAACAAAGAAAACCAGGGTGAGTTTCGAGCCTAACGATGCTTTCGAGGGACAATCAATGTTTACTCAAGTAAATTCTTTTCAAATCTCAATTTTTGAATGATCTCATTAACCTTGCTTTGATTGACGCACTTAAAAGTGATCTATTGACATATCCCACACGGAACCATCGCATACGACACATACATGTGCACATGCTTGAGAAATGATCTTACGCCATCTTTGATATAATATTGAGCCTTAGACCTTTCTTTGAAAAAAAATTGATCCCTCGTTAGCCATGTTTGAGCCATCAATGTATGAATTTTTCCTTGATAAACCTACATGATTACCAATCCACAGGAAAACATACTTGACATACCTTGGCTATCTAATTTTCTTACATCCTCTTTGTAAGATGATACAGAAAAAGGAAAAGAAAAAGGAGCATTCGAGATTATCATCCAAGAAGAGTTGATTGGAACAATTGAAACAAAACAGATGCAAAAAGGCAAAAACTTGCCAAGAAAGTGAAAAAAATGAGAAAAAAAGAAAGAAAGAAATGTCATCTCTCGGCAAAATATCAAGAAGTTAGAAAAAGTTGTGCTACAATACGCAAACAGCAGATAGCTTTTGAAAATCCCTGACGTCGTTTCGTTAGCCACTGACCTCTGGCCACGCTACAACCCATGAAAAGCCCTAATTGATCTCAAGTCTGTTACATGCATGTGTTGTTAATCACAATTGGGATATGGTAAATAGCATTCCTTTTAATTGTGTTAATATTCTTTCATGAGATTATGCCAAACATAAGTAGTTGCTTCTTTAAAATTTCACTCCTTTCCTAAATTGTGCATGTGATTTTTCGATTGGCCATCTTCTGATCACATGATCTGTGAGAAACAAGTCACTATAGTCAGAGTGAACCTTTGCTGAGGGTATACTACGTGAGGTTTGTGAAATCGAAACTATCCATGGAAGGTGATAAAAGGGAGTATTTGTTACATAACAATTCCTGTTGCTTGAATGATCATTCCTACTGCATTGAGAATTTCAAATACCAATGTAACAAATGATAATTTTTGCATAGAATTAATACCTGTGAAAAAAGGACGTGTGAGACATAAGTCAAAGTTGAGAATCTGGTGTCCCAACGACCATGATACTAATTTACTTTAGTCAGCACTCTCCTATGCACATCTGTTCGACTGAAGTTTGTGGGTAGCTTCTCTGGAAACCCTCACGAGACAACACTCATCCGCTAGGGTAAACCTAGTGGTTCAACGGCTTGTTGCATAAGCTAAATGCAACCGGATGACCTACGAAAATGGCATTAGGAGTAGAATTTTCTTTTTCGTATTACTAGAGACTAGCAATATTTAGGTTGGGGAGTGTGATTAGTACTTAAAGTTGACATATTATTATGACATTTTAAGACTAATTGTACTTTAATGGAGTTTAAGTGATGTCATATCAGGCCCTAAACTGAACAAGGACCCAAGAACAACAAGTACCACACTTGGATGCAGCACCAGTACATTAGAGCCCAAAATTGGAGAAGCTTGGAGCACAGCCAGAACGTTCGAACGCCAACTCACGTTCGAACATCCATATTGCACTATAGCAAACTCAACTGCTGAAGAGAAGGCGTGTCGCAGTTAGGAAAGAAGACTGGAGCTCTGAAGTACTTGAGTGTCACGTTCGAACGCCAACTCACGTTCGAACGTGCATTTGAGTTGATGGAAGACCAGACCACTGCAGAGAGTTGGAGCTGAACTTCACAGAAGACCAACAGATCACTCGAGTGAAAGGGGTCAGAGCAGATCTGGCGTTCGAACGACCTCAGTTCAAAAACAGAAGAAACGTTCGAACGGCAGTCAACGTTCGAACGCCCTCAGTGCAAAAACAGAAATAACGTTCGAACGACAACTCACGTTCGAACGTTATCCACAGACTGGCAGCAGAGTTGTTGACTGTTCACTTGGACTTGGGCGGCAAACACTATTCTTTCACCCCCCCTGTCTCATCCTCTTGCCTATAAATACTCCCCTTGTTGGAGAGCTAGAGGAGCCATAGTAGGAGGTAGGAAAGTTGATGGAGGCTTAGACTCCCACTCTCATTGTAGATTTAAATCATTTTTCCTTGTATGAAGTCTTTATTTTAGAGATTAGTTTGGCTTTAGTCCAACATCTCTTGCTTGTTATAACAGTAGTTTTGTGCTTATGCTTATGTTTATGCTTTCATTTCTCATGCATAGAAGAGAGATAGCTCACATTTTGGTTGAGGAAGCAACCCTCAAATTCTTGGTTGAGGAAGCCACCCTCCAAATGTGACTAGCTTTCTTCTACTTTTATTGCTCATGCATTTCACTTCCATTGCTTGAGCTTCTTTCTTTCTTAGAAGAGTGAAACTCTTCCACTTTTCTAGAGCTTTATTAAAGCCGTGAAGGGTGGAACGTGATTCACCCATTCTTTGTTAAAGATTGGCTCCGCGTTTGTTGTTACTTTATCTTTTAAAGTTCTCCACTTGGAGGGATGAGCATCACTCACTTTTCTAGCTTTACCCAAGCCATGAAGAGTGAGTAGTTTCTCATTCACTCTTTAGTAAGAGGAGAAGGGCATGTATAAGTTATCCGGGAATCATATTTGTGCAATGTTTTTATGCTTAATGTTTATTTCTTCTTGTTATCGGATGATTGATTGCATCTAGCAAAGCTAAGGTACTTTGTATAACTGTGAGCTCTTTCTATGACATGGATGACTCCTGCATAGAAAGACTCATCAGTTCAAGGCAAGTACCCCGGCTAGATCCTCATGACTACCCTTCAATCTTCCCCCTTATTGTACTTCATTGAAAGAATGGAATATTAATAGCATGATTGGATGTCTTGTAGAAACACTTGTTTGTTTGTAGACGGGTTAAGTCTCGGCACAGGCAATTCTTGTAAACTTCTAGAAAGACATCGGAATCATGTTCTTAATTCTCACAATCCATCTTTATCTTCCGATTGACTTGCTGCTGACACGGGAGTTAATTGAGTTATCAAGCACAATTATGACAAACCGGATAACTGACTACATGTCTAGATCCTTTCACTAAAGAGTGACTCTTTTTAATTAAGCATCTATCCCCTATTTTGTTAAGAAAATCCTCTTGGAAAGAATCTTATATTCTGTCCAGGAAAACTCATAACTCACAGCAAATCTCAAAAGTTACAATCAAAAGGTCTCTACCACTGCTTGCCTTAGAAATATCATCAAAAGTTCCCTGTGGATTCGACTCCGGACTCAAACCGGATTATTACTACAGCTTGACCGCCTGCACTTGGGTGTATACACATTGGATCAAGCCATCAGTAGTTAGGCATGAAAAGAAATTAGTTGGAACAATCGTATACAATTATTAAGAATAGAGGTGATAAATGAATTCTAGGGAAGGAATGTATTTTTATTCTAGTCTCACGAATTATTGAGAATTTGAGAGACTAACTCGACGATTAAGTTTCAAGGACGAAACTTTCTTCAAGGGGGGTGAATTGTAACACCCCGCATTTTATTTTATATATGTATATAGATATATAGTAAATAATTGTTGTAAAAATGTGGATATGTGTAGAAATATGTGTTGGAGAGGTTTGGGATGGATTTGGTTGGCTTAGGAATGCATTGGAAAGTTTAAGTTTCGAAGGTGTGTAAACTTGAGAAGAGGGATTATGGAAGTTTCTAAATATTTTTAGGTCAAAATAAGTTCTCCGGTGAATCCGGAAGGTCGAAAAACATTGGGAGAGGTAATATGGGGTGTATTGGAAGCTAGGAAGTATTCCGGAGTGAAAACACACTTAGAGAAAAATTTGGGTAAAAAGGAGTTGGGACACCTTCTAGTATTTAAGTCATACCTTTTTATCCTGATGTCCAATTGATCTGAAATTGTTACAGTAGATAGTAGACATCTAGGGCTACAAAAGCGTATCTCATGAAAATTTTTCAATTCGACCTCTAAATGGGTCAAAACTGCCCTGAAAGTCGAAGCAGCCGAAGTGTACCGGTACACAGTACCGGTACGGTACCGTGCCGGTACGCCCGAACCAGTAGCTAAACCGTACCGGTACAGCGTACCGGTACACCCGATAAAAGTCGGGATTTTGGTGTTTTAAAACACCCTTTTAAGCCTCATTTGACCCATTCTTCCATCCCACTCTCACCCCAAACATCTTAGAGCCCTAAGAGAAGAGAAAATGAGAGAAGAACACAAAGATCTTGAGAGAGTTAACCCTTATAGAGATCAAAACCGAAATTTCTCAAGAACGTCATTCTTCTACTCTCTTCTTCTACACTTTCACTACACCCTTACCCACACCTCTTGGAATCCTAGAGAGAGAGTCTTAGAAAAGAATAAAGAAGGAGAAAACACAAGATCAAAAGGGAGAATCAAAGGATTTAAGAGTGATTCAAGATCAAACCCTAGATTTTAAGAACACCAAGGTAGGGGTTTTCTTCCATTCTTTTACATTGAGGCTAGGTTTATTTATATGTATCTCTTCACTCTAAATGTTATATGTGTGCTATCAAATCCTTAATTATTGCTATTCTTGCAATTGATGCCATGTAGAAAATATTGTGATTGTTGAGTAACCCTTGAATCTCCTTGCTTGCTACCAAACCCTAGTCTTCAAGGGAAATGTGTTTTTTCTCTTGACTTCTCCTTTGTTATTGATTTCAATACATGAGTGTTCCTTTCAATACATGATTGTTCCTTTGTTTTGAATTCTAAGCTCGATATTCAATACTTGATATTCTTTATTCTTGGTTCCAAGACTTGAGTGTTCTTTTGGTCTTGATTTCTAAGCTTCATAATCATTTGTTCTTGAGTTCACACCTTGATAGTCGTTTGTTATTTATTTACATACATGATTGTTCCGTTAAACCTTAATTTCTCCTTTGTCCATGATTTTCAAGCTTGGTGCGCCTTTATTCTTTATACTCCAAGCTTAATATTCATTTGTAATGATTCCAAAGTTTGATTACTCATATGTTCTTGATTTCAAAACTTTAGTGTTTCATATTGAACAACAAAATAGTATTTATGGTGGTCTCTGTATTTTTCTTAGTTGGTTTTGGAATTGTTACATGTTATATTTTGGGGGTGGAGGTTACCCTAAAGTATGCCACCTACCGAAAGAATGGGGGTGGAGGTTACCCTAAAGTATGCCACCTACCAAAAGAAGTGTGAGAGGTTCCTTGTAAGGATGCTCACCCCTTCCCAAGAGGTTCCTTGTAAGGATGTTTGGGAAGCAAAGATGATCTAACGGGGGGTGGAGGTTACCCTAAAGTATGCCACCTACCGAAAGAATGGGGGTGGAGGTTACCCTAAAGTATGCCACCTACCGAAAGAAGTGTGAGAGGTTCCTTGTAAGGATGCTCACCCCTTCCCAAGAGGTTCCTTGTAAGGATGCTTGGGAAGCAAAGATGATCTAACGGGGGGTGGAGGTTACCCTAAAGTATGCCACCTACCGAAAGAATGGGGGTGGAGGTTACCCTAAAGTATGCCACCTACCGAAAGAAGTGTGAGAGGTTCCTTGTAAGGATGCTCACCCCTTCCCAAGAGGTTCCTTGTAAGGATGCTTGGGAAGCAAAGATGATCTAACGGGGGGTGGAGGTTACCCTAAAGTATGCCACCTACCGAAAGAATGGGGGTGGAGGTTACCCTAAAGTATGCCATCTACCGAAAGAATTGTTGAAATAGTGTATGGTGGACTGGATTATATTTGAAATGGTTTGCTAACTGTATGGTGGTTTCACTTATTCATTCAATTACTGTTGTTCCTTAAACTTGAGATCTATTTAAATGTCCTAGTTTTACTTCAAAAGTTATATATGATATTTGTGAAATGAGACCTCCTTGTTTTCCACATTTTCTAAACCTTGTTTGAGTTTGGGAGGATTTTCCTACAGAGCTTAGTGCTCACCCCCTACAAACCAACACATTTTTCAGGTGATGCTGTAAAAGAGGATCAGTTAGAAGACGAGTAGGGGGATCCGGAGGGGGATATCTCGACGGTCCTTCTTTGTATTAGATTGAAGGGTTATTTTGGAATCATGTAAAATATAATCTTTTGTTATTCCGCTGCTAAGTTACGTTTAATTCTTTTGGGATGTAATTGCCATGATTTGGCTTATTCTTTTGGGATAATGCTATGGACATGATATATGATGAATGAAATTTCTTTATTTATGAAATTTATTTAGTTGCTCTCATGATATGAATGTTTTAGAATGTAATGTCGTCCAGGGTGTGTTTTGGGGTGTTACAGCATGGGAGATGCATAATTTCAAAGAAAATGATGAGTTAGTCTTACCACCCAATGCCCTAGTTTTCCTTTTCATGAGATTATGCCAAAGTCGCTTCATTTTCTTAACATGAACTTCATTTTTGGATTACATGTGAGCATACTTTGTTTTGAGCACAAGAGTCCATCTCACATGTACACATGGAGTGCATGTCAGGATAACGAGAGTGTATTTCATTGTGAGAGTGACTTTTGGTGAGTTTTGCATTGAAACTGAATTTGGCTGGCCATTCGAATGTGAATTCTGTTGCGTAAGTGTTCAAATTATTTGTCCAATTCACGCACACACGAGTTCAGAAATAAATGTGTAGGTGCATACTTTAGACTAGTATCAAAGATGATGGTACTGCTCATGTGTGCTTAGTTTAGACATCTGAACAAGTTATTATTGACTTCCATGCTTGCAGAGTAGGGGAATATGGCTCAAGTTTTTTATATTTGAAAAGAATTAGGAACGCCCGTGTTATCAGTTGTGTGACTTGCATTTTGGGTGTTCTTTTTGATAGTTGAGAATAGAAATTCATTCCTTGTGCATTGAATGCATCAAAAGTTTAAATCACTTTGCAATTTCAGTAATAATTTGGGCATGATGGTTCGGATTGTGGTTTATAAGTGGAGTACATGTGTGGGATGGAGTAGAGGTCATAGGTAGTGTGGTAAAATGTCTAAGGAGGTCCTGAGTTGGAATGGAGTGGAGAGGTGTGCTCAGCAGGATTATTTGGCAAACAAAGCAGAAGCGTACCGGTACTGAGTACCGGTACGAGTTGGCCTCTGGAGCATAGCATAACGGTACGCAGTACCGGTACGGTCATGCCTCTGGAGTTCGAGGTACCGGTACTGCGTACCGGTACGGTCTGCTGAACTGAAAAAAAAAATTAGGGCTTTAAGTTAATTTTTTCGGGAAACCTGATTCGCACTTTTTAGTGTGTCTGAATTATATTATTATATTACACCCAAGTATAAGTGGTGAAATTGTAGTTTTCTCGGTTTTTAAGTCCAAGTATCGATCCCACAGAGAGTTTTAGTAATTAGAATAAAATAAAATAATAAAATAAAAATAAAGCAATAAAGAGGTTGTTTGGGGTAGTTTGATGTTTGATAGCTTGTGGTGTAAGCTTAGTCTGTTCGAGTAACTTAACTTAATTAAAAGACGGAAGTAAATTGCAACAATAATGAAATGCGTAAGTAAAGCAGATTAATGACAGAAATATAAAAGATATCCTTCAGTTCAAGGATCCCATATGCGTTATATTGGTCGTATTATGGAATTGCTACCTCACAACAATTAACTTCCATTTTACTGGAAAGCTAACCGGCAGGTCTGATGTATACAAATCATAACACAGCTGCTTCTTAAGCTACACTGGTGGTTATATATATATATAGCACAGCTGCTTCTTAGGCTACACTAGGCATAGATGTTCCAATTGACTAATTCAAGTAAAATCCGCAGGTGGTACGGACTATCTTCCGGTGACTTGTCAGGTCAACCGGTGGTAGTCAATCAATCATAATACAGCTGCTTCTTAGGCTAACCGTATTTAGATATGTCACCCCAGAAAGTGAAGGCACTTAAACGGCGTACTTGAATTATTTAATAGGTAATCTTGTAATATATATATATATTGACAGTAGAACTTCCTCAGCATTCCAGTGTAGGACTTGCCATACTGATAGGATCACCGGGGTTATTCTAGCAGGCAATATTATTATATATAATAATACCAGGCGTCAGTGGAACTTCCTCAGCATTCCGGTGGAGGATTAACCATACCGGTAGGAACGCCGGGGTCATTCTAGCTGGCCCGTCTCATATATATAATAAACATAGAAATAAAACATCAGCAATTCCATAAACAGACTGATATTATACATATGTTCTCCTCGAACCGGAGGATATACGGAACTACTCACGCTCCATTGCTATAGACAAGCAAGGAGTGCTAGCAGTTGTCATTACAACAGAAAGTAAAGTGCGGAATTTAAATGTCTTTCGCAGGGAACGATTGAAACACAACCACTCTTATGATCAATTAAGATAAAAAAGTGGCAGCAGTTCAACTATCCGAATGGAAAGATACAATAAAAGTAGAACAGAACAGGACGTAGGACTAAAATATAACACGGACCGGAGCGTGCTTTCTCTTTTCTTTTCTCTTTTTCTCTCTTCTGACTTGCTTGGACAAGCTTCAGAACTCTCAGAATTCCTCTCGTATCTCTCTGTTTCTCTCCTAAGTCCTCCCTCTGGTCCGGCCTTCTGAAGCTGAAGTGGAGAAGGGTATTTATAGGCGTGGGAAGAGACATGGGCAAGTGGGCAACTTGACTTCTGACAATGGTGACCGTCCGGACGGCAGTCCCACCGTCTGGACGGTGGTGCTTTGCTGGAAAATCCACTTGCATGCATGCTGACTCTTCTCGTTGGTTAATTACACTTTGGCCTTTATTCTTTGCATTTCTCTGACATTGCTCCCTTGGTCTTGTGTTAATTCAGCATTTGTCCTGCAACTTTTAGATAAAATGTTACAATTAGTATTATTCCCACACAAACCTTAATTCACTCTAAGTACTAATTTTTAGTGTGTTTATTATACTAATTCGAGTTTTTTGATTTTTTAATTTACATACTAATTAGGTTAATCACACCCCCTAACTTAAACTTTACTAGTCCCTAGTAAAATATTATACAAATAGGGGTAAAATCATTTTCGTAGATTTTTTTCACGATTGCATTTAGCATATGCAATAAGCCGTTAAACCCCTAGGTGATCCCTAGTGGACGAGTTGTGTCTCGTGAAGGTTTCCAGTGAAGCTACCTACAAACTTCAGTAATTAGGAATGCATATTTCATATTTTTCACATGTATGATTAGAATGATATTTCTTCTGTCTTGCTAGAATACTTCCTTTTCTGATCACCTTGAGAACATCATATGTTGGGTGTAGTATTATCTATATATTTTTATGAAAACTTGTGTGTGTGTAGTGATGTTTTTATTTTCAGAAATCACTTGAAAAATATTACCCTCTTTCATGGTAGTCTTGATGTCAATCCTTCCCTGGAATATACTCAGTAAGAATAGCACACATGTTATAGTGACTGTTCTCACAATTTTACATGTGATTGGAATATTGATAACAAAACAAATTATTTCACATGTAATAGAAAGGAGCGGTTATTTTAAATGGACTGGAAATTGACATAATCTCATGAAAGAATATTAACACTGTATTAAATATATTATTAACATTTTCCTTTTTAGATTGCTAGAATGGATGCAAATATATGATTTCTGGAATCAAAAAGGACTTTATTAAGGTTGTAACGTGGTCAGGGGTCGGGGTGTAAGAACTGACGTCGGTGGGATTCAAATGCTATCGTTTAACATTGTGGCACACCTCAGTTTATTTTTCTTATGACTTTGCAGGTTATTTTTATTTTTCTCTTTTTTCACTTTCTTGGCTATTTTCTTTCTTTTTTTTTGTTTTCTTTTCTAGACTTTTCTTTCGAGCCAGGATTTTCTTTTCTCCCTTTTCTTTGCTTTTTTGCTTTTTCCTGCTTTTCTGTATCCTGCTGCTTAAATCGAGGGTGCAAGAAAATTAGATAGCAAGGGTAGGTGTATTATATTTTTATGTGGCTCGGGTGTTTCTTAGGGTTTAAGAAAAGACTATTATTTTCTTTCAGGCTCAATCACGGCTGACTAGGGATAATTTTGTAAAAGAAATGGTTTAGGCTCAAGATTAATGAAACATGGCCTAAGATCATTTTCCAGAAATCCTATATTTGTATTCTTTCTAGAGAAACAATTAAGGGCAATGTACATAATATATTTCAATACGTGTTAATCAAAGCAAATAAATGAGATTATTCAAAGAAAAGTTACCGCTGAATCGAAGATTCGTAGTTGAGTAGATGTAGCATTTCTCTCCAAGAAAGAATGGCTCTAATTCTGCATTTGGTTTTTACATCTCCACTATATATAGAAAGAGTATAATATTTTGCATGGTTTTCAAAAATAAAGACATCTATTTGTGCTTCTAAGGTTAAGTTCGAATAAAAATATTGAGATAACGTACATCTAAAATATAAAAGTCTCATGAGATCAGATCGAGAGTATTTTCGCAAGGCATTAGAATATAGTCCTAATCTAACTTGTGAATTGTATGAAATATGCTTCCTACTTTAGCAATATATGCTCTCATTTTGACAAAAACAATTTAAACATATTTAAATTTCAAACATACTAGTTCAAACATATATAAGCAAAACTTAACTAAGTTCAAATCACACAAGCATAAAACATAAAACATAACTTCAAGTTTTAAGTGCAGAAATTGAAAGTGCATAAAATAAAAGGGTGAGTGAAAGAAAGCAAAATTTATTATTATTATTATTATTATTTTATTTATTTAATTTTTTTTTTTTTTTTGTAAAATCTCCAGTCGATTTAAGAGTTAGAAGATTCTCCTTTGGAATAGTCTTGAAACAACTGCCGCAGCTCAGCTTTATATTTATCCATGCGTTGATTGATCTGAATAATGCTGGTCTCTACTTCTAACAAGACCTGTCTATCAGTTCTGTCATCCATGGGGATGTATGGTTGATCTTCTTGTGGCTGCTGTTCTTGTGGCATGTACTCTTCAGATACCCACCCTGGTTCTTCAAATGGTTCCTCTTCATGTGATGAAGATATTCCTTGTTGGTTTCCTATTTTTCCTCCATGACTTTTCTTTAACGAATTTTTATCCACTGGTGCAAGACGCTCCACTGTTTTCCATGTTGGATTAATGATCACGCCCGCATTCCTGCATATCTGAGAAACTAACATTGCATACGGGAGTATGAGCTTCCTATTATTCACAGCAATTATCATTTGGTCTAAGATCAAGTTTGGAAGGTCAATTGTGTGTCCCATTCCAAATGCATATAGGAAATAAGCATGGTCAATAAAAATTTGATACTTTAGAGCTCGTGGTAGCAGATTGTATACTGTTATCATATTTAGGATGCGATACTTATTTGTCAGGCTTCCTTGTTTAATGTAATTATTTGGGCGTCCCCAAATAAATTCTGGATTTCCTGTCAATTCTCTTCCTACTTCAGTCAAACTAGGTAGTTCAGTGTAAGGATATTGTGGTTGAGGTTGTCTTTGCATGGGCCGAAAGAATTCGGCTATAGTGTCTGGTGTAACTTGAAAAACTATTCCCCGAACAAATATACGCAGTAGTCTTTTTCCTTTAATTTCAGCATTACTGTAGAACTCCCGAACTAAACAGTCATATGCAGGAACAGATAACCTAACATATTGTAGCCATCCTCTTTCATGGAGAATTTGTCTTATGTTTTCAAAATCTTCATATATTACTACCCTTTCAGAAATAATATTTTTAGTTAGGTAGTTTGTGTCATACCAGATTCGTTGTTCCAAATTTTCAAACATCACCTCATTAAAGTTATTTCCCGGTTGAGGTTGTTGGGGAGATGTCTCGGATTGCGAAGATTGATTCTCTCGTGCATGGCTTGAAGATCTTCTTGTTTGTTGTCTTCGATCCTTTTTTTTTTTACTGGTTCTTGATTTGTAATTGCAGGTTATTTCTTTGATGTTCGACACTGGTGTTCTTTTTCCTGTCAATTACTGCAATTTACAACATTAAATATAAGTTTATTCTTATTTCTTATTTATGGATTTCCTATTTAAATTAATAGCAATTTATATTTATTTACAGCTATACATATATTTCCAAAAAACTATACATTTCATTGATCATATCTAGTCTGTATCAGAACTGTCTGGTTCAGTAACATTAGTGACACGGTTAATTTCAGATCTCACGTATCTGTTTAGCATCGGGCCGGAATAGGATGGCGTCTCAGGGTAATCCTTGCTCTGCCCATCCCTAATCCACCGTAAACGATTTAACGATCGACCTGAAATTGGTTCCGCACACTTATTATACTGTCTCAGATGTTTAGTACGACCACATTTTACACAAGCACATAGACGATTTGCTCTTTGATGTTTAGCATATGTGCTTTTTCCATATAGGGGTCGTGCTTGGCTTTCAAAGATTTCTAAATTTCGAACATATTTAGTTTTTTTTTTTTTTTTGCATGATCAATGTATGTATATCTTTTAGAAAGTGACGTAATAAAATTAAAATCAACCAAAATAGTTTTACATCCATACTGTATATTCTTGGTTTTGTTTAATATAAGATAAAAGACTCTCTATCCGGTTCTTTAACGTCTGTCAGTCACAAAGACGAACAAAATTTTTAAATCACGATTACTATTTTAAACTCATAAAGTAAACTCACACGCCTCTCTCCCCAACTTAATTTAAATATTATCCTCACTCTATAAGATGAAAGTAGAAAATTGCTAATTAGGTCTTGCAGCGAGAGATATTTATAGTATAAGATTCTAATATAAAATACAAATAAAGAAACTATACAAAAGACATAAAAACATAAAACAAAGAAAATTCTAACTACTATATACAAGAAGTGCATAAAGGATAGATCAATCGGGCTTGAGTTCCCAAGTAGAGTTTCTTACATTCCCTGATACTTTCGGCGAAGAATTTAACAAATCAGCATAAAATTGTACCTCAGGATTTCCACTATCAACAATAGAATTAATTAAACAGACTTGTAGAGGTTCATAATAAGAAAAGGTGTTAATTTTCTCCTCTACAATCTTATCAATTTCATCTTTTCCTGAAAAAACATATTTTAAATTGGATGGAAGAGGTTTTACTTCTGGCTTGACATTAGATTCCATAATTGTTGGGGACAATTCTTCATATTGTATATCTTTTACAGATGTAATTTCATATTCAGTATCAGGTATTGATTCTAATGCAAATAACTCTTTTTTTAGAAAGTTCTTTTCAAAAAAACTTTGAGTTAATGTCTCAACACAATTTACTTCGTACGGTTCTTTTTCTTCTCTAGGTTGTTTTGTTCCTTTAAAAACATTTAATTCCAAAGTCATGTTTCCAAATGAAAGTTTCATGACTCCGTTCCTACAGTTAATCAATGCATTTGATGTAGCTAGGAATGGTCGACCTAAAATAAGAGGTATGTATTGAGATGCATACATCTGACAGCTTGGTTCTGTGTCTATAACAATAAAATCTGCTGGAAAATAGAATTGATCCACTTGGACAATAACATCTTCCACAATTCCTCTTGGAATTTTCACTGATCGGTCTGCTAATTGTAATTTAATATTGGAAGGTTTTAATTCACTTAGTCCTAGTTGTGTATAGACTGAATATGGCATCAAATTACAACTGGATCCAAGATCTAACAGAGCTTGTTCAATTTGAAAATTTCCAATAAGACATGAAACTGTAGGACTACCCAGATCTTTGTACTTAAGAAGTGTATCATGTTGTATTATTGTACTAACTTGCTCAGTTGCAAATGCTTTCTTTGGTACATTAGTTCTTCTTTTTATTGTGCAAAGATCTTTTAGGAATTTAGCATAAACTGGAACTCTTTTTATTGCATCTAATAATGGAATATTGATCTTTACCTGTTTAAATAGCTCGAGAATATCAGATTGATCTTTTTCAGTTTGAAGTTGCTTGACTCTTTGAGGGAAAGGTAAAGGGATAGGACATGGCGGATCTTTTTCATTTTGTACTCCTGGTTGCTTTTTGATTAAAGGTTCAGATTCAAGTGGTTCGTTTACAGGAATTGACTCACGTATTTTCTTTGAAATCTTAGGTTTGATGGTTTTATCAATTACCTTACCACTTCTTAGTGTTGTAATTGCCTGTACTTGATTTGACGAAGATTCAGAGGATGCAGAATTAACATGACTCTGACTTTGTGGAGGTTTAGGTTGAGAAGGAAACTTTCCTTTCTCTGACGTACTCAAGGACTGGGTCAACTTAGCAAGATGACTCTTAATATCTTCAATACTCTGGGAAGTTTGAGCTTTAAAATCATTAAAAACTTGAGTTGTTTGGTTATTAAAACTCATTTGACTTTGAATAAATTGATTCATAGTGTCTTCCAGAGTTCTTCTTTGAGGAGGTTGATAAAGTTGGTACTGTTGTTGATTTTGTGGCTGTGGTGGACCTTGTGTTTGATTTGTAGGTTGTGTATTTCTCCAACTAAAATTCGGATGATTTCTCCATCCTGGATTGTAAATTTCAGAATATGGATTTGAATATGGTTTATTATAAGTTGGAACAGCATTAGATTGTTCTATCAAAACTTCTTTGAATGCAGGTATAGTTGGACATTCCCCAGCAGGATGTCCTGACAACGCACAAATTTCACACACTTGATCAGTAGAGGTTACAACAGATACTTGTTTAAGTTTTTTCATTTCTAAGGCTTCTAATTTTCAAGATAAACTAGCTATTTTAGCTCTTAGATCATCATCTTCTTTTAATATATATTTTCCTCTTTCGGATGTAGATGGCTTATTTTCTACTATGTTAGAAGAAGTTGAGTCCCACATCTGGGAACTTTCTGAAATAGTATCGAAGAATTGGAATGCTTCTTCGGGTCTTTTATTCATGAACTCCCCCTGTGCCATCATTTCAACAAACTGTCGCATTGCAGATGGGAGTGCATCATAAAAAAATCCGACTAAGGTCCAATCTTCGAATGCATGATGTGGACAGGCTTGGAGAAGATCTTTGAATCTTTCCCAGCATTGATAAAAAGTTTCATTTTCTTTTACAGAAAAGTTCATGATTTCTTTTCTTAACGTGTTAGTACGATGTATAGGAAAGAATTTTTTAAAGAACTCAGTCTGTAAAGTTTGCCAATGTGTGATAGAGTTGGCTCTTAAAGTGTTAAGCCATTGTTTTGCTTTATCTTTTAAAGAAAATGAGAATAATTTTAGTTTGACCATTTCAGAGTTATCTTGCAACGTTCCACAGACTTCTTCAAATTCTTTCATATGAATGTAGGGATTTTCAGTTTCTAGACCATGGAATTGGGGTAGTAACTGGATAGTTCCTGATTTAATATTAATGTTTGGAGCGTCTTCTGGAAAAGCAAAACAAGATGGGACATTTGTTCGCGTAGGATGTAGATATTCTCTTAAAGGTCGGATGTTTTGGATGACTTCTTGTTCTCTAGGAGGTTCTTCCCTAGGTACATTTCGAGCCATACTTAATTCAAACGATTCTTGTGTAGATGCAGAAGATGAAGATGAGGGTTGAGCTGACTAGTTTACTGAACCTACTGATGACCGTACAGACATAAACTATTAAAAACAAACTAACATAAATAAATTATAATAAACGACTACTTTATTTTTTTTTTTTTTTTTATATTTTTATATATATATTTTTTTATTTAATTACCGTAACTCCCCGGCAACGGCGCCAAAAACTTGATTCGCACTTTTTAGTGTGTCTGAATTATATTATTATATTACACCCAAGTATAAGTGGTGAAATTGTAGTTTTCTCGGTTTTTAAGTCCAAGTATCGATCTCATAGAGAGTTTTAGTAATTAGAATAAAATAAAATAATAAAATAAAAATAAAGCAATAAAGAGGTTGTTTGGGGTAGTTTGATGTTTGATAGCTTGTGGTGTAAGCTTAGTCTGTTCGAGTAACTTAACTTAATTAAAAGACGGAAGTAAATTGCAACAATAATGAAATGCGTAAGTAAAGCAGATTAATGACAGAAATATAAAAGATATCCTTCAGTTCAAGGATCCCATATGCGTTATATTGGTCGTATTATGGAATTGCTACCTCACAACAATTAACTTCCATTTTACTGGAAAGCTAACCGGCAGGTCTGATGTATACAAATCATAACACAGCTGCTTCTTAAGCTACACTGGTGGTTATATATATATAGCACAGCTGCTTCTTAGGCTACACTGGGCATAGATGTTCCAATTGACTAATTCAAGTAAAATCCGCAGGTGGTACGGACTATCTTCCGGTGACTTGTCAGGTCAACCGGTGGTAGTCAATCAATCATAATACAGCTGCTTCTTAGGCTAACCGTATTTAGATATGTCACCCCAGAAAGTGAAGGCACTTAAACGGCATACTTGAATTATTTAATAGGTAATCTTGTAATATATATATATATTGACAGTAGAACTTCCTCAGCGTTCCAGTGTAGGACTTGCCATACTGATAGGATCACCGGGGTTATTCTAGCAGGCAATATTATTATATATAATAATATCAGGCGTCAGTGGAACTTCCTTAGCATTCAGGTGGAGGATTAACCATACCGGTAGGAACGCCGGGGTCATTCTAGCTGGCCCGTCTCATATATATAATAAACATAGAAATAAAACATCAGCAATTCCATAAACAGACTGATATTATACATATGTTCTCCTCGAACCGGAGGATATACGGAACTACTCACGCTCCATTGCTATAGACAAGCAAGGAGTGCTAGCAGTTGTCATTACAACAGAAAGTAAAGTGCGGAATTTAAATGTCTTTCGCAGGGAACGATTGAAACACAACCACTCTTATGATCAATTAAGATAAAAAAGTGGCAGCAGTTCAACTATCCGAATGGAAAGATACAATAAAAGTAGAACAGAACAGGACGTAGGACTGAAATATAACACGGACCGGAGCGTGCTTTCTCTTTTCTTTTCTCTTTTTCTCTCTTCTGACTTGCTTGGACAAGCTTCAGAACTCTCAGAATTCCTCTCGTATCTCTCTGTTTCTCTCCTAAGTCCTCCCTCTGGTCCGGCCTTCTGAAGCTGAAGTGAAGAAGGGTATTTATAGGCGTGGGAAGAGACATGGGCAAGTGGGCAACTTGACTTCTGACAATGGTGACCGTCCGGACGGTGGTGCTTTGCTGGAAAATCCACTTGCATGCATGCTGACTCTTCTCGTTGGTTAATTACATTTTGGCCTTTATTCTTTGCATTTCTCTGACATTGCTCCCTTGGTCTTGTGTTAATTCAGCATTTGTCCTGCAACTTTTAGATAAAATGTTACAATTAGTATTATTCCCACACAAACCTTAATTCACTCTAAGTACTAATTTTTAGTGTGTTTATTATACTAATTCGAGTTTTTTGATTTTTTAATTTACATACTAATTAGGTTAATCAAAACCCTTCATTTTCCACCTCTAATTACAACCCTAAACCACCCTCTCTCGCTCGAAAACTTCCCAAACCCACAAATCACCTCATCTCTCTTGCAAATCCAAACTCATCCCTTCCTAAGCCTTGATTTTGTGTAACCCACGCTTGTGAAACCCTAGGTACCGAATTTCTATAAACCTCATTCCCCCTAATTTTCTCCAATCCCTTCAAAGATCTCCCAATGGCCCGTCATTTGGATGTTGCCCTTGAGGCCATAGACTCGATTGAGGGTCTTTTCTTGATCCTCTTTGCATTCCTTGTGATGGGGGCACTGTTGCATTGCATGGCCCGGACCAAAAGACCTAGACCCAGTTCCTCTCCACCCGAGAATCCCACTGGCCCCAAGAGAAGCGGGGAAGGGTGAAGCGAGGACCCAAATGTGCAAAGAAAGAAGGCCAGAAAGGAGGCATGACGCCAATGGATTTAGGGGAGGAGTGTCACTTGTGAGCGGCATCTTGCCCACATCTCACTCACCCCAAGGCATGAGGTTGTAAAAATCATTGAGGGGCATGGCATGAGTTTTTGGTTCAAGCAAGTCGAGGGATATAACTTGTCAATGGTTAGGGAGTTCTACCAATCGCTCTGGGTAGTTGAGGTGAACGAAGTGGAGGTGTTGAGAACCAATGTGCAGGGCAAGATGTTCGAGGTGACCCCCGATATCATTGCCACTCTTCTTGGAGGATACGAGAGACCACCATCCTTCCCACCTGTCTATCCTCACAATATCACTAGAGCCAAGAATAGAGAGGAGTTTGTGGCTCTAATGTATGAGGACCCCACTAAATTGAAGGGACTGTTCCAAAGTGGAGGGTTAAAGCATGTGTACGGGCTTCTGAACAAACTTCTCTATTACAATTTATTCCCAAAAGCTTCAGAAAAGAAGCCAAATATGGAGAAGTTAGCCTTGTTAGATGTTGTTGTGTTGCGGAAAACAATTGACTTTGCACTTTTCATCTGGGAAGTAATGAAAGACTTTGTTGTGACAACGAAGCCGATGACCAATTTGCCATACGGGAGTTTGGTAACCCGGATGTGCGATCACTTCAAAGTTAAGGGCTACGCATTCGACAATATCACTCCTCCCGAGACCGGGGCTATTGGCAAGACCAGTAGTAAAAAGAGAAAATTAATGAGTAAGGGGGAGCGAGCTAGGACAGTGGGATATGATTCTGAGGCTCCCGGCCCATCCTCATCTGCTGGGCCATCCACAGCTGCACCGGCACGCTCAACGGCCCAGCGTCTTGATGCACTAGAGACAACAGTGCATGGGATTGAGGCATCAGTGCAAGGGATGACGGCCATGCTGAGAGAGATGTTCATGCATACCTTCCCTGGGAGGCCCATCCCAGAAGGACCTACTGCACCAGCTACTGCCCCTTCTGCTTCTGCCCCCTTTGACTCCACAGTGGTTGAGGAAGAGGAGGATTACGATGATGAAGATACTGATGAGGAAGGGGAAGATTGGGAGTATGAGGAAGATGAGGATGATGATGGAGAGGGTGATGTGTAGTAGGCTATTGTAGTTGTTGCCTTTCTTTTGATGTTGGATTGTACTTAGTTAGGATGGGGTCGTAGGCTTTTTGGTTCCTTTTTGATGTCCTACTTCTTGTACTCCAATTTCATAACACATTAATGAAAAACCACAATTCCTGATTCATTCTTGCCTATGTTATTTTGTTAATTGCATTATGATTTTTGTTTTTGTTGATTGATTGAGTGAATTGTTCGTTTAAATGGATTATTGTATGTTATGCTCATTACCTTGTTTGGAAAATAACTTTTGCTAAGGGACTAGCAAAACCCAAGTTGGGGGGGGTGTGATTAGCACAAAATTTTGCATATTTTAGGTGCTAATCAGCATATTTTCAATTGCTTATGGGGGTTAATTGACTGGAGTTAGATTAGTATTGTGCTTAATGATGATTCTTGGTGTTTGCAGAAAAAGAGCGCTAAATGAAGCTTCTTAAAGCCTTCCCACATGAGTTGAGGTGAATGAGGATGAAAGAGTGGCTAAAGAGTGTCTCAGGAGTGAAGAAATCAGAAAAAATCAGACAAAGCAGCAGAAGCGTACCGGTACGCAGTGCCGGTACAGTTTGGCCACTGGAACATAGCGTACCAGTACAGTCTGCTATTCCTGCCCCAATCTCTGCAACTCAAGCCGCCATTTTTTATGGACCCACCAATCACTCTCCCACTTGTCTCTGACTCCTCCAGCACGTAGTACCACTCCCACTCTGACTTGGAAAAGCTAAAATGATAAATGAAGAGAGAGATGAAGAAAGGAGCTGGGTGTGCAGGCTAGCTCTGCACTACCCTATCCAGCTTGTCCCCCTTGACCCCTAAGGATTGAGGATCACATCAGAGGAGACTAGGGGACGTTTTTTTGGAGGGAAAGAGCTCTCCAGCATTGGGCATTCAGCATTGGTTACAGATATAGAGTGATATAGAGAGAGAGAGTCTGGAGAAGATGATGAATAGTGTTCTAGAGAGATAAACTTGAGATTTTCACATTTTCTTCATTACATTGTCTTGTAATCTCCTGTAAGAACCTTTAAAGCTTCATTTAATGTTATTAATGCTAGTTCCTAGAAGTTCATTGCAAGTTTAATTCTCTTTTGAAGCTTTTACCATCAATGCATCAAAGTTCTTCCTTTTCTTACTTTTAAAATGGGTTTTCATTGCTTTCACTTATAGCTTATGTTTGTGTGCATTTAGTTACTCAAGAACTTCATTTATTTGCAATGCATTTTCATTACATTGTTAATTTCATCTCAAACATGAGTAGCTAAAATCTTTTAGTTGGCAAAACCAAGGGGAACCTCCACTTGGGTATGCCATTTCAACTCATTCTCCTCCCTTTTTCAGAGGTCAATGGTTCGGTTTGACTGGATTGAGGGTGGATAAATTGGTGAGTCTTTGATATTCCGTAGGCCTAGTCACGGTTTATGCTTAGATACTCACCCTTCTTATCCCTAGCTTCCCACGAATCAATCGTTCATTCATGCTCTATTGGAGAGGGATTCGAGTTGAGATGGCATTCCTATTGGAGTAACCTGTTGGGTTTGCCAACATTTGTTCTCATTTCATTTTCACCAAAGCACACTTCACCAAACAACTTTCAACAAACAAAAGATTTTACATTTTCTTTCACCCAAAAATCACTTTCCCCTTGGTTTACTTCCTTCCCCGTGGAAACGACCTTGGAATACCTCCAAGTAAAACACGATCCACAAAAGTCTCCTTGCGCTTGGGGAGCATTTTTGTTCATACACATAACACATTTCCACCATCCCATTTTCCCATCTCCTTGCCCTTTCTTTTGAAACTACTCCAAAGGGAGTGTGACACTCCCATCCATCCCTATACATTACATTTTGAGGGAGGATATTTAGGGGTTAGGGATAACAAGGAAAAACACCAAGCACGTATCTTCACTAGAAACCTTCACGAGATGAAACTCGTCTACTAGGGATCACATAGGGGTTGATTGGCTTGTTGCATAGGCTAAATGCAATCGTGAAATCTACAAAAGTGATTTTTTTTTTTATTACTAGGGACTAATAATGTTTGGTTAGGGGTGTGATTAGCCATAAAAAGTGCGGAATTGAATTAGTGTTTAGGGTTAATAGTGTTTGTTAATTGAATTGAAGTGATTGATTTATAAAGTATTATGGTTAATGTTTAATTTATATATATTTTAGAGTTTCAAGGATAATTAAGGAAGTCCGGACGGTGCCCTTAACCGCCTTCATCCTCCTTCTTCTCCCATTGGTCCATTTGAGCAACAAAGGACCCTAATTGGCTAGCAGGGGTGTCTGTCACCTTACCCCCCCCCCCCTTCAGTGTCTATAAATACCTCTATTCAGTCAGTTTTGTGGGAGACTTTCACAAGAGAGAAGAGAAGGAAGAAAAGAGAGACTCCCGAGGGAATTCTGCAACCAAAAAGACCGAAGCCCTGCCCTAAACACTTTCCAACCAAGAATTTCTCTACTTCTACATTTCTATTTCATCATTTCTACTTGGAGGGTTGAACCTCTCTCACTTTTGTACCCTAACTGGTAATAAGAGTGGGGGTGTTTCAATTATTCCTCAGGGAAGGATTTGTTGTATTTTATTTTTTGTTGTAATGGGATTATCTCATTCTTCTTGCTTGTCTATAGCAAGAAGGGCTAGATTCTTCCTTGGGTGCCAGATCTAGTAACTTCGGGTACGCAATTCCCTTGGTATTGAGTTCATAAATTTTGTCGACGTACGCGGAGCTATTGGTGGAAGTCCATAGATGTCGTATCGATTGAGTACCCATTGGTGAAAGTCCATAAATACCCGCCCCAAGAAAGACCGCGTGATTTTATAAAATGTTCATGTTATGTTCAACATCAGTGGTGGGGGCTTAAAATGTCCGGATGCATACGCATGACATTGCATGTGTTATTGGAGTCGGTGGAGGGCTCGGGTTGCATTGCATGTGTGAGTTTCACCTCATAACATCACATGGCAGTGTGGCATTCATTTATTGAATTTTATATTCTTGAATGGATGGTTGATCCATGAATTGCATGTGAACATTTCATATACATCTGGGGTGGGGAGTACCCTCCTTAGGAGATACCCTATTGAGTTTGACTCACCCTTTATGGGGAATACATTTTAGGTGCGGACAAGCGCCGGTGGACGGCCCTCACTTGGGCCCATGTTGATGAAAAATTCGGGATGTGGCTTTTAAATTGCATTTTCTAATCCATTATGTAATTTGTATAGAACTCGTAAAATTGTATATAGGTTTATGTAATTAACTCTTATGGACTATGATTTGTGTAAATGAATGAATGGTTGAGTATGGGAAACGATTGATGGTTAAAGGTTGAAAATTGGAAGGATTTGAGAAAAATCTAGGCTCAGGTACCGGTACCTAGGTGATTAAGCACCGGTACCATGCTGTCGAATGGCTCGGGTATTGGTGCCTGGACTTATAGGTACTAGTACCTGGACTCAAGTGGGCTCAGGTACCGGTACCAAGACTTCATGTACCGGTAATCCTATGGACAGTGGGCTCAGGTACTGGTACCTTATCACCTAGGTACTGGTGCCTAGTAGTTGGAAGGATACTGGGAAACAAAAGGTCCAGGTACCGGTACCACATCACTCAGGTACCTATACATAGCAGGCTTAGGTGTCGGTGCCACGTGAAATAGTACCGATACATCTTCCAAAATTTTGAAAAATTTAATGTAATTTTGCCAAGCCTTCGGGCTTTAACCCTTCTTATTTAAAGGATGTAATGGGTTTAATAACAATTGAAAATTGATAGGGATTGGACCTTGGATTGGTCATATGGTGGGTATGTGTACAAGATATGTGTTGGGTAGTACTCCGGTACAAGGGAAACTCTGCCCAAATTTTGTTTGGTTATAATCCCGGTAAATGGGACGTAATGACGTGGTGTCGGGTTACACGTTAGTTATGGATATTTTCACGGGTTTATGGGTGATCAACGGGTTAAGAAATGACCCCCGAATTTGGGGCGTCACACTCTTTCCACTAGAGTAGTGACCATTGGAGGGCTCCAACCCTCTAGCACATACAACTAAACACACTCATCAATTACTTTTAAAAATGCTCTCATCCAAACTTTCTAATATACATAGTTAGAACCATTAAAGAGTGGCGGTCATACTATTGAATCTACTTCTTTTTTAGACTCCATATAACCAATAGGTAGTTATAATGAATATGAGATCACAAAATTAGGTCATCTAGGCAAATATGCAATGAATGCCTACACTAAGTGCAATTTAAGGAAAAGTTCGTTCTGATACAAATTGTTAGGAAGATACTACTGTTCATAAGGATTTTTCCACTTGATTATAGACGAGTAGTCACACGTTAGACCTAGACGAGGGGTTGAATAAGTTAATCAAAATTTAAACTCGGATGGCCACCAACTTTAACCTATATCTACCACAATTAGCTCACCACACAAGGATATGAAGGTTAAGTGTGAGAACCCCCTTTCAAACACTGCAACCCAAAACATCCATGTAGATTAGTGTCTTGATTTTATCAATTTGCTGGTTAACACTCCGTGGGAAAAATATACACTTCACGTGTAGGATCTTTCCACTCGATTATACATGATGAATCACACGCTAGACCTATAGGAGGTGAATAGGTTAATTTAAAATTAAGTTGGATGATGAGCATAGAATATTTCACATCATTTATATCTTTGCACCCATTTTATACTTGCTTTTGTGGAGAAAATTGGGGAAATTTCGTTTAATCTAACAATTAATGAAGTTTTTGTGTGATTGTAGGTAAAGAGTATGAAATGGCATGTGTTAAGCTTCCATCAAGTGCTTAAGGGCAATACAGAAGAAAGGGAGGCTTAACGGGTGGCTCGGGATATCAACAAATAAAGAAAAAACCAAAACAGGTGAAAACCTACTGGTAGATGCTCATCAAAACCTACCGATACGTTTAGTGTACTGGAATTCTTATACCGTTGCCCCACCAAAACCTATCGGTAGATTTTGCCTGCTGGAAAAAACCTACCGGTAGGTTTTATCATCGTTCTACGGGTAGGTTTTTCCCAAAAATGCCAGAAAGCTGCAATCTCAATCCAATTGCTTCGTGGGCCCACCTCTGCTTCTCCAACACATACCCTGACACATTCTACATACAAGCATGATTTCTTACACCTAAAATCTAACTTTGGAAGAAAAAACATGGAAGAGGAAGAGAGAGAATGAGAGTGGTTGGGGGGAAGCATGGAAGAGGAATGTGGGCCTGTGGTTGCTTGTGACAGTCCCCAAAGACCTTCCAATGATAGGAAGTCAGTCACACAGACCTTGGGGAAGGTTAGGGATGAATTTTGACCAAGCTCTTGCCATTAATTCTGCTACACAGGTAGTTTTAGAGAGAAAAGCTCAAGGAAGAAGATGAAGTTAGAGAGAGAAAGCTGAGTTTTTCATAGTTCTTCACATTTTTCAGTGTTGTAAGCTTTAAATTACTTGTAATCTCCCCCCTTTTCACTTAAAACTCTTTTATTCAAGTTGTATGCAAGCTTAGCTAGGGTTTTCTAGCATTTCAAGTTCTACATTTGGGTATTTGTTTCCAATCTTTGTATTTTGACAATGAATACCATTATTCTTGTAGTTTAGCTCTTTTCTTGCATTAATACAAGTCCATGCTCCATTTTTATACCTGTCTCTTCACTTAGTATTGTAGTATATTGAGAATGGTACACTTGTGACTTTTGAATTATAAATGAGGAATTGTGGATTTTGTATATATTGGAAATTGTTTATGAATGGAGAATATCTTGGTTTCCTCATTGTATGGTTGTTGTGAGGGACTTGGATTGCCATCGAGAGATGCCGTAGAGTGTTAGAGGTTAGTCTATCCCAGTGAGGGGTGAGATGGTTTCCTAACACTTGTAGTGGTTTGTCATTTGGTAATGCGACCACTATCGTTCACTGGAGTTCGAACAAGGGATTGTATACTTTTCCTAGGAAGGGACTCGTCACTGCCATTGGGATGGTAGACGCCCTTTCCTATAGTGCTTGTGATTATGATGTAAATAGGTGGACTAGGTATAATCGTTGGGTAGATTCATGAGAAGAAATCAACATACATGGTACGGGGATGAACCAAAAAATATATAGAGAGAATGATGGTTAGATTGTCTTGGCCGGTGCATTGGTATGGGACAATGCATCGGAAGACGCCCTTCAGAAATGGTATAATGTTATGCAATTTACATTAACTTTTCACTAGATCATGATTATAGCTTAAACTGGAGATCTACTTAAAATGTCATGTTTTATTTGAAATGCTATATATGTTATTTGTAAAATGAGACCGACCGTTTTATATACTTTTCTAAACCTTGTTTGGGATTGGGAGGATTTTTTCTACAGAGCTTCGTGCTCACCCCCTACCGTTGAATATTTTCAGATTTTACTCTAGAGGAGGAGCTCGATGCTCATGAGTCGGGCCAAGGAGAAGCTTCCTTAGAGGGATACGTGGATCCCGAGTGGGACATATAGAGATGTCATTTATTTTTGTACTAGACTTGATAAATTATTTTGGAAGTCATGTAAAGTCTAGTATTTTGTATTCCGCTGCGTTATCTTAGTTCAATTCATTTGGAAATGTAAAGGCCATTGTTGGACATATTCTTTTGATATTGTGGCCATGGCTTGGCTTATTATTTTGGGGAATGTTATTGTGAATATTACATGTGGTGAATGGAAAATCTTTTGGGACAACGTTGTAGAGATTTGAGGGATAAATGGACCCGGTGTGGTCGATGTATTATAAATGCACAGGTTGTGTTTTGGGTAGAGCTCCCCGAACAAAGGAGGCTCTGCCCAAATTTCGTGAAAATTAAGGACCCCCGGTTATTTATGAATTTTTATTTGTGCTCTCACGTTATAAATGGTTGTAGAATGTATTGCCGTCCAGGGTGGTATTTGGGGCGTTACAGATTTGGTATCAGAGCTTAGGCTTTAGGTCTTACATGGGAGCTGTAGGTTATGGATTACCACTAGAGACTTAGGTTTAGGGTGAAGGAAATTGTTATGTTAAATATTGTGTATGCCTTGTGCTTAAATCAAGACAGCCTACATATCACTTTAGTTTATGTCTTGTACATCAGTGAAACTAAATTGTGAATTGATGTGCAGGATGGACGGTGAACGTGGACGTGGACGTGGACGTGGGCGTGGTCGTGGAGGCCAAGCAAACCCACCACCGCCACCACCTCCCGATGCAATGAATGGCATTTATCATTGCCTAAGGGAGCTGACCACTCTGGTACACCACCAGAATGGGAACAACCATAACGGTGGGGCTCATCCACTAGCCCAAGTACCGGGCAACGGAGAGGAGAATAGGAGAATGATAGTTCTCCGAGAGTTTCTGAGGCAACGCCCGCCTACTTTCCAAGGGAGCTCTAACCCTTTGGATGCGGATAGATGGATCCGCCGAGTGAAGAAGATTTGTGACGGCATGGGAGTTGCCGAGGACTTACGGGTGGGCTTAGCTATCTACTTGTTCGATGGAGAGGCCGACCATTGGTGGGACTCAGTGAAACGAAGGAGGAACACCGATGCACTTACTTGGGAGGAGTTCGACCAAATCTTCCAAGACAAGTACTTCCCTGAATCAGTCAGGGACAAGATGAAGGCCGATTTCCTTGCTCTACGACAGGGTAGCATGACAGTGGCCGAGTACGAGAGGAGGTTTGATGAGCTATCCCGTTACGCTATGGAGTTTATAGCTACTGAGGCCAACAGGGCCAAGCGCTTTGAGCAGGGCTTGAGGCCGACTATCAGGGAGAAGCTGGTGGCTCTCAAGATCCGAGAGTATGGGGATATTGTTGATAGAGCTACACTAGTGGAGAGAGATATAGATGACAGCCAGCGACGACAAAGCTTCGGGAGAGGAGGTCCGATCAGGACGGGCCCTAGCACTAGTGGAGCACAGAGGGCGGCACCCTACCGTCGCCCAGATCAGGCAGGGGGACAGAGATCTCAGATAGCTCGAGGAGCCGGAGGTGTACCGGGGAGGACAGCCACAGACCCCCGTCAGTGTTTCGCATGTGGAGGAGTGGGGCACTTCAGACACAATTGCCCATCGCTTCCACCGAGGGACAACCAAGCGACAGGACAAGTGGATGCAAACAAGCCACTACAGCAGAAGAGGCCGTTGGGAGCTCTAGCCCCAGGCGGCGCCACTCAGGGGAGAGTCTTTGCTTTGACCCAACCGGAGGAAGATGCCTCCAATGCTGTTGTGGAAGGTATCGTTCTTCTCTACAATTCTTGGGCCCGAATTTTATTTGATCCGGGCGCTACTCATTCATTCATACGCACCGTATATGCTCTCCATTTGGGATTGGGTTTCGAGAAGCTAGAACATGCATTAAATGTTGACTTGCCAACGGGAGAACAGTTGGGTACCAGTCGGGTCTGCAAGGGTTGCGTGCTTCGTATTGGGGAGCACGAATTGATTGTGGATTTGATTGTTTTAGAGATGAAGGGGTATGATGTGATTTTTGGGATGGACTTGTTGTCCACTTTCTAGGCGGTAATGGATTGTTTCTGCAAGCGGATTACATTTCGGTTGCCGGGGGGAGTCGTTTTCAGTTTTGTGAATAACCGAGATTCTTCCCATCCATTTCCTACTACGGGTAGTAGATTCTTAAAAGCTAAGGCAGGGAGCCACTTGAGTTTCTTGGCTAACTTGATGGGAGATGATCGGGATAGATCCCAATCGGGTATGGTGTTGATTGTATCGGATTTTTCGGATGTCTTCCCAGATGAATTACCCGGGTTACCGCCATAGAGAGAGATTGAGTTCGCAATCGATCTTTATCCGGGAACCGAACCTATTTCTATTGCTCCTTATCGGATGGCGCCTTTGGAGTTGAAGGAGCTAAGGAACAAATTGGACCACCTGCTGGCAATTGGATTCATCCATCTGAGCACTTCACCTTGGGGTGCCCCGGTCCTCTTTGTGAAGAAGACGTATGAAACACTTCGGTTATGCACAGATTACCGACGGTTGAATCGGGTGATGGTGAAGAACAAGTATCCCTTGTCGCGCATTGATGATTTATTTGATCAGTTGAGGGGTTCTAAGTTCTACTCCAAGATTGATCTCTGCACCGGGTACCATCAACTGCGTATCAAGGATGAGGATATTCCTAAGACTGCTTTTCGTACTCGGTATGGTCACTTCGAGTATACAGTGATGCCGTTCGGATTGACTAATGCTCCAGCAGCCTTCATGGATTTGATGCACAGGGTATTCCGGCCATATCTAGATCAATTTGTCATTGTGTTTATTGATGACATATTGATTTATTCCCGGACACAAGAAGAACATGCACATCATCTCTCGGTTGTGCTACAAACATTGAGAGAACATAAGTTATATGCGAAAAGTAGCAAGTGTGAGTTTTGGATGAAGGAAGTGAAGTTCCTTGGCCATGTTGTGTCCGAGCAAGGGGTAGCGGTTAATTCCTCGAAGATTGAGGTCGTGATGCAATGGGAACCACCAAAGAACGTGACAGAAATACGTAGTTTCTTGGGGTTAGCCGGCTACTATCGTAGGTTTGTGGAAGGTTTTTCCAAGCTTGAGATGCCGATGACTCGCCTTACCAAGAAGGGAGAGAAATTTGTGTGGACTCAAGCGTGTGAATTAGCTTTTCGCACCTTGAAGGAAAAGTTTACGACGGCACCGATCCTCATTATTCCGAACAGTGGGGAAGGTTACGATGTTTACACCGATGCTTCACTACGAGGCTTGGGATGTGTGTTGATGCAAGGAGGTAAGGTAGTTGCTTATGGCTCGAGGCAACTCAAGACTCATGAGCATAATTATCCCACTCACGACTTGGAGCTGGCAGCTGTGGTCTTTGCTCTTAAGTTGTGGAGGTGTTACTTGTATGGAGAGAAGTTCCAAGTGTATTCGGATCATAAGAGCCTCAAATACATATTCACCCAGAAAGACATGAATCTTCGGCAAAGGAGGTGGATTGAGTACTTAGAAGATTATGATTTCACACTCAACTATCATCCGGGAAAGGCAAATTTGGTAGCGGATGCACTGAGTAGGAAGTCTCGGGGTGAAATCAATGTTCTTACGGCTCATCGGTGGAAGATGATTGAGGCATTGGAGGAGTTTGATTTGTGGGTCGATAGACAAGATGATCGACCATGCTTGTTTAATCTTGTAGCTCAACCAATTCTCCGACAAAGGATTGGGGAGTTGCAACGGTTAGATCCCAAGTTGAAAACTATTCGGGAGAAATTGGAGGGGAATGAAGTTGTTGAGGGTTGGTCGATTCATGGTGATGAGTTACAGTTTCGGGGAAGACTATGCGTGCCAAATGATGACCAAGTGAGAGAAGAAGTGTTGGGTGAGTGTCATCGATCCAAGTTCTCCATACATCCAGGGAGTACAAAAATGTATAGAGACATGAAACGGCAATATTGGTGGAGCGGAATGAAGAAGGATGTAGCAAAGTTCATTTCAAGGTGTACAGTATGCCAGCAAGTGAAGATTGAGCACCAACGACCCGGAGGGTTATTACAGGCTCTGCCTATCCCGGAGTGGAAGTGGGATCATATCACCATGGACTTCGTGTCGGGTTTTCCACGGACTTCAAGAGGGCATAACGCCGTATGGGTTATCGTAGATCGACTCACCAAGTCAGCTCACTTTTTGGGGATGAAGACCACAGACTCGTTAGAGACCTTGAGCAGACTGTACATTCGAGAGATTGTTCGATTGCATGGTGTTCCACTTTCTATCTTGTCGGATCGCGATTCTCGTTTTGTGGCTCGTTTTTGGCAAAGTCTACAACAAGCTATGGGGACAGAGTTACATTTCAGCATAGCCTTTCACCCTCAAACAGATGGCCAATCCGAGAGAGTGATACAGATTTTGGAAGACATGTTACGGGCTTGCGCGTTGGACTTCAAAGGGAGTTGGAGCGATCACTTACCGTTGGTGGAATTTGCATACAACATCAGCTACCAAGCGAGTATCGGGATGGCACCGTATGAAGCTTTGTATGGAAGACCATGTAGATCCCCGACATGTTGGTTGGAAGCCGGAGAGAGTAGTATGTTTGGGCCCGAGATTGTGCGGGAGACAACGGAGAAGATTCAGCTCATTCGGGAGAGATTACGCACAGCACAGAGTCGACAAAAGAGCTATGCGGATAGAAGACGAAGACCCTTGGAATTCAAAGTGGGAGACTACGTGTTCCTCAAAGTGTCGCCCAAGAAAGGAGTATTTAGATTCGGCAAGAAGGGAAAGTTAGCGCCAAGATATACCGGGCCATTTGAAGTGATCAAAGTTGTGGGCAAAGCGGCGTATCAGTTGCGGTTACCAGCTCAGTTGTCTGGGGTACATGACGTATTCCACGTGTCGATGTTGAGAAAGTGTCAATCGGATGCAACGCCGGTCGTAGACTTGGAAGATATTGAAATTCAAGATGGAGCAACCTATGAGGAACAACCGGTGAAGATTCTCGATGCCAAAGAGAAGGTGCTCCGTAACAAAGTCATCGGACTAGTAAAGGTTTTGTGGCAACACCATGGAGTGGAAGAAGCTACTTGGGAACCGGAGCTAGAAATGCGAGAGAAGTACCCGCACTTATTCGCTACTTGAGGTAAGTTTCGAGGACGAAACTTTCTTTAAGGGGGGTGGATTGTAAACCCCCACATGCTTATATTAATATAGTAATGTACTTATTTAGTGATTCTTATATATTTAATGACGTAAAAATAAAATAAACATTGCACATGCACAGTGCACGTAAACAGTGCACTAGCTGCAACTTCAAGCCCAATTTCGACCTTGATACAGTCAATATCTCTCAAAACATAAAACATGGAAGTTGTAGAACTCTTTCTTAGTGTTCCATATCATCTTGAATCATCTCAATCAGAGCTCGGATGAGAGAGTTATGCTCAGATAACGAAACAATGTTGAAACAGTCCGGCCGACTACCTTTCACCAATTTGATCATAACTCTTTGTTGGAAAGTGAAAATTGCGCACCGTTATTTTTGTTAGAACCCTAACTCGTATATCTTTCCAACCATATAGGTCACACATACTAGAAATACCTGAGTCAAATCAGTTTATTCTCCGAAGTTGACCAAAAAGCTACACTTGGGTTGTAATTTTAATATTCGAGTGTAAATTTATTGTAGTTTTAAAATAAATCATAAAAATAAATGTTTTTAGGTTAAAATAACATTAGAAATGAATCCGGAACGTCGAAAAACCTTAGGGTAGTCATATGGATCAAATTGGAGATTCTTAGTGGCAAAATCGTAATTTTGGAGAAAAACTCAAATTGCAGCCCAGTGAACAGTAAAAATCGGGGCTGCTATGTTTAAAACACCATTTTTCAGTCCATTTGCTCCCATCCTTTCACTCCACTCTCACCTCCAACTTGTTAGAACCCTAGGGGAAGAGAAAGGGAAGAAGAAAAGGGGCAAAGAGAGTCTCTAAAGCTTGGGCTTTTGTTTGGACTTTGGTTTGATTTCAAGGTAGGCGATTCTTCTCAAACTCTTTCATTGAGGATTAGGGTATTATATATGTATGTTTTCAATATTCTTGAGAGTATATGATAAATAGATATGAGTTCTTGGATTCTTTGTTATTGAAACATAGATTTTGAACAAAATGCATGATTGGGTTCAAGAGACATTGTTCTTGAGTTCCCAAAATCTTAGTTTTGTTAAATACATGTTTGGGTTATGAAAAATACATGAATTCATGATTTCTAAATGCCTATTGTTGACTAAATCATGTTTTAATCTAATCCTTGTTATTATTCCAAGAAATTATGTTTGGTTTGGAAAAACCCTAGAATTTTGATATCAAGGTTGTGAAGGTTTATTGATATGATCTCTTGCATATTTTAAATTCCTTAGTATTGTAGTATATTGAGAATGGTACACTTGTGACTCTTGAATTATAAATGAGGAATTGTGGATTTTGTATATATTGGAAATTGTTTATGAATGGAGAATATCTTGGTTTCCTCATTGTATGGTTGTTGTGAGGGACTTGGATTGCCATCGAGAGATGCCGTAGAGTGTTAGAGGTTAGTCTATCCCAGTGAGGGGTGAGATGGTTTCCTAACACTTGTAGTGGTTTGTTATTTGGTAATGCGACCACTATCGTTCACTGGAGTTCGAACAAGGGATTGTATACTTTTCCTAGGAAGGGACTCGTCACTGCCATTGGGATGGTAGACGCCCTTTCCTATAGTGCTTGTGATTATGATGTAAATAGGTGGACTAGGTATAATCGTTGGGTAGATTCATGAGAAGCAATCAACATATATGGTACGGGGATGAACCAAAAAATATATATAGAAAATGATGGTTGGATTGTCTTGGCTGGTGCATTGGTATGGGACAATGAATCGGAAGACGACCTTCATAAATGGTATAATGTTATGCAATTTACATTAACTTTTCACTAGATCATGATTATAGCTTAAACTGGAGATCTACTTAAAATGTCATGTTTTACTTGAAATGCTATATATGTTATTTGTAAAATGAGACCGACCGTTTTATATACTTTTCTAAACCTTGTTTGGGATTGAGAGGATTTTTTCCACAGAGCTTCGTGCTCACCCCCTACCGTTGAATATTTTCAGATTTTACTCTAGAGGAGGAGCTCGATGCTCATGAGCCGGGCCAAGGAGAAGCTTCCTTAGAGGGATACGTGGATCCCGAGTGGGACATATAGAGATGTCATTTATTTTTGTACTAGACTTGATAAATTATTTTGGAAGTCATGTAAAGTCTAGTATTTTGTATTCCGCTGCGTTATCTTAGTTCAATTCATTTGAAAATGTAAAGACCATTGTTGGACATATTCTTTTGATATTGTGGCCATGGCTTGGCTTATTATTTTGGGGAATGTTATTGTGAATATTACATGTGGTGAATGGAAAATCTTTTGGGGCAACGTTGTAGAGATTTGAGGGATAAATGGACCCGGTGTGGTTGATGTATTATAAATTCACAGGTTGTGTTTTGGGTAGAGCTCCCCGAACAAAGGAGGCTCTGCCCAAATTTCGTGAAAATTAAGGACCCCCGGTTATTTATGAATTTTTATTTGTGCTCTCACGTTATAAATGGTTGTAGAATGTATTGCCGTCCAGGGTGGTATTTGGGGCGTTACAGATTTGGTATCAGAGCTTAGGCCTTAGGTCTTACATGAGAGCTGTAGGTTATGGATTACCACTAGAGACTTAGGTTTAGGGTGAAGGAAATTGTTATGTTAAATATTGTGTATGCCTTGTGCTTAAATCAAGACAGCCTACATATCACTTTACTTTATGTCTTGTACATCAATGAAACTAAATTGTGAATTGATGTGCAGGATGGACGGTGAACGTGGACGTGGGCGTGGTCGTGGAGGCCAAGCAAACCCACCACCGCCACCACCTCCCGATGCAATGAATGGCATTTATCATTGCCTAAGGGAGCTGACCACTCTGGTACACCACCAGAATGGGAACAACCATAACGGTGGGGCTCATCCACTAGCCCAAGTACCGGGCAACGGAGAGGAGAATAGGAGAATGATAGTTCTCCGAGAGTTTCTGAGGCAACGCCCGCCTATTTTCCAAGGGATCTCTAACCCTTTGGATGCGGATAGATGGATCCGCCGAGTGAAGAAGATTTGTGACGGCATGCGAGTTGCCGAGGACTTACGGGTGGGCTTAGCTATCTACTTGTTCGAGGGAGAGGCCGACCATTGGTGGGACTCAGTGAAACGAAGGAGGAACACCGATGCACTTACTTGGGAGGAGTTCGACCAAATCTTCCAAGACAAGTACTTCCCTGAATCAGTCAGGGACAAGATGAAGGCCGATTTCCTTGCTCTACGACAGGGTAGCATGACAGTGGCCGAGTACGAGAGGAGGTTTGATGAGCTATCCCGTTACGCTACGGAGTTTATAGCTACTGAGGCCAACAGGGCCAAGCGCTTTGAGCAGGGCTTGAGGGCGACTATCAGGGAGAAGCTGGTGGCTCTCAAGATCCGAGAGTATGGGGATATTGTTGATAGAGCTACACTAGTGGAGAGAGATATAGATGACAGCCAGCGACGACAGAGCTTCGGGAGAGGAGGTCCGATCAGGACGGGCCCTAGCACTAGTGGAGCACAGAGGGCGGCACCCTACCGTCGCCCAGATCAGGCAGGGGGACAGAGATCTCAGATAGCTCGAGATGCCGGAGGTGTACCGGGGAGGACAGCCACAGACCCCCGTCAGTGTTTCGCATGTGGAGGAGTGGGGCACTTCAGACACAATTGCCCATCGCTTCCACCGAGGGACAACCAAGCGACAGGACAAGTGGCTGCAAACAAGCCACTACAGTAGCAGAGGCCGTTGGGAGCTCTAGCCCCAGGCGGCGCCACTCAGGGGAGAGTCTTTGCTTTGACCCAACCGGAGGAAGATGCCTCCAATGCCGTTGGGGAAGGTATCGTTCTTCTCTACAATTCTTGGGCCCGAATTTTATTTGATCCGGGCGCTACTCATTCATTCATACGCACCGCATATGCTCTCCATTTGGGATTGGGTTTCGAGAAGCTAGAACATGCATTAAATGTTGACTTGCCAACGGGAGAACAGTTGGGTACCAGTCGGGTCTGCAAGGGTTGCGTGCTTCGTATTGGGGAGCACGAATTGATTGTGGATTTGATTGCTTTAGAGATGAAGGGGTATGATGTGATTTTTAGGATGGACTTGTTGTCCACTTTCCAGGCGGTAATGGATTGGTTCTGCAAGCGGATTACATTTCGGTTGCTGGGGGGAGTCGTTTTCAGTTTTGTGAATAACCGAGATTCTTCCCATCCATTTCCTACTACGGGTAGTAGATTCTTAAAAGCTAAGGCAGGGAGCCACTTGAGTTTCTTGGCTAGCTTGATGGGAGATGATCGGGATAGATCCCAATCGGGTATGGTGTTGATTGTATCGGATTTTTCGGATGTCTTCCCAGATGAATTACCCGGGTTACCGCCATAAAGAGAGATTGAGTTCGCAATCGATCTTTATCCGGGAACCGAACCTATTTCTATTGCTCCTTACCGGATGGCGCCTTTGGAGTTGAAGGAGCTAAGGAAGAAATTGGACCACCTGCTGGCAATTGGATTCATCCGTCTGAGCACTTCACCTTGGGGAGCCCCAGTCCTCTTTGTGAAGAAGACGGATGAAACACTTCGGTTATGCACAGATTACCGACGGTTGAATCGGGTGACGGTGAAGAACAAGTATCCCTTGTCGCGCATTGATGATTTATTTGATCAGTTGAGGGGTTCTAAGTTCTACTCCAAGATTGATCTCCGCACCGGGTACCATCAACTGCGTATCAAGGATGAGGATATTCCTAAGACTGCTTTTCGTACTCGGTATGGTCACTTCGAGTATACAGTGATGCCGTTCGGATTGACTAATGGTCCAGCAGCCTTCATGGAATTGATGCACAGGGTATTCCGGCCATATCTAGATCAATTTGTCATTGTGTTTATTGATGACATATTGATTTATTCCCGGACACAAGAAGAACATGCACATCATCTCTCGGTTGTGCTACAAACATTGAGAGAACATGAGTTATATGCGAAGAGGAGCAAGTGTGAGTTTTGGATGAAGGAAGTGAAGTTCTTTGGCCATGTTGTGTCCGAGCAAGGGGTAGCGGTTGATTCCTCGAAGATTGAGGCCGTGATGCAATGGGAACCACCAAAGAACGTGACAGAAATACGTAGTTTCTTGGGGTTAGCCGGCTACTATCGTAGGTTTGTGGAAGGTTTTTCCAAGCTTGCGATGCCGATGACTCGCCTTACCAAGAAGGGAGAGAAATTTGTGTGGACTCAAGCGTGTGAATTAGCTTTTCGCACCTTGAAGGAAAAGTTTACGACGGCACCGATCCTCATTATTCCGAACAGTGGGGAAGGTTACGATGTTTACACCGATGCTTCACTACGAGGCTTGGGATGTGTGTTGATGCAAGGAGGTAAGGTAGTTGCTTATGGCTCGAGGCAACTCAAGACTCATGAGCATAATTATCCCACTCACGACTTGGAGCTGGCAGCTGTGGTCTTTGCTCTTAAGTTGTGGAGGTGTTACTTGTATGGAGAGAAGTTCCAAGTGTATTCGGATCATAAGAGCCTCAAATACATATTCACCCAGAAAGACATGAATCTTCGGCAAAGGAGGTGGATTGAGTACTTAGAAGATTATGATTTCACACTCAACTATCATCCGGGAAAGGCTAATGTGGTAGCGGATGCACTGAGTAGGAAGTGTCGGGGTGAAATCAATGTTCTTACGGCTCATCGGTGGAAGATGATTGAGGCATTGGAGGAGTTTGATTTGTGGGTCGATAGACAAGATGATCGACCATGCTTGTTTAATCTTGTAGCTCAACCAATTCTCCGACAAAGGATTGGGGAGTTGCAACGGTTAGATCCCGAGTTGAAAACTATTCGGGAGAAATTGGAGGGGAATGAAGTTGTTGAGGGTTGGTCGATTCATGGTGATGAGTTACAGTTTCGGGGAAGACTATGCGTGCCAAATGATGACCAAGTGAGAGAAGAAGTGTTGGGTGAGTGTCATCGATCCAAGTTCTCCATACATCCACGGAGTACAAAAATGTATAGAGACATGAAACGGCAATATTGGTGGAGCGGAATGAAGAAGGATGTAGCAAAGTTCATTTCAAGGTGTACAGTATGCCAGCAAGTGAAGATTGAGCACCAACGACCCGGAGGGTTATTACAGGCTCTGCCTATCCCGGAGTGGAAGTGGGATCATATCACCATGGACTTCGTGTCGGGTTTTCCACGGACTTCAAGAGGGCATAACGTCGTATGGGTTATCGTAGATCGACTCACCAAGTCAGCTCACTTTTTGGGGATGAAGACCACAGACTCGTTAGAGACCTTGAGCAGACTGTACATTCGAGAGATTGTTCGATTGCATGGAGTTCCACTTTCTATCTTGTCGGATCGCGATTCTCGTTTTGTGGCTCATTTTTGGCAAAGTCTGCAACAAGCTATGGGGACAGAGTTACATTTCAGCACAACCTTTCACCCTCAAACAGATGGCCAATCCGAGAGAGTGATACAGATTTTGGAAGACATGTTACGGGCTTGCGCGTTGGACTTCAAAGGGTGTTGGAGCGATCACTTACCGTTGGTGGAATTTGCATACAACAACAGCTACCAAGCGAGTATCGGGATGGCACCGTATGAAGCTTTGTATGGAAGACCATGTAGATCCCCGACATGTTGGTTGGAAGCCGGAGAGAGTAGTATGTTTGGGCCCGAGATTGTGCGGGAGACAACGGAGAAGATTCAGCTCATTCGGGAGAGATTACGCACAGCACAGAGTCGACAAAAGAGCTATGCGGATAGAAGACGAAGACCCTTGGAATTCAAAGTGGGAGACTACGTGTTCCTCAAAGTGTCGCCCAAGAAAGGAGTATTTAGATTCGGCAAGAAGGGAAAGTTAGCGCCAAGATATACCGGGCCATTTGAAGTGATCAAAGTTATGGGCAAAGCGGCGTATCAGTTGCGGTTACCAGCTCAGTTGTCTGGGGTACATGACGTGGTCCACGTGTCGATGTTGAGAAAGTGTCAATCGGATGCAACGCCGGTCGTAGACTTGGAAGATATTGAAATTCAAGATGGAGCAACCTATGAGGAACAACCGGTGAAGATTCTCGACGCCAAAGAGAAGGTGCTCCGTAACAAAGTCATCGGACTAGTAAAGGTTTTGTGGCAACACCATGGAGTGGAAGAAGCTACTTGGGAACCGGAGCTAGAAATGCGAGAGAAGTACCCGCACTTATTCGCTACTTGAGGTAAGTTTCGAGGACGAAACTTTCTTTAAGGGAGGTGGATTGTAAACCCCCACATGCTTATATTAATATAGTAATGTACTTATTTAGTGATTCTTATATATTTAATGACGTAAAAATAAAATAAACATTGCACATGCACAGTGCACGTAAACAGTGCACTAGCTGCAACTTCAAGCCCAATTTCGACCTTGATACAGTCAATATCTCTCAAAACTCAAAACATGGAAGTTGTAGAACTCTTTCTTAGCGTTCCATATCATCTTGAATCATCTCAATCAGAGATCGGATGAGAGAGTTATGCTCAGATAACGAAACAATGTCGAAACAGTCCGGCCGACTACCTTTCACCAATTTGATCATAACTCTTTGTTGGAAAGTCCAAATTGCGTACCGTTATTTTTGTTAGAACCCTAACTCGTATATCTTTCCAACCATATAGGTCACACATACTAGAAATACCTGAGCCAAATCAGTTTATTCTCCGAAGTTGACCAAAAAGCTACACTTGGGTTGTAATTTTAATATTCGAGTGTAAATTTATTGTAGTTTTAAAAGAAATCATAAAAATAAATATTTTTAGGTTAAAATAACATTAGAAATGAATCCGGAACGTCAAAAAACCTTAGGGTAGTCATATGGATCAAATTGGAGATTCTTAGTGGCAAAATCGTAATTTTGGAGAAAAACTCAAATTGCAGCCCAGTGAACAGTAAATATCGGGGCTGCTATGTTTAAAACACCATTTTTCAGTCCATTTGCTCCCATCCTTTCACTCCACTCTCACCTCCAACTTGTTAGGACCCTAGGGAAAGAGAAAGGGAAGAAGAAAAGGGGCAAAGAGAGTCTCTAAAGCTTGGGCTTTTGTTTGGACTTTGGTTTGATTTCAAGGTAGGCGATTCTTCTCAAACTCTTTCATTGAGGATTAGGGTATTATATATTTATGTTTTCAATATTCTTGAGAGTATATGATAAATAGATATGAGTTCTTGGATTCTTTGTTATTGAAACATAGATTTTGAACAAAATGCATGATTGGGTTCAAGAGACATTGTTCTTGAGTTCCCAAAATCTTAGTTTTGTTAAATACATGTTTGGGTTATGAAAAATACATGAATTGATGATTTCTAAATGCCTATTATTGACTAAATCATGTTTTAATCTAATCCTTGTTATTATTCCAAGAAATTATGTTTGGTTTGGAAAAACCCTAGAATTTTGATATCAAGGTTGTGAAGGTTTATTGATATGATCTCTTGCATATTTTAAATTCCTTAGTATTGGAGTATATTGAGAATGGTACACTTGTGACTCTTGAATTATAAATGAGGAATTGTGGATTTTGTATATATTGGAGATTGTTTATGAATGGAGAATATCTTGGTTTCCTCATTGTATGGTTGTTGTGAGGGACTTGGATTGCCATCGAGAGATGCCGTAGAGTGTTAGAGGTTAGTCTATCCCAGTGGGGGGTGAGATGGTTTCCTAACACTTGTAGTGGTTTGTCATTTGGTAATGCGACCACTATCGTTCACTGGAGTTCGAACAAGGGATTGTATACTTTTCCTTGGAAGGGACTCGTCACTGCCATTGGGATGGTAGACGCCCTTTCCTATAGTGCTTGTGATTATGATGTAAATAGGTAGACTAGGTATAATCGTTGGGTAGATTCATGAGAAGCAATCAACATATATGGTACGGGGATGAACCAAAAAATATATATAGAGAATGATGGTTGGATTGTCTTGGCCGGTGCATTGGTATGGGACAATGCATCGGAAGACGCCCTTCATAAATGGTATAATGTTATGCAATTTACATTAACTTTTCACTAGATCATGATTATAGCTTAAACTGGAGATCTACTTAAAATGTTATGTTTTACTTGAAATGCTATATATGTTATTTGTAAAATGAGACCGACCGTTTTATATACTTTTCTAAACCTGGTTTGGGATTGAGAGGATTTTTTCCACAGAGCTTCGTGCTCACCCCCTACCGTTGAATATTTTCAGATTTTACTCTAGAGGAGGAGCTCGATGCTCATGAGCCGGGCCAAGGAGAAGCTTCCTTAGAGGGATACGTGGATCCCGAGTGGGACATATAGAGATGTCATTTATTTTTGTACTAGACTTGATAAATTATTTTGGAAGTCATGTAAAGTCTAGTATTTTGTATTCCGCTGCGTTATCTTAGTTCAATTCATTTGGAAATGTAAAGACCATTGTTAGACATATTCTTTTGATATTGTGGCTATGGCTTGGCTTATTATTTTGGGGAATGTTATTGTGAATATTACATGTGGTGAATGGAAAATCTTTTGGGGCAACGTTGTAGAGATTTGAGGGATAAATGGACCCGGTGTGGTCGATGTATTATAAATGCACAGGTTGTGTTTTGGGTAGAGCTCCCCGAACAAAGGAGGCTCTGCCCAAATTTCGTGAAAATTAAGGACCCCCGGTTATTTATGAATTTTTATTTGTGCTCTCACGTTATAAATGGTTGTAGAATGTATTGCCGTCCAGGGTGGTATTTGGGGCGTTACAGATTTGGTATCAGAGCTTAGGCTTTAGGTCTTACCTGGGAGCTGTAGGTTATGGATTACCACTAGAGACTTAGGTTTAGGGTGAAGGAAATTGTTATGTTAAATATTGTGTATGCCTTGTGCTTAAATCAAGACAGCCTACATATCACTTTAGTTTATGTCTTGTACATCAATGAAACTAAATTGTGAATTGATGTGCAGGATGGACGGTGAACGTGGACGTGGACGTGGACGTGGGCGTGGTCGTGGTCGTGGAGGCCAAGCAAACCCACCACCGCCACCACCTCCCGATGCAATGAATGGCATTTATCATTGCCTAAGGGAGCTGACCACTCTGGTACACCACCAGAATGGGAACAACCATAACGGTGGGGCTCATCCACTAGCCCAAGTACCGGGCAACGGAGAGGAGAATAGGAGAATGATAGTTCTCCGAGAGTTTCTGAGGCAACGCCCGCCTACTTTCCAAGGGAGCTCTAACCCTTTGGATGCAGATAGATGGATCCGCCGAGTGAAGAAGATTTGTGATGGCATGGGAGTTGCCGAGGACTTACGGGTGGGCTTAGCTATCTACTTGTTCGAGGGAGAGGCCAACCATTGGTGGGACTCAGTGAAACGAAGGAGGAACACCGATGCACTTACTTGGGAGGAGTTCGACCAAATCTTCCAAGACAAGTACTTCCCTGAATCAGTCAGGGACAAGATGAAGGCCGATTTCCTTGCTCTACGACAGGGTACCATGACAGTGGCCGAGTACGAGAGGAGGTTTGATGAGCTATCCCGTTACGCTACGGAGTTTATAGCTACTGAGGCCAACAGGGCCAAGCGCTTTGAGCAGGGCTTGAGGCCGACTATCAGGGAGAAGCTGGTGGCTCTCAAGATCCGAGAGTATGGGGATATTGTTGATAGAGCTACACTAGTGGAGAGAGATATAGATGACATCCAGCGACGACAGAGCTTCGGGAGAGGAGGTCCGATCAGGACGGGCCCTAGCACTAGTGGAGCACAGAGGGCGGCACCCTACCGTCGCCCAGATCAGGCAGGGGGACAGAGATCTCAGATAGCTCGAGGAGCCGGAAGTGTACCGGGGAGGACAGCCACAGACCCCCGTCAGTGTTTCGCATGTGGAGGAGTGGGGCACTTCAGACACAATTGCCCATCGCTTCCACCGAGGGACAACCAAGCGACAGGACAAGTGGCTGCAAACAAGCCACTACAGCAGCAGAGGCCGTTGGGAGCTCTAGCCCCAGGCGGCGCCACTCAGGGGAGAGTCTTTGCTTTGACCCAACCGGAGGAAGATGCCTCCAATGCCGTTGTGGAAGGTATCGTTCTTCTCTACAATTCTTGGGCCCGAATTTTATTTGATCCGGGCGCTACTCATTCATTCATAGGCACCGCATATGCTCTCCATTTGGGATTGGGTTTCGAGAAGCTAGAACATGCATTAAATGTTAACTTGCCAACGGGAGAACAGTTGGGTACCAGTCGGGTCTGCAAGGGTTGCGTGCTTCGTATTGGGGAGCACGAATTGATTGTGGATTTGATTGCTTTAGAGATGAAGGGGTATGATGTGATTTTTGGGATGGACTTGTTGTCCACTTTCCAGGCGGTAATGGATTGTTTCTGCAAGCGGATTACATTTCGGTTGCCGGGGGGAGTCGTTTTCAGTTTTGTGAATAACCGAGATTCTTCCCATCCATTTCCTACTACGGGTAGTAGATTCTTAAAAGCTAAGGCAGGGAGCCACTTGAGTTTCTTGGCTAGCTTGATGGGAAATGATCGGGATAGATCCCAATCGGGTATGGTGTTAATTGTATCGGATTTTTCGGATATCTTCCCAGATGAATTACCCGGGTTACCGCCATAGAGAGAGATTGAGTTCGCAATCGATCTTTATTCGGGAACCGAACCTATTTCTATTGCTCCTTACCGGATGGCGCCTTTGGAGTTGAAGGAGCTAAGGAAGAAATTGGACCACCTGCTGGCAATTGGATTCATCCGTCTGAGCACTTCACCTTGGGGAGCCCCGGTCCTCTTTGTGAAGAAGACGGATGAAACACTTCGTTTGTGCACAGATTACCGACGGTTGAATCGGGTGACTGTGAAGAACAAGTATCCCTTGCCGCGCATTGATGATTTATTTGATCAGTTGAGGGGTTCTAAGTTCTACTCCAAGATTGATCTCCGCACCGGGTACCATCAACTGCGTATCAAGGATGAGGATATTCCTAAGACTGCTTTTCGTACTCGGTATGGTCACTTCGAGTATACGGTGATGCCGTTCGGATTGACTAATGGTCCAGCAGCCTTCATGGATTTGATGCACAGGGTATTCCGGCCATATCTAGATCAATTTGTCATTGTGTTTATTGATGACATATTGATTTATTCCCGGACACAAGAAGAACATGCACATCATCTCTCGGTTGTGCTACAAACATTGAGAGAACATATGTTATATGCGAAGAGGAGCAAGTGTGAGTTTTGGATGAAGGAAGTGAAGTTCCTTGGCCATGTTGTGTCCGAGCAAGGGGTAGCGGTTGATTCCTCGAAGATTGAGGCCGTGATGCAATGGGAACCACCAAAGAACGTGACAGAAATACGTAGTTTCTTGGGGTTAGCCGGCTACTATCGTAGGTTTGTGGAAGGTTTTTCCAAGCTTGCGATGCCGATGACTCGCCTTACCAAGAAGGGAGAGAAATTTGTGTGGACTCAAGCGTGTGAATTAGCTTTTCGCACCTTGAAGGAAAAGTTGACGACGACACCGATCCTCATTATTCCGAACAGTGGGGAAGGTTACGATGTTTACACCGATGCTTCACTACGAGGCTTGGGATGTGTGTTGATGCAAGGAGGTAAGGTAGTTGCTTATGGCTCGAGGCAACTCAAGACTCATGAGCATAATTATCCCACTCACGACTTGGAGCTGGCAGCTGGGGTCTTTGCTCTTAAGTTGTGGAGGTGTTACTTGTATGGAGAGAAGTTCCAAGTGTATTCGGATCATAAGAGCCTCAAATACATATTCACCCAGAAAGACATGAATCTTCGGCAAAGGAGGTGGATTGAGTACTTAGAAGATTATGATTTCACACTCAACTATCATCCGGGAAAGGCTAATGTGGTAGCGGATGCACTGAGTAGGAAGTGTCGGGGTGAAATCAATGTTCTTACGGCTCATCGGTGGAAGATGATTGAGGCATTGGAGGAGTTTGATTTGTGGGTCGATAGACAAGATGATCGACCATGCTTGTTTAATCTTGTAGCTCAACCAATTCTCCGACAAAGGATTGGGGAGTTGCAACGGTTAGATCCCGAGTTGAAAACTATTCGGGAGAAATTGGAGGGGAATGAAGTTGTTGAGGGTTGGTCGATTCATGGTGATGAGTTACAGTTTCGGGGAAGACTATGCGTGCCAAATGATGACCAAGTGAGAGAAGAAGTGTTGGGTGAGTGTCATCGATCCAAGTTCTCCATACATCCAGGGAGTACAAAAATGTATAGAGACATGAAACGGCAATATTGGTGGAGCGGAATGAAGAAGGATGTAGCAAAGTTCATTTCAAGGTGTACAGTATGCCAGCAAGTGAAGATTGAGCACCAACGACCCGGAGGGTTATTACAGGCTCTGCCTATCCCGGAGTGGAAGTGGGATCATATCACCATGGACTTCGTGTCGGGTTTTCCACGGACTTCAAGAGGGCATAACGTCGTATGGGTTATCGTAGATCGACTCACCAAGTCAGCTCACTTTTTGGGGATGAAGACCACAGACTCGTTAGAGACCTTGAGCAGACTGTACATTCGAGAGATTGTTCGATTGCATGGAGTTCCACTTTCTATCTTGTCGGATCGCGATTCTCGTTTTGTGGCTCGTTTTTGGCAAAGTCTGCAACAAGCTATGGGGACAGAGTTACATTTTAGCACAACCTTTCACCCTCAAACAGATGGTCAATCCGAGAGAGTGATACAGATTTTGGAAGACATGTTACGGGCTTGCGCGTTGGACTTCAAAGGGTGTTGGAGCGATCACTTACCGTTGGTGGAATTTGCATACAACAACAGCTACCAAGCGAGTATCGGGATGGCACCGTATGAAGCTTTGTATGGAAGACCATGTAGATCCCCGACATGTTGGTTGGAAGCCGGAGAGAGTAGTATGTTTGGGCCCGAGATTGTGCGGGAGACAACGGAGAAGATTCAGCTCATTCGGGAGAGATTACGCACAGCACAGAGTCGACAAAAGAGCTATGCGGATAGAAGACGAAGACCCTTGGAATTCAAAGTGGGAGACTACGTGTTCCTCAAAGTGTCGCCCAAGAAAGGAGTATTTAGATTCGGCAAGAAGGGAAAGTTAGCGCCAAGATATACCGGGCCATTTGAAGTGATCAAAGTTGTGGGCAAAGCGGCGTATCAGTTGCGGTTACCAGCTCAGTTGTCTGGGGTACATGACGTGTTCCACGTGTCGATGTTGAGAAAGTATCAATCGGATGCAATGCCGGTCGTACACTTGGAAGATATTGAAATTCAAGATGGAGCAACCTATGAGGAACAACCGGTGAAGATTCTCGACGCCAAAGAGAAGGTGCTCCGTAACAAATTCATCGGACTAGTCCACCTCTAGGCTACGAGAGAGTGAAGAGAGCCTGACTCCTAGGTTTGACCTGGGTAAAGGTTTTGTGGCAACACCATGGAGTGGAAGAAGCTACTTGGGAACCGGAGCTAGAAATGCGAGAGAAGTACCCGCACTTATTCGCTACTTGAGGTAAGTTTCGAGGACGAAACTTTCTTTAAGGGGGGTGGATTGTAAACCCCCACATGCTTATATTAATATAGTAATGTACTTATTTAGTGATTCTTATATATTTAATGACGTAAAAATAAAATAAACATTGCACATGCACAGTGCACGTAAACAGTGCACTAGCTGCAACTTCAAGCCCACTTTCGAACTTGATACAGTCAATATCTCTGAAAACTCAAAACATGGAAGTTGTAGAACTCTTTCTTAGCGTTCCATAGCATCTTGAACCATCTCAATCAGAGCTCGGATGAGAGAGTTATGCTCAGATAACGAAACAATGTCGAAACAGTCCGGCCGACTACCTTTCACCAATTTGATCATAACTCTTTGTTGGAAAGTCCAAATTGCGCACTGTTATTTTTGTTAGAACCCTAACTCATATATCTTTCCAACCATATAGGTCACACATACTAGAAATACCTGAGTCAAATCAGTTTATTCTCCGAAGTTGACCAAAAAGCTACACTTGGGTTGTAATTTTAATATTCGAGTGTAAATTTATTGTAATTTTAAAATAAATCATAAAAATAGGTTAAAATAACATTAGAAATGAATCCGGAACGTCAAAAAACCATAGGGTATTCATATGGATCAAATTGGAGATTCTTAGTGGCAAAATCGTAATTTTGGAGAAAAACTCAAATTGCAGCCCAGTGAACAGTAAAAATCGGGGCTGCTATGTTTAAAACACCATTTTTCAGTCCATTTGCTCCCATCCTTTCACTCCACTCTCACCTCCAACTTGTTAGAACCCTAGGGGAAGAGAAAGGGAAGAAGAAAAGGGGCAAAGAGAGTCTCTAAAGCTTGGGCTTTTGTTTGGATTTTGGTTTGATTGAGGATTAGGGTATTATATATGTATGTTTTCAATATTCTTGGGAGTATATGATAAATAGATATGAGTTCTTGGATTCTTTGTTATTGAAACATAGATTTTGAACAAAATGCATGATTGGGTTCAAGAGACATTGTTCTTGAGTTCCCAAAATCTTAGTTTTGTTAAATACATGTTTGGGTTATGAAAAATACATGAATTCATGATTTCTAAATGCCTATTGTTGACTAAATCATGTTTTAATCTAATCCTTGTTATTATTCCAAGAAATTATGTTTGGTTTGGAAAAACCCTAGAATTTTGATATCAAGGTTGTGAAGGTTTATTGATATGATCTCTTGCATATTTTAAATTCCTTAGTATTGTAGTATATTGAGAATGGTACACTTGTGACTCTTGAATTATAAATGAGGAATTGTGGATTTTGTATATATTGGAAATTGTAAAACCCGAGAAAATTTGAACTTTTGTGAAAAAGGGCAAAATGGTAAATTGCCACTAAGGTACAGGTTGTAAACCTGAAATTTTCTAGAACTCGAATGACGAAACGAACCTCTCCGTTGGATTCGTCTCGCGAAAACTAGTTACTCTGTCAAATTTCTTTAAATTCCGAGTTAGTCGGATTTTTCGCGTTTTACGAGGCGGTCGAGCCTCGGGAGACCAAAAAAACGAAATTCTGATTAAAAATTTTAAATTTTTGGAAATAAATGACGGCAAGTTAAAATAAAAATATTTTGAACTTGAACCGGAGCGAAAATTAATCGTTTCGGGGTTAAAACGGACCCGGGAAATAAGGACTGTGTGGCGCGTTGTGGGCCAAGTATTTAAAGGGTACTTAAAGGGAGAAAATCAGATTTTCTCCCCATTTGTAAGCTCAGCCGATAACGTGAGAGGAAGAGAGGGAAAATCCAAAATCTCTCCACCTTCTCTCTACGATCTACGAAGATTGGGAGCTCCAATCCACTTGGGCCAAGAACAAAGGTTGTTCTACGCATCAAGGGCTACAAAACCATACCAAGAAAGGCGGGTTTCACCGAAGTTCCAAAAATCGAGCTTGGAGAAATCAAGGATTTTGGGCGAAATAGAGGTTCTTGAAGGTGTCCACCAAGTGGGTTTACGCTTCAAGAGGTAGGGTTTCCTCCTACTAAGGTTTATTCCAAGCCTATAATGTCTTTATGGAATGGGTAGGATGATAGCCTATGTATCTCTTGCCTATTGTTGTGAAATTGGGTGAATTGGGTATTGAAATGGGTAAAGGAAATCCTAGCTTGGATGGATATTTAGAAGTTACTAAATGTGATTTCTATGATTGGATATGTGAAATGAACCCAATGTGAATTCATGTGTTATATGAAATTGTGGGCATGTTATGTGTTTATATATATGCCTTGAAATTTTAGTATGTTGATAACATGCTTGAAATTTGTATTATGGGAATTATATGCTTTTGATATGATTTTGCCATGGAATATGAGGAATGTGTTGAGAATGTTCATATGTCACTCATACCATATCGAACATTGTATTAGTGTTGCAATGGAGCATCACATTGCATATGCACGGGAACATCGCATTTTAGGAGGTGTGTGTGCATGGTTGTTTGTCTTCACCACGCATGGTGGATGACGAGTGAGCTCGGGTAATATGGGTCGATGACCTAGTCGAGTCGCATGGTTTATATGTTGATAGGGTTGGGGTAGCAAGAAGGGCTAGAAAATCCCTCGGGTGAGAGACCCGGTGATTGGATACGCACTCCGTTGGTATAAGAGCCCATAAAGTGTGTCGGTGTACGCGGAACCGTTGGTGGAAGTCCATGAATTCCGTGTAGGTTGGGTGACCTTTGGTGTGAGTCCATGAACATCCACCCCTATATAGACCCTAGAATGAAAGGTCATTTGATGTGCAACATCAATGACGGATTAGTACACATTGGCACTTGCATGTGTAGAGGAGCCGGGAAGGGCTCGGTTGATATGCATGAGTGGGTCTCACCTCATTCCATAGCATGGCATTGCAATTTCCATCATTGAATATATTTCCTTGCTTGGAATGTTATGAATTGTGGTTTTGTGGCATGTGAACATTTCATATGCATATAGGTTGGGGAGTAGCCTCATTAGGAGATACCCTATTGAGCGTGGCTCACCCTTTGTGGGAAAAACATTTCAGGTGCGGGGTTCACACCGGCGGACGACTCCCATTTCGAGCCCCAAGGTTGAAGAAAGCCGACTTGTGGCTTTTATTGTTGTTTTGTAAAGCTTTTGAAAGAATTCCATTTTGATATGTAAATGTATGGAATCAATTGTAATAGAACTTGTATAAACCATGTTTTATATGGAAATCCTTGTCAAACATGTATTTGATGAATTGGGAAGGGTTTTGAATGGATTGGAAAGGAAAAATGGTTGAAAATGGCAAAACTGGGCAGAGAGTACCGGTACTGGGTACCGGTACTGAATGGTACCGGTACTGGATACCGGTACCCTCTTTCCAGTGGGTTGACAGTACCGGTACCGGTACTGAATGGTACCGGTACTGGATACCGGTACCCCCCTTTCCAGTGGGTTGACAGTACCGGTACCGGGTACTGGTACTGAATGGTACCAGTACCGGGTACTGGTACTGAATGGTACCGGTACTATGTACCGGTACTGAATGGTACCGGTACTCTCTTCAAAATTTTCAGATTTTCACACTGCTTCGCCCTATTTTCAATCTACGTTTCCTTTCCCTCCAATGATGTAAATGGACTATAATGGAGTATTAATCATGGTATATTGAATATTGATTGAACCCAAATGAATAATCGAATCCGGTTAACAATTGTGAATTAAGATCCCGGTTAAGGGGATGCTACTACCGTGGTGTTAGGTTGAGTGACATCCATGGGTATTTCCGCGGGTTGACGGGTGGTCAACGGTTAATATAGGACCCCCGGAGATTGGGGCGTCACAGAAATTGTTTATGAATGGAGAATATCTTGGTTTCCTCATTGTATGGTTGTTGTGAGGGACTTGGATTGCCATCGAGAGATGCCGTAGAGTGTTAGAGGTTAGTCTATCCCAGTGAGGGGTGAGATGGTTTCCTAACACTTGTAGTGGTTTGTCATTTGGTAATGCGACCACTATCGTTCACTGGAGTTCGAACAAGGGATTGTATACTTTTCCTAGGAAGGGACTCGTCACTGCCATTGGGATGGTAGACGCCCTTTCCTATAGTGCTTGTGATTATGATGTAAATAGGTGGACTAGGTATAATCGTTGGGTAGATTCATGAAAAGCAATCAACATACATGGTACGGAGATGAACCAAAAAATATATATAGAGAATGATGGTTGGATTGTCTTGGCCGGTGCATTGGTATGGGACAATGCATCGGAAGACGCCCTTCATAAATGGTATAATGTTATGCAATTTACATTAACTTTTCACTAGATCATGATTATAGCTTAAACTGGAGATCTACTTAAAATGTCATGTTTTACTTGAAATGCTATATATGTTATTTGTAAAATGAGACCGACCGTTTTATATACTTTTCTAAACCTTGTTTGGGATTGGGAGGATTTTTTCTACAGAGCTTCGTGCTCACCCCCTACCGTTGAATATTTTCAGATTTTACTCTAGAGAAGGAGCTCGATGCTCATGAGCCGGGCCAAGGAGAAGCTTCCTTAGAGGGATACGTGGATCCCGAGTGGGACATATAGAGATGTCATTTATTTTTGTACTAGACTTGATAAATTATTTTGGAAGTCATGTAAAGTCTAGTATTTTGTATTCCGCTGCGTTATCTTAGTTCAATTCATTTGGAAATGTAAAGGCCATTGTTGGACATATTCTTTTGATATTGTGGCCATGGCTTGGCTTATTATTTTGGGGAATGTTATTGTGAATATTACATGTGGTGAATGGAAAATCTTTTGGGGCAACGTTGTAGAGATTTGAGGGATAAATGGACCCGGTGTGGTCGATGTATTATAAATGCACAGGTTGTGTTTTGGGTAGAGCTCCCCGAACAAAGGAGGCTCTGCCCAAATTTCGTGAAAATTAAGGACCCCCGGTTATTTATGAATTTTTATTTGTGCTCTCACATTATAAATGGTTGTTGAATGTATTGCCGTCCAGGGTGGTATTTGGGGCGTTACACCTTTATAGACAATATTTTGAGTATAATTTGATGTTACATGAGTTTGGGTGAATGTTGTATGAAATTGGATGAGTTGAAATTGAAAAATGATTGAATTGGGGGAAAACAGGGCTCATCTACCAGTAGCATGTCTTGAGCTACCGACAGCAGAATTCCAGAGGACTTAGCTACGGGTAGCACGTACACGACCTACCGGTAGCTCCTCTAAAAATTTGCACTATTAGCTTGTTGGCAGAGGGCTCAGCTACCGGTAGCACTTACACGAGCTACTGTCAACTCCTCCAAAATTTTTAAAACTTTAAAATAACTTTGCCAAGCCTTCGGGCTTTGAGTCCTTTTGTTCAAAGGATGTAAATGGAGTAATATTAAGGACAAATTGATGTATGTTGGACCTTGGAATGATCAAGTGATTGAAATGTATACAAGTTATGCGTTTGGGAGTGCCCAGTACAAGGGAGACTCTGCCCAAACTCTGTGTTATTTATGATCTCGATAAAAGGGATGTTATGACGTGGTGTCGGGTTATGCGACATTCATGGGTACTTTCGTGGGCTGATGGGTGATTAACGGGTTGACAAAGGACCCCCGATTTTAGGGCCACCATAACTTGGTATTAGAGACTAGGTTCTCGATTTACCTATGGCTTGCATGGCATGGGTCTAAGCCATTGCATCCATTGTGCATTGCATGCTATGTGCTCCAAATGCTACATGTTATGTGTTATGTGAATAATATGCATGAGAAATGTATATGGAAAAGAGACACTATGGTTAGAAAACATATCCTTGTGGGTTGGAAAGAGAATGAGATGGTTAATGGTATGGATGTCTACTAATGGGTGGCACACACTCTACTAGTGAGACAAGGAGAAAAATCTAAATGTTTCAACTTTGATCTCTACTTTGGGATACTAAGTTAGTACTTTATTGCTATTTGACATGTGTGTAGATGGCAAATAAAAGAAGCGAACACCGGAACGGTCGAGGTGGTGGGCGGAACAACAACCAACCACCACCGACCTTTGACCAACAAGCCTTCATGGAGGCTATAGGCACAATGGCGACTACCTTTGCACAAGCTAGCGCCAATGAAGGCCAAGGGGTCTTGAGGAACCACCAAAATTTTAAGGCACACAAGCCATTGACTTTCATGGGAGGGGTGGATCCGATGGTGGCCGACCATTGGTTTCGACCATTTGCCCAATCCCACCATGGAGATCACGTCCGATGCCACTAAAATAAGGTTAGTTGCGTTCCATCTTGAAGGATAGGTCTATCTGTGGTGGGATTGGGCAAAGGCCTCGAAGAACCTAGAGGCAATGACATGGAGAGAGTTCCGAGAGCTCTTTATGGGCAAATACTTAATGTCGGCTGTTCGACAAGCAAAAGCCTGGGAATTCTGATTCGACTTGTTTCGTGACCTGCTTTATATCATACACCTAAGTATAAGTGGTCGAATTGTAGTTTACTCGGTTTAAGTCCAAGATCGATCCCACGAAGAGTTTTAATAATTGGAATTTAAAATAAGAATAGTGAAGTTGTTGTTAAAGCATTGTAACATAAGATAGCTTGTGATATGAGCTTAGATTGATAACTAGACTAAGTAAATAAAATGCATAAGTAAACTAGTGAATGTTAATAATATAAAAAGGTACCCTTCAGTTTAAGGATTCCATATGGTTTATATTGGTTAAGTGCTGGAAATGCCACCTTACAACAATTAACTTCCAGGTCACTGGAAAATCAACCGATAGGTCTGATGTATATTAAACCATAACACAACAACTGTTTAGGTTAGCTGGTGGTATATGCAACGATTGACTAATTCAAGTAAACCAGAAGGTCAATTCATTCAAGAGGAATACTGGAATTACTCAATTGGCAGTTTTATGTATCAGTTAAACAACCCTAGCGAACCAGAAGGTCAAGCCATTCAGGAGGATCACTTAGGTTATTCATCTGACAGCTTTGTACCATGCAACAGTTAAACATCCTTAGTGCACCAGAAGGTCAAGCCATTCAAATGGAACACTTTAGATATTTTACTGGCAGGTTGATGATTCACTGATGACATAATTCTGGGTTACATATTGAACTGAAAGCATTGGCTATACCGAGACTTAACCTGTATATAACCAATCAATCGACTTTTACGTCACACCCAATTATGTACATCACTATATCATGCATGAAGTACATAATAGTAGATAATATGGTATAGAATATTAAGTACTGCTCAGTGTTCATAACCATGGGCATATTATAAATATAACCATCCATCAGTTAAGGGGGGTATATATATTAATAAAGCAAAATTAAACATCTTCATTTCCATAATTTAACCAATAATACACATATGTTTACCCCTCTTGATGGGTATAATTAAACTACTCACACCCCATTGCTACAAACAAGCAATAAGTGTGGGTGAGTTTCATTAAAATACTAAATAAAATACAGACACTGCCACTTCTTTCCCAATGAATAGTTAAAATACAACCACCCTTGATATCAGTTAAGACACAAAGGTGGCGGAAGTTCAACTCTCCAAGTAGAAAGACATAACAGAAAGGTAGAAATAACAGAATTTTGGCTAGAAAGTAGGTTGGACAGGATCTCCCCTTGGATTCTTGAATCTCTCTTTGAATTCCTCTTTTTATTCTTGCATATCTCTCTTAAAGGTCTCATGAACTCCCTCTCTCTCTAACTCCCGGTTGAAGAAGATGGGCAAGCCTATTTATAGGCCAAAGGTGAAGCTGCTAATGGAAGGATAATGATGAACCACCTAAGAGGACCGTCCGGACACCACCACCACCGTCTGGACGATGCTGGTTTGCTGGAATGTGGTGGGGAGCTTCTATAGTATTCTTCCAGGTTCTTTGTTTAATTTACACTTGCTTCCTTTGTTGTTTTAAGCTCTGACAGATTGCACCTCAAGATTTCCAGTAATTCCGCACAAAAACCCTGAAATTTCAGACATTACACACATAAACCCTAACTTACGCATAAAACCTAAGTTACAGTTTTTAACTGTTTTATCTTACATAATTAACTTATTTAACGATTTTAATTTACATACTAATTAGGGTTAATCACACTCCCCAACCTAAACTTTACTAGTCCCTAGTAAATAAAGGCAAAACAAAATAAAATAAAATAAAATCATATTCATAGATTTTCACGATTGCATTTAGCATATGCAAAAAGCAGTTAAACCCCTAGGTGATCCCTAGTTGACGATTTTTGTCTCGTGAAGATTTTTAGTGAAGCTACCTACAAACTTCGATAGTTCACGAAATCTAGTCACCCAGACAAATTTCGTCGAATTATGAGATAGTCGGATTTTTTGCGTTTTACGAGGCAGTTGGGTCTCGGGTGACCCAAAAATGAATTTTTTAATAAAATTTTAAAATTTAGAAAATAATTTAAAGTAAGTTGAAATAAAAATATTTGAACTTGAATCGGAGTGGAATTTAATCGTTTCGGAGCGAAAACGGACCCGGAAAAAGGGGGCGTGTGGCGCGATGTGGACCAAGCGTTAAAGTGTATAAATAGGGACTAAAATCTGATTTTTTAGAAGGATCTCTGCTGTTTTTTCTGCTGTGTTTAACTTTGGAAGAAGAAGATAGGAAAAAGAGAGAATTACAATCTTCTCTCTCAGATCTACGGAGTTCCGCTGGTTGGAATTCTTCGGGCCAAGTATTAAAGTCGATCTCCTCGACGAGGGGTACACAACCATACAAAAAATGAAGGATTTCACCAAAGATTCAAAAATGAGATTTTGGGGGAAGCTTGGGTTTTGAGCTTGGGTTGAATCCTTGAAGCTTCCTACGTTGATTTTACGATTCAAGAGGTAGGGTTTTCATCCTACTTAGGTTTATTTCCAACCGAGGATGATTGTATGAAATGGGTAGGCTATTAGATTTGATTTAACAAATGTCTATTGTATTTGAAATGTGAAATGGGTATTGGAAATGGGTAGAATAAATTCTATATTGACTTTAATACATAGGAATTGCTAGATTGTGATTTCTTGGAATTTTGATAATTGGGTATATGGAAATCACTAAATGTGATTTTTTGATTTATGGGATGATTACGGGCATTTTTATGTGATAAAATGATTTAGTGCCTTGAAGGTGTTTGACTAAATGCCTATGTAAAAATTAAGTGTGTTATTGCATAGATTATGTATGACATGCTTGGGAAAAAATTATTGTTAAATGTGAATGTTGGTATATGCTTATGATATATTGGCATTGTGATGACTTTATGGAAGTTATATGCTTCGGATATAATTTGCCATGAAAATGTTGAATGTGGTTAAATTAGCCCATATGACATTCATTACATATGGGGGCATGATATTGATATTGCAATGGTTCATTACATTGCATATGCACGGAGTCATTGCATTTGGTGGGTGTGTGCACATGGTTTGATCAAACACCATTCTTGGTGGATGATATTTGGGCTCGGGGAAAGTTGGATCGAAGATTCGACTGAGTCGCATAGTTTACATGAAAAACTTGTGTCGGGTATAGCAAGCAGGGATAGATTCTCCCTCGGGTGCAAGACCTGATTACTTGGTTCATACACTCCCCTCTGGTGCAATTCCGGAAAAGTGTATCGGTGTGCGGAACCGGCGGTGCGACACCAAAACTCCACTACCCAACAAAGACACATGGTTTTGTTTTATAAAATAGTCATTCGATGTGTAACATCCAACAAAGATACAATATTTTGTTTTATAATAAAGACCTATGATTTTTATTTCAAAAAGATTATTGGATGTATTTCATCAATGGCGGATTTATACACATTGACATTGCATTGTGTTGTGGGAGCCGGAGTGGGCTCAGGTTAAAGTGCATGAGTGAATCTCATCTCATTTCATAGCATGACATGGTAGAATTCCAACATTGAATTGCATATTCTTGTTTGGGATGGTTGTTGCTTGTTGAATGTTGCATGTGAACATTTCATATGCACTTAGGTTGGGGAGTAGCCTCTGTAGAAAATAACCTATTGAGCATGACTCACCCTATGTGGGAAAACATTTCAGGTGCAGGGTTCACGCCGGTGGAAGGCTCTCAATCGGGGCCCAAATGTTGAAGAAAAGCCGAAATGTGGCTTTAAGTGATGTTTTTGTAAAACTGGACTTGTAATTTAGTTTTTGGCATTTAATGTATGTAAAAGAATTGTAAATTGAACTTGTATTAACTATGTTTAATGCATAAATTCATGATGTGGGAGTATTAATTGATGTATATTGGACCTTGGATGGGTCATGAGATTAAATGTTGTTATAAGAGTATGGATAAATGGACCCGGTGTGGTCAATGTTGTATATTAGACATCGGATGGTTCATGTGATTGTATGATTGCACATGTTGTGTTTTGGGTAGAGCTCCCCGTACAAAGGAGACTCTACCCGAATTTTGTTAAATTATGGATCCCAGTAAATGGGGCATAATGGCGTGATATTTAGTTACATGGTATCTACGGGTATTCCGCGGGTTGATGGGTGATCAACGGGTTGACAAAGGATCCCGGTTTTTGGGGTGTCACATATCTTGATAACATAGGAGTAGAATAGGATGGCGTCACATGATATTCCTTACTCTGCCCATACCTAATCCACTCAAGACGATCTAATGCTCGTCCTGAAATTGGTTCCACACACTGATTATATTGTCTCAAATGCATTAAATGACCACGCCTCACACAACCACCGAGACGATTTGCTAGTCGGCGTTTAGCAAATGAAATTTTTCCGCACAAGGGTTTTGCTTGACTTTCAAAGATTTCTAAATTTCTAACAAATCTAGCTTTTGCCATGATCAAGGAATGTATGTCTTTTGGAAAATGGCGCAGTAGAATTAAACTTAACCAAAATAGTTTCTCATCCATTTTACAATTATTTTTAAAAAAATTGACTCATTATTCTGTTCTTTAACGTCTGCCAGTCACAAAGACGAACAATTTTAAATGACAAAGACATAAATTTAAGTCATTCCCTCCCCCCAAACTTAAATTAAACATTGTCTACAATGATTAAAACAGTGAAAATATAGAAATGCTAATGAAGTGTGAACGGTAATATAATTGATAATTTAAAACATAATTTGTAAAACAAATAACAAACAAGTAGTACTACTATTTACGATCAAACAACAATATAAATTTTTCAGAACACATAGACTAGCTCTAACAGCTGTATAGAAATTACATCTTGAGTGAATCCATCATAATATGGTTTAAGCCTTTGACCATTTACTTTGAAAATATTTTCAGTTAATGGATTCTCAATTTCAATTGCTCCATAATCAAAAACTTGCTTGACAATGTTAGGACATGTCCATCTCTAGATCTTAACTTTCTAGGAAATAAACGAAATTTTGCATTATAGAACAGAACTTTATGAGAAGGTGTAACGCCCCAAAACACACCCTGGATGACATTACATTCTAAAACATTCATATCATGAGAGCACTAATATAATTCCATCAATAAGAAAAATTTTCCATTCATCATCCATATAATTTACAATATCATCCCAAAAGAATAAGCCAAGCTATGACATTTACATCTCAAAGGATCAAACGTAACTTAGCAGCGGAATAACAAAAGAAAACTAAACTTCACATGATTTCAAAATAAATTCTCAAGTCTAGTACAAAAGAAGCTATGTCTCTACAGGTCCACCTCGGGATCTAGATTCCCCTCGGGTGAGGTCTCCCAATACCCCGGCTCGTCAACTCCGAGATTCTCCTCTAGCACCAAATCTGAAAATGTTTAACTGTAGGGGGTGAGCACGAAACTCTGTAGCAAAATCTTCCCAAACACATACAAGGTTTAGAAAAAAACATATATAAAATGGTCGGTCTCATTTTACAACATAGCATGCATAATCTTTGAAGTAAAACAGGGACATTTTAGAATGGATCTCAAGTTTAAGTAGCAACAGTAATTTAAATGAACATTAGAAGAAACCAAGATCCAATACATATCCATTTCCCAAAGTATAAACCATTTTTCCCACAAGACCTTGTGGAATCCCATACTCCCACAAGTTCTTGTAGGTAACCATTTACCACAATAATACAATAATCCGTAAATTGAATATTCCACAACCATATGTATATATATCTCAAACATGATGTAAGGCAAATCTCATGAATCAACACATTGAGTAATATCTAGCCCACACACACCCACACAAATCTTATCAAAGATATTCATCCTTTAGGAAGGGCGTATGCCATACCAATGGCAGTGACGTATCCAACCCAGGTATTAGTATACTAACCCTCTGACACGGCACCCGTAAGCAATAGCGGTTTAGTCTTACCAAAGCACTAACCCCACTACGAGTGGTAGGAAAAATGCCAACCCACACGGAGCAAGCAACACGTCTACCCACTCTACGATATCTCTTCAAAGGCCACCCATGGTCATCCCACACTCATAAGAGATATAATACCACACCCAATTTCACAATTTACAAGTATATCTTAAAAACCCCCAAATTTATCACATGACAATTTCAATAAACAATTACAAAATACAAGAGATCACCACAACATTATTTTATTACTCAACACAAAGCACTATGGTTTCAAAATCAATAATAAAGGAAGAATTTAAGAAGAAAATCCATCCTCTCCAAAAACTAGGATTTTGAAACACAAAAAGAGATTTCATGGGTATTCAACCCTAACTTTGTTAAAAACATGTAATCTTTGCCCAAAAGACTAAGAGAGGATGATTTCATATCATATCTATAACATTTAGAGCAAAACATACATATATACATAAGCCCTAACCTCAATGTAAGAGAAAGAGAAGAAATCCCCTACCTTGGTGTTCTTGAAATCTAGGGCTTGGATCTTGAATCACCCATAAATCTTGTATTTTTCCCCTTTGATCTTGAGTTTCTCTCTTCCTTTCTTTCTCTCCTAGGGTTCTAAAGTGTTTAGGGTGAGAGTGGAATGAAGAATGGGGCAAATGAGGGCTTGAGGGGGTGTTTCAAACCCAAAAATCCTGACTTTTTAACTGTTCGGCGAGTGTCAGATAAATCGTACCGGTATGCGGTACCGGTACGGTATAGTACCGGTACGCGGTACCGGTACGATTAAGCTACTGGTTCGGGCGTTCCGGTACGGTACCGTACCGGTACTGTGTTCCGGTACACTTCGGCTACTCCGACTTCCAGGGCAGTTTTGACCCATTTAGAGGTCGAATTGGAAAATTTTCATGAGATACACTTTTGTAGCCCTAGCTGTCTACTATCTACTATCTAAATTTCAGATCAATTGGATATAAGGATAAAAATTTATGACCTAAATACTAGAAGGTATCCCAACTCCTTTTTATCCAAATTCTCTCTAAGTGTGTTTTCACTCCGGAATACTTCCTAGCTTCCAATACACCCCATATTACCTCTCCCAATGTTTTTCGACCTTCCGGACTCAATGGAGAACTTATTTTGACCTAAAAATATTTAGAAACTTCCATAATCTCTCTTCTCAAGTTTACACACCTTCGAAACTCAAACTTCCCAATGCATTTGTCTCCCTAGTATTTATTCCTACTATTACTACACATATCCACATTTTTTTACAATAATTATTTACTATATATCTATATACATATATAAAAGAAGATGCGGGGTGTTACAGAAGGTTCAAAAGACTTCCGCATGATATTTTTATCATGAAAAAAATTTGTTCTAGACTTAGCAATCTTTGCATTTTCATATGCTTCATTTCTTAATTCCTCCAATTCATTAATTTGAAGTTTACGAGATATTCCAGCTTTATCCATATCAAAATTCATCATTTTGATTGCCCAATATGCTCGGTGTTCTAATTCTACAGGCAAGTGACGTGGTTTACCAAAAACTAACCGATAAGCAGACATTCCTAAAATTGTTTTATATGTAGTATAGTAAGCCCAAAGCGCATCAGTTAATCTCAAAGACCAATCCTTACGATCTGGATTTACTATTTTTTCTAAAATGTATTTTATCTTCCTATTAGCTAATTCAGCTTGTCCACTTGTCTGTGGATGATACAAAATGGATATTTTATGAGAAATCGAGTGTTTCTTCTTATGATTTTCAAAAACTTTATTACAAAAATGTGATCCACCATCACTCATAATGGTTCGAGGAATTCCAAATCTGGCTAAAATATTTTCTTTTAAAACTTGACCGTTGTTTTGTGATCATTATTTTTACATGGATTTGTCTCTACCCATTTAGAGACATTATCAACTACAACCAAAATATACAGATATCCAAAAGATGGGGGAAATGGTCTCATAAAATCGATGCCCCAACAATAAAAAATTTTAACAATTAAAATAGGGTTTAAAGGCATCATATTTCTTTTTGAAATATTTCTCATTCTTTGACATCTGTCACAATTTAAACAAAAAATATGTACATCTTTAAAAAGAGTTGGCCAATAAAATCCACATTGTAAAATTTTAGCAGCGGTTTTCTTTGAAGCAAAATGGCCTCCACAAGCTTCAGAATGACAAAACTGAATTACTTGACCTATTTCATGATTAGGTGCACAACGTCTTATTATTTGATCTTTACAATATTTAAACAAATAAGGATCTTCCCAGAAAAAATTACGTACCTCACTCAGAAACTTGTTTCTATCAATCCAGGTATAATTAGAAGGAATAGTACCAGTAGCTAAATAATTGGCTATGTCTGCATACTATGGTACTTTTGTTATTGCAAAAAGTTGTTCATTTGGAAATGTTTCTCTAATCGAAATTGGTTCTTCTTTTATATCATAATTTAACCTTGACAAGTTGTGACGCCCCAAATTTCCGGGGGTCCTTTATTAACCGTTGACCATCCGTCAACCCGCGGAAATACTCGTGATAGTCGTATAACCCGACACCACGTCATTCACATGCTTTTAACCGGATTTACCATCCACAAGGTCAATTATATCTCAATTTATGTCCATTTATGTCATAGGAACCAAAGAAAACAAAGCCCAAGAGCATGGCTAAGCATTTTGAAAGTTTCAGAGTTTTGGAAAAAAACCTTCCGGAAGGTCGACATACACCTACCGGAAGGTCGCTGAAAGAACAGTTAAATGAAAATGATCAATTTCAAGAACTTCCGGAAGGCCTACATCAGTAGCAAAAACCTTCCGGAAGGTCCATTCCAGTAGCCAAAACCTTCCGGAAGGTTCATTCCAGAAAACAAAACCTTCCGGAAGAATTTGGCAGTCAAAAAGAAAACCCAAGGCAAAACCTTCCGGAAGGTTCATTCCAGTAGACAACTCCTTCCGGTAGGTTTTACTCCAGTAGCTAAAATCTTCCGGAAGGTTCATTCCAGTGGGCAAAACCTTCCGGAAGGTATTAGCTGTGAACAAGGCAAGCTGGGGTTTTTAGCAAAACCTTCCGGAAGGCCGACACACACCTTCCGGTAGGTTTTCAGTCTGTGAGCATAAAAATGGATTTCTTTCCCCTCCAAACCATCCTTAAAGCTACCCCATACACTCCAAACTCATTCAATACATGTTTAATGAGATTTTCCATATAATACCCATCTCATACAAGCTCTATTACAATTCATTCCATAATACATATACATCAAAATGGAATTTTGTTAAAGGTTTTACAAAACTTAAAATAAGGCCACAAGCCGGCCCCCTTCATGCTTGATGCTCTCCAAATGAGCCATCCGCCGGAGCAAAACCCACACCTGAAATGTTTTTTCCCATAAAGGGTGAGCCACGCTCAATAGGGTATCTCCTAAAGAGGCTACTCCCCAACCTAAATGCATATGAAATGTCACATGCTATCAATCAACAATCCACAACAAGAATATATTCCATGTTGAAACATGTAATGCCATGCTATGAAATGAGGTGAGACTCACTCATGCACATCAACCGAACCCTTCCCGGCTCCTCTACACATGCAAGTGCCAATGTGTACCAATCCGTCATTTATGTCCCACATCAAATGACATTTCATTCTAGGGTCTTTGTAGGGGTGGATGTTCATGGACTCACACCAAAGGTCACCCAACCTACACGGAATTCATGGACTTCCACCAACGGTTCCGCGTACACCGACACACTTTATGGGCTCTTATACCAACGGAGTGCGTATCCAATCACCAGGTCTCTCACCCGAGGGATTTTCTAGCCCTTCTTGCTACCCCAACCCTATCAACATATAAACCATGCTACTCGACTAGGTCATCGACCCATATCACCCGAGCTCACTCGTCATCCACCATGGGTGGTGAAGACAAACAACCATGCACACACACCTCCTAAAATGCGATGTTCCCGTGCATATGCAATGTGGTGCTCCATCGCAACACCAACACAATGTTCAATATGGTATGAGTGACATATGAACCTTCTCAACACATTTCTCACATTCCATGGCAAAATCATATCAAAAGCATATAATTCCCATAATACAAATTTTCAAGCATGTTATCAACATACTAAAATTTCAAGGCATATATATATACACAAAACATGCCCACAAATTCATATAACACATGAATTCACATTGGGTTCATTTCACATATCCAATCATAGAAATCACATTTAGTAACTTCTAAATCTCCATCCAAGGTATGATTTCCTTTACCCATTTCAATACCCAATTCACCCAAATTCACAACAATAGGCAAGAGATACATAGGCTATCATCCTACCCATTCCATAAAAACATTATATGCTTGGAATTAAACCTTAGTAGGAAGAAACCCTACCTCTTGAAGCGTGAGGAACGACCAAGGGAAGTTCCAAGACCCGATTCAAGCAAAAACCCTCACTTCCCGAAAATCCCGTACCTTGACCTTCGGTAAAACTTGTGCTTTTTGGTATAGCCGCGTAGCCCTCGATGAGTAGAGCGACTTTAATTCTTGGATTGAATGGATCCGAGCTTCGTAGCCTTCTAGATCGTAGAGAGAAGTGAAGATTTCAAGCTCTCTCCCTCTCCTCTTTTCTATCGGCTGAACGGTAAGAAGAATGGGGGAAAAATCTGATTTTCCCCCCTTTATATACCCTTGGACCACTTGGCCCACAACGCGCCACACGGCCTCTCTTTTCCGGGTCCGTTTTAACCCCGAAACGATTAAATTTCGTCCCGATTTAAGTTTAAAATATTTTTATTTCCCTTGTCTCTAATAATTCCCCAAACTTGGAAATTTTATAAAAAAATTCGTGTACAGGGTCACACGGGGCCCGTTCGTCTCGTAAAACGCGAAAAATCCGACTATCTCGGAATTCAACGAAATTTGACGTGGTAACTAGATTTCGCGAGACGAATCCAACGGTGAGGTCCGTTTCGTCATCCGAGTTCTAGAAAAATTCAGGTTTACAACCTGTACTGTAGTGGCAATTTATCGTTTTGCCCTTTTTCACAAAGGTTGAAATTTTCTCGGGTTTTACATTCTTCCCCCCTTAAAAGAATTTCGTCCCCGAAATTCACACACTCATGCACACACAATTACACGCATATGCAACAGTCATATAATACTAAATGACTATAAGAATGTACCTCCATGCCCGGCACTTGCACTAGCTTGTGCAACAGTAGCCGCCATCATACCCATGGCTTCCGTAAATGCTTGTTGATCGAAGACCGGTGGTGGTTGGTTATTGTTCCGTCCACCGCCCCGACGTCCTCTCCTTCCACTTGCCATCTACACACACGTCAAATGGCAATGGCACACTAACTTAGTATCCCGAAGTAGGGACCAAAGTTAAGACATTTAAATCTTTCCCATTGTCTCACTAGTAGGGCGTATGCCTCCAATAGTGGACCCTTACGCTTTGAACCTTCCCGTTCATTTGCTTTCCCACTCCCAAGGTTAAGTTCTCTAACCCTAGTGTGTCCATTTCCATACACATTTTACCATGCATATAATACACATATCACATATCACATACCATGTAGCAATTTAAGCACATAACATGTAATGTACAATGAATGCAATGGTCTAAACCCATGCCCCATCAAGCCCTAGGTAAATCGCATACCTATGCTCTGATACCAAGTTGTGACGCCCCAAATTTCCGGGGGTCCTTTATTAACCGTTGACCATCCGTCAACCCGCGGAAATACTCGTGATAGTCGTATAACCCGACACCACGTCATTCACATGCTTTTAACCGGATTTACCATCCACAAGGTCAATTATATCTCAATTTATGTCCATTTATGTCATAGGAACCAAAGAAAACAAAGCCCAAGAGCATGGCTAAGCATTTTGAAAGTTTCAGAGTTTTGGAAAAAAACCTTCCGGAAGGTCGACATACACCTACCGGAAGGTCGCTGAAAGAACAGTTAAATGAAAATGATCAATTTCAAGAACTTCCGGAAGGCCTACATCAGTAGCAAAAACCTTCCGGAAGGTCCATTCCAGTAGCCAAAACCTTCCGGAAGGTTCATTCCAGAAAACAAAACCTTCCGGAAGAATTTGGCAGTCAAAAAGAAAACCCAAGGCAAAACCTTCCGGAAGGTTCATTCCAGTAGACAACTCCTTCCGGTAGGTTTTACTCCAGTAGCTAAAATCTTCCGGAAGGTTCATTCCAGTGGGCAAAACCTTCCGGAAGGTATTAGCTGTGAACAAGGCAAGCTGGGGTTTTTAGCAAAACCTTCCGGAAGGCCGACACACACCTTCCGGTAGGTTTTCAGTCTGTGAGCATAAAAATGGATTTCTTTCCCCTCCAAACCATCCTTAAAGCTACCCCATACACTCCAAACTCATTCAATACATGTTTAATGAGATTTTCCATATAATACCCATCTCATACAAGCTCTATTACAATTCATTCCATAATACATATACATCAAAATGGAATTTTGTTAAAGGTTTTACAAAACTTAAAATAAGGCCACAAGCCGGCCCCCTTCATGCTTGATGCTCTCCAAATGAGCCATCCGCCGGAGCAAAACCCACACCTGAAATGTTTTTTCCCATAAAGGGTGAGCCACGCTCAATAGGGTATCTCCTAAAGAGGCTACTCCCCAACCTAAATGCATATGAAATGTCGCATGCTATCAATCAACAATCCACAACAAGAATATATTCCATGTTGAAACATGTAATGCCATGCTATGAAATGAGGTGAGACTCACTCATGCACATCAACCGAACCCTTCCCGGCTCCTCTACACATGCAAGTGCCAATGTGTACCAATCCGTCATTTATGTCCCACATCAAATGACATTTCATTCTAGGGTCTTTGTAGGGGTGGATGTTCATGGACTCACACCAAAGGTCACCCAACCTACACGGAATTCATGGACTTCCACCAACGGTTCCGCGTACACCGACACACTTTATGGGCTCTTATACCAACGGAGTGCGTATCCAATCACCAGGTCTCTCACCCGAGGGATTTTCTAGCCCTTCTTGCTACCCCAACCCTATCAACATATAAACCATGCTACTCGACTAGGTCATCGACCCATATCACCCGAGCTCACTCGTCATCCACCATGGGTGGTGAAGACAAACAACCATGCACACACACCTCCTAAAATGCGATGTTCCCGTGCATATGCAATGTGGTGCTCCATCGCAACACCAACACAATGTTCAATATGGTATGAGTGACATATGAACCTTCTCAACACATTTCTCACATTCCATGGCAAAATCATATCAAAAGCATATAATTCCCATAATACAAATTTTCAAGCATGTTATCAACATACTAAAATTTCAAGGCATATATATATACACAAAACATGCCCACAAATTCATATAACACATGAATTCACATTGGGTTCATTTCACATATCCAATCATAGAAATCACATTTAGTAACTTCTAAATCTCCATCCAAGCTATGATTTCCTTTACCCATTTCAATACCCAATTCACCCAAATTCACAACAATAGGCAAGAGATACATAGGCTATCATCCTACCCATTTCATAAAAACATTATAGGCTTGGAATTAAACCTTAGTAGGAAGAAACCCTACCTCTTGAAGCGTGAGGAACGACCAAGGGAAGTTCCAAGACCCGATTCAAGCAAAAACCCTCACTTCCCGAAAATCCCGTACCTTGACCTTCGGTAAAACTTGTGCTTTTTGGTATAGCCGCGTAGCCCTCGATGAGTAGAGCGACTTTAATTCTTGGATTGAATGGATCCGAGCTTCGTAGCCTTCTAGATCGTAGAGAGAAGTGAAGATTTCAAGCTCTCTCCCTCTCCTCTTTTCTATCGGCTGAACGGTAAGAAGAATGGGGGAAAAATCTGATTTTCCCCCCTTTATATACCCTTGGACCACTTGGCCCACAACGCGCCACACGGCCTCTCTTTTCCGGGTCCGTTTTAACCCCGAAACGATTAAATTTCGTCCCGATTTAAGTTTAAAATATTTTTATTTCCCTTGTCTCTAATAATTCCCCAAACTTGGAAATTTTATAAAAAAATTCGTGTACAGGGTCACACGGGGCCCGTTCGTCTCGTAAAACGCGAAAAATCCGACTATCTCGGAATTCAACGAAATTTGACGTGGTAACTAGATTTCGCGAGACGAATCCAACGGTGAGGTCCGTTTCGTCATCCGAGTTCTAGAAAAATTCAGGTTTACAACCTGTACTGTAGTGGCAATTTATCGTTTTGCCCTTTTTCACAAAGGTTGAAATTTTCTCGGGTTTTACATTCTTCCCCCCTTAAAAGAATTTCGTCCCCGAAATTCACACACTCATGCACACACAATTACACGCATATGCAACAGTCATATAATACTAAATGACTATAAGAATGTACCTCCATGCCCGGCACTTGCACTAGCTTGTGCAACAGTAGCCGCCATCATACCCATGGCTTCCGTAAATGCTTGTTGATCGAAGACCGGTGGTGGTTGGTTATTGTTCCGTCCACCGCCCCGACGTCCTCTCCTTCCACTTGCCATCTACACACACGTCAAATGGCAATGGCACACTAACTTAGTATCCCGAAGTAGGGACCAAAGTTAAGACATTTAAATCTTTCCCATTGTCTCACTAGTAGGGCGTATGCCTCCAATAGTGGACCCTTACGCTTTGAACCTTCCCGTTCATTTGCTTTCCCACTCCCAAGGTTAAGTTCTCTAACCCTAGTGTGTCCATTTCCATACACATTTTACCATGCATATAATACACATATCACATATCACATACCATGTAGCAATTTAAGCACATAACATGTAATGTACAATGAATGCAATGGTCTAAACCCATGCCCCATCAAGCCCTAGGTAAATCGCATACCTATGCTCTGATACCAAGTTGTGACGCCCCAAATTTCCGGGGGTCCTTTATTAACCGTTGACCATCCGTCAACCCGCGGAAATACTCGTGATAGTCGTATAACCCGACACCACGTCATTCACATGCTTTTAACCGGATTTACCATCCACAAGGTCAATTATATCTCAATTTATGTCCATTTATGTCATAGGAACCAAAGAAAACAAAGCCCAAGAGCATGGCTAAGCATTTTGAAAGTTCCAGAGTTTTGGAAAAAAACCTTCCGGAAGGTCGACATACACCTACCGGAAGGTCGCTGAAAGAACAGTTAAATGAAAATGATCAATTTCAAGAACTTCCGGAAGGCCTACATCAGTAGCAAAAACCTTCCGGAAGGTCCATTCCAGTAGCCAAAACCTTCCGGAAGGTTCATTCCAGAAAACAAAACCTTCCGGAAGAATTTGGCAGTCAAAAAGAAAACCCAAGGCAAAACCTTCCGGAAGGTTCATTCCAGTAGACAACTCCTTCCGGTAGGTTTTACTCCAGTAGCTAAAATCTTCCGGAAGGTTCATTCCAGTGGGCAAAACCTTCCGGAAGGTATTAGCTGTGAACAAGGCAAGCTGGGGTTTTTAGCAAAACCTTCCGGAAGGCCGACACACACCTTCCGGTAGGTTTTCAGTCTGTGAGCATAAAAATGGATTTCTTTCCCCTCCAAACCATCCTTAAAGCTACCCCATACACTCCAAACTCATTCAATACATGTTTAATGAGATTTTCCATATAATACCCATCTCATACAAGCTCTATTACAATTCATTCCATAATACATATACATCAAAATGGAATTTTGTTAAAGGTTTTACAAAACTTAAAATAAGGCCACAAGCCGGCCCCCTTCATGCTTGATGCTCTCCAAATGAGCCATCCGCCGGAGCAAAACCCATACCTGAAATGTTTTTTCCCATAAAGGGTGAGCCACGCTCAATAGGGTATCTCCTAAAGAGGCTACTCCCCAACCTAAATGCATATGAAATGTCACATGCTATCAATCAACAATCCACAACAAGAATATATTCCATGTTGAAACATGTAATGCCATGCTATGAAATGAGGTGAGACTCACTCATGCACATCAACCGAACCCTTCCCGGCTCCTCTACACATGCAAGTGCCAATGTGTACCAATCCGTCATTTATGTCCCACATCAAATGACATTTCATTCTAGGGTCTTTGTAGGGGTGGATGTTCATGGACTCACACCAAAGGTCACCCAACCTACACGGAATTCATGGACTTCCACCAACGGTTCCGCGTACACCGACACACTTTATGGGCTCTTATACCAACGGAGTGCGTATCCAATCACCAGGTCTCTCACCCGAGGGATTTTCTAGCCCTTCTTGCTACCCCAACCCTATCAACATATAAACCATGCTACTCGACTAGGTCATCGACCCATATCACCCGAGCTCACTCGTCATCCACCATGGGTGGTGAAGACAAACAACCATGCACACACACCTCCTAAAATGCGATGTTCCCGTGCATATGCAATGTGGTGCTCCATCGCAACACCAACACAATGTTTAATATGGTATGAGTGACATATGAACCTTCTCAACACATTTCTCACATTCCATGGCAAAATCATATCAAAAGCATATAATTCCCATAATACAAATTTTCAAGCATGTTATCAACATACTAAAATTTCAAGGCATATATATATACACAAAACATGCCCACAAATTCATATAACACATGAATTCACATTGGGTTCATTTCACATATCCAATCATAGAAATCACATTTAGTAACTTCTAAATCTCCATCCAAGCTATGATTTCCTTTACCCATTTCAATACCCAATTCACCCAAATTCACAACAATAGGCAAGAGATACATAGGCTATCATCCTACCCATTCCATAAAAACATTATAGGCTTGGAATTAAACCTTAGTAGGAAGAAACCCTACCTCTTGAAGCGTGAGGAACGACCAAGGGAAGTTCCAAGACCCGATTCAAGCAAAAACCCTCACTTCCCGAAAATCCCGTACCTTGACCTTCGGTAAAACTTGTGCTTTTTGGTATAGCCGCGTAGCCCTCGATGAGTAGAGCGACTTTAATTCTTGGATTGAATGGATCCGAGCTTCGTAGCCTTCTAGATCGTAGAGAGAAGTGAAGAATTCAAGCTCTCTCCCTCTCCTCTTTTCTATCGGCTGAACGGTAAGAAGAATGGGGGAAAAATCTGATTTTCCCCCCTTTATATACCCTTGGACCACTTGGCCCACAACGCGCCACACGGCCTCTCTTTTCCGGGTCCGTTTTAACCCCGAAACGATTAAATTTCGTCCCGATTTAAGTTTAAAATATTTTTATTTCCCTTGTCTCTAATAATTCCCCAAACTTGGAAATTTTATAAAAAAATTCGTGTACAGGGTCACACGGAGCCCGTTCGTCTCGTAAAACGCGAAAAATCCGACTATCTCGGAATTCAACGAAATTTGACGTGGTAACTAGATTTCGCGAGACGAATCCAACGGTGAGGTCCGTTTCGTCATCCGAGTTCTAGAAAAATTCGTTTACAACCTGTACTGTAGTGGCAATTTACCGTTTTGCCCTTTTTCACAAAGGTTGAAATTTTCTCGGGTTTTACATTCTTCCCCCCTTAAAAGAATTTCGTCCCCGAAATTCACACACTCATGCACACACAATTACACGCATATGCAACAGTCATATAATACTAAATGACTATAAGAATGTACCTCCATGCCCGGCACTTGCACTAGCTTGTGCAACAGTAGCCGCCATCATACCCATGGCTTCCGTAAATGCTTGTTGATCGAAGACCGGTGGTGGTTGGTTATTGTTCCGTCCACCGCCCCGACGTCCTCTCCTTCCACTTGCCATCTACACACACGTCAAATGGCAATGGCACACTAACTTAGTATCCCGAAGTAGGGACCAAAGTTAAGACATTTAAATCTTTCCCATTGTCTCACTAGTAGGGCGTATGCCTCCAATAGTGGACCCTTACGCTTTGAACCTTCCCGTTCATTTGCTTTCCCACTCCCAAGGTTAAGTTCTCTAACCCTAGTGTGTCCATTTCCATACACATTTTACCATGCATATAATACACATATCACATATCACATACCATGTAGCAATTTAAGCACATAACATGTAATGTACAATGAATGCAATGGTCTAAACCCATGCCCCATCAAGCCCTAGGTAAATCGCATACCTATGCTCTGATACCAAGTTGTGACGCCCCAAATTTCCGGGGGTCCTTTATTAACCGTTGACCATCCGTCAACCCGCGGAAATACTCGTGATAGTCGTATAACCCGACACCACGTCATTCACATGCTTTTAACCGGATTTACCATCCACAAGGTCAATTATATCTCAATTTATGTCCATTTATGTCATAGGAACCAAAGAAAACAAAGCCCAAGAGCATGGCTAAGCATTTTGAAAGTTTCAGAGTTTTGGAAAAAAACCTTCCGGAAGGTCGACATACACCTACCGGAAGGTCGCTGAAAGAACAGTTAAATGAAAATGATCAATTTCAAGAACTTCCGGAAGGCCTACATCAGTAGCAAAAACCTTCCGGAAGGTCCATTCCAGTAGCCAAAACCTTCCGGAAGGTTCATTCCAGAAAACAAAACCTTCCGGAAGAATTTGGCAGTCAAAAAGAAAACCCAAGGCAAAACCTTCCGGAAGGTTCATTCCAGTAGACAACTCCTTCCGGTAGGTTTTACTCCAGTAGCTAAAATCTTCCGGAAGGTTCATTCCAGTGGGCAAAACATTCCGGAAGGTATTAGCTGTGAACAAGGCAAGCTGGGGTTTTTAGCAAAACCTTCCGGAAGGCCGACACACACCTTCCGGTAGGTTTTCAGTCTGTGAGCATAAAAATGGATTTCTTTCCCCTCCAAACCATCCTTAAAGCTACCCCATACACTCCAAACTCATTCAATACATGTTTAATGAGATTTTCCATATAATACCCATCTCATACAAGCTCTATTACAATTCATTCCATATTACATATACATCAAAATGGAATTTTGTTAAAGGTTTTACAAAACTTAAAATAAGGCCACAAGCCGGCCCCCTTCATGCTTGATGCTCTCCAAATGAGCCATCCGCCGGAGCAAAACCCACACCTGAAATGTTTTTTCCCATAAAGGGTGAGCCACGCTCAATAGGGTATCTCCTAAAGAGGCTACTCCCCAACCTAAATGCATATGAAATGTCACATGCTATCAATCAACAATCCACAACAAGAATATATTCCATGTTGAAACATGTAATGCCATGCTATGAAATGAGGTGAGACTCACTCATGCACATCAACCGAACCCTTCCCGGCTCCTCTACACATGCAAGTGCCAATGTGTACCAATCCGTCATTTATGTCCCACATCAAATGACATTTCATTCTAGGGTCTTTGTAGGGGTGGATGTTCATGGACTCACACCAAAGGTCACCCAACCTACACGGAATTCATGGACTTCCACCAACGGTTCCGCGTACACCGACACACTTTATGGGCTCTTATACCAACGGAGTGCGTATCCAATCACCAGGTCTCTCACCCGAGGGATTTTCTAGCCCTTCTTGCTACCCCAACCCTATCAACATATAAACCATGCTACTCAACTAGGTCATCGACCCATATCACCCGAGCTCACTCGTCATCCACCATGGGTGGTGAAGACAAACAGCCATGCACACACACCTCCTAAAATGCGATGTTCCCGTGCATATGCAATGTGGTGCTCCATCGCAACACCAACACAATGTTCAATATGGTATGAGTGACATATGAACCTTCTCAACACATTTCTCACATTCCATGGCAAAATCATATCAAAAGCATATAATTCCCATAATACAAATTTTCAAGCATGTTATCAACATACTAAAATTTCAAGGCATATATATATACACAAAACATGCCCACAAATTCATATAACACATGAATTCACATTGGGTTCATTTCACATATCCAATCATAGAAATCACATTTAGTAACTTCTAAATCTCCATCCAAGCTATGATTTCTTTTACCCATTTCAATACCCAATTCACCCAAATTCACAACAATAGGCAAGAGATACATAGGCTATCATCCTACCCATTCCATAAAAACATTATAGGCTTGGAATTAAACCTTAGTAGGAAGAAACCCTACCTCTTGAAGCGTGAGGAACGACCAAGGGAAGTTCCAAGACCCGATTCAAGCAAAAACCCTCACTTCCCGAAAATCCCGTACCTTAACCTTCGGTAAAACTTGTGCTTTTTGGTATAGCCGCGTAGCCCTCGATGAGTAGAGCGACTTTAATTCTTGGATTGAATGGATCCGAGCTTCGTAGCCTTCTAGATCGTAGAGAGAAGTGAAGATTTCAAGCTCTCTCCCTCTCCTCTTTTCTATCGGCTGAACGGTAAGAAGAATGGGGGAAAAATCTGATTTTCCCCCCTTTATATACCCTTGGACCACTTGGCCCACAACGCGCCACACGGCCTCTCTTTTCCGGGTCCGTTTTAATCCCGAAACGATTAAATTTCGTCCCGATTTAAGTTTAAAATATTTTTATTTCCCTTGTCTCTAATAATTCCCCAAACTTGGAAATTTTATAAAAAAATTCGTGTACAGGGTCACACGGGGCCCGTTCGTCTCGTAAAACGCGAAAAATCCGACTATCTCGGAATTCAACGAAATTTGACGTGGTAACTAGATTTCGCGAGACGAATCCAACGGTGAGGTCCGTTTCGTCATCCGAGTTCTAGAAAAATTCAGGTTTACAACCTGTACTGTAGTGGCAATTTATCGTTTTGCCCTTTTTCACAAAGGTTGAAATTTTCTCGGGTTTTACATTCTTCCCCCCTTAAAAGAATTTCGTCCCCGAAATTCACACACTCATGCACACACAATTACACGCATATGCAACAGTCATATAATACTAAATGACTATAAGAATGTACCTCCATGCCCGGCACTTGCACTAGCTTGTGCAACAGTAGCCGCCATCATACCCATGGCTTCCGTAAATGCTTGTTGATCGAAGACCGGTGGTGGTTGGTTATTGTTCCGTCCACCGCCCCGACGTCCTCTCCTTCCACTTGCCATCTACACACACGTCAAATGGCAATGGCACACTAACTTAGTATCCCGAAGTAGGGACCAAAGTTAAGACATTTAAATCTTTCCCATTGTCTCACTAGTAGGGCGTATGCCTCCAATAGTGGACCCTTACGCTTTGAACCTTCCCGTTCATTTGCTTTCCCACTCCCAAGGTTAAGTTCTCTAACCCTAGTGTGTCCATTTCCATACACATTTTACCATGCATATAATACACATATCACATATCACATACCATGTAGCAATTTAAGCACATAACATGTAATGTACAATGAATGCAATGGTCTAAACCCATGCCCCATCAAGCCCTAGGTAAATCGCATACCTATGCTCTGATACCAAGTTGTGACGCCCCAAATTTCCGGGGGTCCTTTATTAACCGTTGACCATCCGTCAACCCGCGGAAATACTCGTGATAGTCGTATAACCCGACACCACGTCATTCACATGCTTTTAACCGGATTTACCATCCACAAGGTCAATTATATCTCAATTTATGTCCATTTATGTCATAGGAACCAAAGAAAACAAAGCCCAAGAGCATGGCTAAGCATTTTGAAAGTTTCAGAGTTTTGGAAAAAAACCTTCCGGAAGGTCGACATACACCTACCGGAAGGTCGCTGAAAGAACAGTTAAATGAAAATGATCAATTTCAAGAACTTCCGGAAGGCCTACATCAGTAGCAAAAACCTTCCGGAAGGTCCATTCCAGTAGCCAAAATCTTCCGGAAGGTTCATTCCAGAAAACAAAACCTTCCGGAAGAATTTGGCAGTCAAAAAGAAAACCCAAGGCAAAACCTTCCGGAAGGTTCATTCCAGTAGACAACTCCTTCCGGTAGGTTTTACTCCAGTAGCTAAAATCTTCCGGAAGGTTCATTCCAGTGGGCAAAACCTTCCGGAAGGTATTAGCTGTGAACAAGGCAAGCTGGGGTTTTTAGCAAAACCTTCCAGAAGGCCGACACACACCTTCCGGTAGGTTTTCAGTCTGTGAGCATAAAAATGGATTTCTTTCCCCTCCAAACCATCCTTAAAGCTACCCCATACACTCCAAACTCATTCAATACATGTTTAATGAGATTTTCCATATAATACCCATCTCATACAAGCTCTATTACAATTCATTCCATAATACATATACATCAAAATGGAATTTTGTTAAAGGTTTTACAAAACTTAAAATAAGGCCACAAGCCGGCCCCCTTCATGCTTGATGCTCTCCAAATGAGCCATCCGCCGGAGCAAAACCCACACCTGAAATGTTTTTTCCCATAAAGGGTGAGCCACAATCAATAGGGTATCTCCTAAAGAGGCTACTCCCCAACCTAAATGCATATGAAATGTCGCATGCTATCAATCAACAATCCACAACAAGAATATATTCCATGTTGAAACATGTAATGCCATGCTATGAAATGAGGTGAGACTCACTCATGCACATCAACCGAACCCTTCCCGGCTCCTCTACACATGCAAGTGCCAATGTGTACCAATCCGTCATTTATGTCCCACATCAAATGACATTTCATTCTAGGGTCTTTGTAGGGGTGGATGTTCATGGACTCACACCAAAGGTCACCCAACCTACACGGAATTCATGGACTTCCACCAACGGTTCCGCGTACACCGACACACTTTATGGGCTCTTATACCAACGGAGTGCGTATCCAATCACCAGGTCTCTCACCCGAGGGATTTTCTAGCCCTTCTTGCTACCCCAACCCTATCAACATATAAACCATGCTACTCGACTAGGTCATCGACCCATATCACCCGAGCTCACTCGTCATCCACCATGGGTGGTGAAGACAAACAACCATGCACACACACCTCCTAAAATGCGATGTTCCCGTGCATATGCAATGTGGTGCTCCATCGCAACACCAACACAATGTTCAATATGGTATGAGTGACATATGAACCTTCTCAACACATTTCTCACATTCCATGGCAAAATCATATCAAAAGCATATAATTCTCATAATACAAATTTTCAAGCATGTTATCAACATACTAAAATTTCAAGGCATATATATATACACAAAACATGCCCACAAATTCATATAACACATGAATTCACATTGGGTTCATTTCACATATCCAATCATAGAAATCACATTTAGTAACTTCTAAATCTCCATCCAAGCTATGATTTCCTTTACCCATTTCAATACCCAATTCACCCAAATTCACAACAATAGGCAAGAGATACATAGGCTATCATCCTACCCATTCCATAAAAACATTATATGCTTGGAATTAAACCTTAGTAGGAAGAAACCCTACCTCTTGAAGCGTGAGGAACGACCAAGGGAAGTTCCAAGACCCGATTCAAGCAAAAACCCTCACTTCCCGAAAATCCCGTACCTTGACCTTCGGTAAAACTTGTGCTTTTTGGTATAGCCGCGTAGCCCTCGATGAGTAGAGCGACTTTAATTCTTTGATTGAATGGATCCGAGCTTCGTAGCCTTCTAGATCGTAGAGAGAAGTGAAGATTTCAAGCTCTCTCCCTCTCCTCTTTTCTATCGGCTGAACGGTAAGAAGAATGGGGGAAAAATCTGATTTTCCCCCCTTTATATACCCTTGGACCACTTGGCCCACAACGCGCCACACGGCCTCTCTTTTCCGGGTCCGTTTTAACCCCGAAACGATTAAATTTCGTCCCGATTTAAGTTTAAAATATTTTTATTTCCCTTGTCTCTAATAATTCCCCAAACTTGGAAATTTTATAAAAAAATTCGTGTACAGGGTCACACGGGGCCCGTTCGTCTCGTAAAACGCGAAAAATCCGACTATCTCGGAATTCAACGAAATTTGACGTGGTAACTAGATTTCGCGAGACGAATCCAACGGTGAGGTCCGTTTCGTCATCCGAGTTCTAGAAAAATTCAGGTTTACAACCTGTACTGTAGTGGCAATTTATCGTTTTGCCCTTTTTCACAAAGGTTGAAATTTTCTCGGGTTTTACATTCTTCCCCCCTTAAAAGAATTTCGTCCCCGAAATTCACACACTCATGCACACACAATTACACGCATATGCAACAGTCATATAATACTAAATGACTATAAGAATGTACCTCCATGCCCGGCACTTGCACTAGCTTGTGCAACAGTAGCCGCCATCATACCCATGGCTTCCGTAAATGCTTGTTGATCGAAGACCGGTGGTGGTTGGTTATTGTTCCGTCCACCGCCCCGACGTCCTCTCCTTCCACTTGCCATCTACACACACGTCAAATGGCAATGGCACACTAACTTAGTATCCCGAAGTAGGGACCAAAGTTAAGACATTTAAATCTTTCCCATTGTCTCACTAGTAGGGCGTATGCCTCCAATAGTGGACCCTTACGCTTTGAACCTTCCCGTTCATTTGCTTTCCCACTCCCAAGGTTAAGTTCTCTAACCCTAGTGTGTCCATTTCCATACACATTTTACCATGCATATAATACACATATCACATATCACATACCATGTAGCAATTTAAGCACATAACATGTAATGTACAATGAATGCAATGGTCTAAACCCATGCCCCATCAAGCCCTAGGTAAATCGCATACCTATGCTCTGATACCAAGTTGTGACGCCCCAAATTTCCGGGGGTCCTTTATTAACCGTTGACCATCCGTCAACCCGCGGAAATACTCGTGATAGTCGTATAACCCGACACCACGTCATTCACATGCTTTTAACCGGATTTACCATCCACAAGGTCAATTATATCTCAATTTATGTCCATTTATGTCATAGGAACCAAAGAAAACAAAGCCCAAGAGCATGGCTAAGCATTTTGAAAGTTTCAGAGTTTTGGAAAAAAACCTTCCGGAAGGTCGACATACACCTACCGGAAGGTCGCTGAAAGAACAGTTAAATGAAAATGATCAATTTCAAGAACTTCCGGAAGGCCTACATCAGTAGCAAAAACCTTCCGGAAGGTCCATTCCAGTAGCCAAAATCTTCCGGAAGGTTCATTCCAGAAAACAAAACCTTCCGGAAGAATTTGGCAGTCAAAAAGAAAACCCAAGGCAAAACCTTCCGGAAGGTTCATTCCAGTAGACAACTCCTTCCGGTAGGTTTTACTCCAGTAGCTAAAATCTTCCGGAAGGTTCATTCCAGTGGGCAAAACCTTCCGGAAGGTATTAGCTGTGAACAAGGCAAGCTGGGGTTTTTAGCAAAACCTTCCAGAAGGCCGACACACACCTTCCGGTAGGTTTTCAGTCTGTGAGCATAAAAATGGATTTCTTTCCCCTCCAAACCATCCTTAAAGCTACCCCATACACTCCAAACTCATTCAATACATGTTTAATGAGATTTTCCATATAATACCCATCTCATACAAGCTCTATTACAATTCATTCCATAATACATATACATCAAAATGGAATTTTGTTAAAGGTTTTACAAAACTTAAAATAAGGCCACAAGCCGGCCCCCTTCATGCTTGATGCTCTCCAAATGAGCCATCCGCCGGAGCAAAACCCACACCTGAAATGTTTTTTCCCATAAAGGGTGAGCCACAATCAATAGGGTATCTCCTAAAGAGGCTACTCCCCAACCTAAATGCATATGAAATGTCGCATGCTATCAATCAACAATCCACAACAAGAATATATTCCATGTTGAAACATGTAATGCCATGCTATGAAATGAGGTGAGACTCACTCATGCACATCAACCGAACCCTTCCCGGCTCCTCTACACATGCAAGTGCCAATGTGTACCAATCCGTCATTTATGTCCCACATCAAATGACATTTCATTCTAGGGTCTTTGTAGGGGTGGATGTTCATGGACTCACACCAAAGGTCACCCAACCTACACGGAATTCATGGACTTCCACCAACGGTTCCGCGTACACCGACACACTTTATGGGCTCTTATACCAACGGAGTGCGTATCCAATCACCAGGTCTCTCACCCGAGGGATTTTCTAGCCCTTCTTGCTACCCCAACCCTATCAACATATAAACCATGCTACTCGACTAGGTCATCGACCCATATCACCCGAGCTCACTCGTCATCCACCATGGGTGGTGAAGACAAACAACCATGCACACACACCTCCTAAAATGCGATGTTCCCGTGCATATGCAATGTGGTGCTCCATCGCAACACCAACACAATGTTCAATATGGTATGAGTGACATATGAACCTTCTCAACACATTTCTCACATTCCATGGCAAAATCATATCAAAAGCATATAATTCTCATAATACAAATTTTCAAGCATGTTATCAACATACTAAAATTTCAAGGCATATATATATACACAAAACATGCCCACAAATTCATATAACACATGAATTCACATTGGGTTCATTTCACATATCCAATCATAGAAATCACATTTAGTAACTTCTAAATCTCCATCCAAGCTATGATTTCCTTTACCCATTTCAATACCCAATTCACCCAAATTCACAACAATAGGCAAGAGATACATAGGCTATCATCCTACCCATTCCATAAAAACATTATATGCTTGGAATTAAACCTTAGTAGGAAGAAACCCTACCTCTTGAAGCGTGAGGAACGACCAAGGGAAGTTCCAAGACCCGATTCAAGCAAAAACCCTCACTTCCCGAAAATCCCGTACCTTGACCTTCGGTAAAACTTGTGCTTTTTGGTATAGCCGCGTAGCCCTCGATGAGTAGAGCGACTTTAATTCTTTGATTGAATGGATCCGAGCTTCGTAGCCTTCTAGATCGTAGAGAGAAGTGAAGATTTCAAGCTCTCTCCCTCTCCTCTTTTCTATCGGCTGAACGGTAAGAAGAATGGGGGAAAAATCTGATTTTCCCCCCTTTATATACCCTTGGACCACTTGGCCCACAACGCGCCACACGGCCTCTCTTTTCCGGGTCCGTTTTAACCCCGAAACGATTAAATTTCGTCCCGATTTAAGTTTAAAATATTTTTATTTCCCTTGTCTCTAATAATTCCCCAAACTTGGAAATTTTATAAAAAAATTCGTGTACAGGGTCACACGGGGCCCGTTCGTCTCGTAAAACGCGAAAAATCCGACTATCTCGGAATTCAACGAAATTTGACGTGGTAACTAGATTTCGCGAGACGAATCCAACGGTGAGGTCCGTTTCGTCATCCGAGTTCTAGAAAAATTCAGGTTTACAACCTGTACTGTAGTGGCAATTTATCGTTTTGCCCTTTTTCACAAAGGTTGAAATTTTCTCGGGTTTTACATTCTTCCCCCCTTAAAAGAATTTCGTCCCCGAAATTCACACACTCATGCACACACAATTACACGCATATGCAACAGTCATATAATACTAAATGACTATAAGAATGTACCTCCATGCCCGGCACTTGCACTAGCTTGTGCAACAGTAGCCGCCATCATACCCATGGCTTCCGTAAATGCTTGTTGATCGAAGACCGGTGGTGGTTGGTTATTGTTCCGTCCACCGCCCCGACGTCCTCTCCTTCCACTTGCCATCTACACACACGTCAAATGGCAATGGCACACTAACTTAGTATCCCGAAGTAGGGACCAAAGTTAAGACATTTAAATCTTTCCCATTGTCTCACTAGTAGGGCGTATGCCTCCAATAGTGGACCCTTACGCTTTGAACCTTCCCGTTCATTTGCTTTCCCACTCCCAAGGTTAAGTTCTCTAACCCTAGTGTGTCCATTTCCATACACATTTTACCATGCATATAATACACATATCACATATCACATACCATGTAGCAATTTAAGCACATAACATGTAATGTACAATGAATGCAATGGTCTAAACCCATGCCCCATCAAGCCCTAGGTAAATCGCATACCTATGCTCTGATACCAAGTTGTGACGCCCCAAATTTCCGGGGGTCCTTTATTAACCGTTGACCATCCGTCAACCCGCGGAAATACTCGTGATAGTCGTATAACCCGACACCACGTCATTCACATGCTTTTAACCGGATTTACCATCCACAAGGTCAATTATATCTCAATTTATGTCCATTTATGTCATAGGAACCAAAGAAAACAAAGCCCAAGAGCATGGCTAAGCATTTTGAAAGTTTCAGAGTTTTGGAAAAAAACCTTCCGGAAGGTCGACATACACCTACCGGAAGGTCGCTGAAAGAACAGTTAAATGAAAATGATCAATTTCAAGAACTTCCGGAAGGCCTACATCAGTAGCAAAAACCTTCCGGAAGGTCCATTCCAGTAGCCAAAACCTTCCGGAAGGTTCATTCCAGAAAACAAAACCTTCCGGAAGAATTTGGCAGTCAAAAAGAAAACCCAAGGCAAAACCTTCCGGAAGGTTCATTCCAGTAGACAACTCCTTCCGGTAGGTTTTACTCCAGTAGCTAAAATCTTCCGGAAGGTTCATTCCAGTGGGTAAAACCTTCCGGAAGGTATTAGTTGTGAACAAGGCAAGCTGGGGTTTTTAGCAAAACCTTCCGGAAGGCCGACACACACCTTCCGGTAGGTTTTCAGTCTGTGAGCATAAAAATGGATTTCTTTCCCCTCCAAACCATCCTTAAAGCTACCCCATACACTCCAAACTCATTCAATACATGTTTAATGAGATTTTCCATATAATACCCATCTCATACAAGCTCTATTACAATTCATTCCATAATACATATACATCAAAATGGAATTTTGTTAAAGGTTTTACAAAACTTAAAATAAGGCCACAAGCCGGCCCCCTTCATGCTTGATGCTCTCCAAATGAGCCATCCGCCGGAGCAAAACCCACACCTGAAATGTTTTTTCCCATAAAGGGTGAGCCACGCTCAATAGGGTATCTCCTAAAGAGGCTACTCCCCAACCTAAATGCATATGAAATGTCACATGCTATCAATCAACAATCCACAACAAGAATATATTCCATGTTGAAACATGTAATGCCATGCTATGAAATGAGGTGAGACTCACTCATGCACATCAACCGAACCCTTCCCGGCTCCTCTACACATGCAAGTGCCAATGTGTACCAATCCGTCATTTATGTCCCACATCAAATGACATTTCATTCTAGGGTCTTTGTAGGGGTGGATGTTCATGGACTCACACCAAAGGTCACCCAACCTACACGGAATTCATGGACTTCCACCAACGGTTCCGCGTACACCGACACACTTTATGGGCTCTTATACCAACGGAGTGCGTATCCAATCACCAGGTCTCTCACCCGAGGGATTTTCTAGCCCTTCTTGCTACCCCAACCCTATCAACATATAAACCATGCTACTCGACTAGGTCATCGACCCATATCACCCGAGCTCACTCGTCATCCACCATGGGTGGTGAAGACAAACAACCATGCACACACACCTCCTAAAATGCGATGTTCCCGTGCATATGCAATGTGGTGCTCCATCGCAACACCAACACAATGTTCAATATGGTATGAGTGACATATGAACCTTCTCAACACATTTCTCACATTCCATGGCAAAATCATATCAAAAGCATATAATTCCCATAATACAAATTTTCAAGCATGTTATCAACATACTAAAATTTCAAGGCATATATATATACACAAAACATGCCCACAAATTCATATAACACATGAATTCACATTGGGTTCATTTCACATATCCAATCATAGAAATCACATTTAGTAACTTCTAAATCTCCATCCAAGCTATGATTTCTTTTACCCATTTCAATACCCAATTCACCCAAATTCACAACAATAGGCAAGAGATACATAGGCTATCATCCTACCCATTCCATAAAAACATTATAGGCTTGGAATTAAACCTTAGTAGGAAGAAACCCTACCTCTTGAAGCGTGAGGAACGACCAAGGGAAGTTCCAAGACCCGATTCAAGCAAAAACCCTCACTTCCCGAAAATCCCGTACCTTAACCTTCGGTAAAACTTGTGCTTTTTGGTATAGCCGCGTAGCCCTCGATGAGTAGAGCGACTTTAATTCTTGGATTGAATGGATCCGAGCTTCGTAGCCTTCTAGATCGTAGAGAGAAGTGAAGATTTCAAGCTCTCTCCCTCTCCTCTTTTCTATCGGCTGAACGGTAAGAAGAATGGGGGAAAAATCTGATTTTCCCCCCTTTATATACCCTTGGACCACTTGGCCCACAACGCGCCACACGGCCTCTCTTTTCCGGGTCCGTTTTAACCCCGAAACGATTAAATTTCGTCCCGATTTAAGTTTAAAATATTTTTATTTCCCTTGTCTCTAATAATTCCCCAAACTTGGAAATTTTATAAAAAAATTCGTGTACAGGGTCACACGGGGCCCGTTCGTCTCGTAAAACGCGAAAAATCCGACTATCTCGGAATTCAACGAAATTTGACGTGGTAACTAGATTTCGCGAGACGAATCCAACGGTGAGGTCCGTTTCGTCATCCGAGTTCTAGAAAAATTCAGGTTTACAACCTGTACTGTAGTGGCAATTTATCGTTTTGCCCTTTTTCACAAAGGTTGAAATTTTCTCGGGTTTTACATTCTTCCCCCCTTAAAAGAATTTCGTCCCCGAAATTCACACACTCATGCACACACAATTACACGCATATGCAACAGTCATATAATACTAAATGACTATAAGAATGTACCTCCATGCCCGGCACTTGCACTAGCTTGTGCAACAGTAGCCGCCATCATACCCATGGCTTCCGTAAATGCTTGTTGATCGAAGACCGGTGGTGGTTGGTTATTGTTCCGTCCACCGCCCCGACGTCCTCTCCTTCCACTTGCCATCTACACACACGTCAAATGGCAATGGCACACTAACTTAGTATCCCGAAGTAGGGACCAAAGTTAAGACATTTAAATCTTTCCCATTGTCTCACTAGTAGGGCGTATGCCTCCAATAGTGGACCCTTACGCTTTGAACCTTCCCGTTCATTTGCTTTCCCACTCCCAAGGTTAAGTTCTCTAACCCTAGTGTGTCCATTTCCATACACATTTTACCATGCATATAATACACATATCACATATCACATACCATGTAGCAATTTAAGCACATAACATGTAATGTACAATGAATGCAATGGTCTAAACCCATGCCCCATCAAGCCCTAGGTAAATCGCATACCTATGCTCTGATACCAAGTTGTGACGCCCCAAATTTCCGGGGGTCCTTTATTAACCGTTGACCATCCGTCAACCCGCGGAAATACTCGTGATAGTCGTATAACCCGACACCACGTCATTCACATGCTTTTAACCGGATTTACCATCCACAAGGTCAATTATATCTCAATTTATGTCCATTTATGTCATAGGAACCAAAGAAAACAAAGCCCAAGAGCATGGCTAAGCATTTTGAAAGTTTCAGAGTTTTGGAAAAAAACCTTCCGGAAGGTCGACATACACCTACCGGAAGGTCGCTGAAAGAACAGTTAAATGAAAATGATCAATTTCAAGAACTTCCGGAAGGCCTACATCAGTAGCAAAAACCTTCCGGAAGGTCCATTCCAGTAGCCAAAATCTTCCGGAAGGTTCATTCCAGAAAACAAAACCTTCCGGAAGAATTTGGCAGTCAAAAAGAAAACCCAAGGCAAAACCTTCCGGAAGGTTCATTCCAGTAGACAACTCCTTCCGGTAGGTTTTACTCCAGTAGCTAAAATCTTCCGGAAGGTTCATTCCAGTGGGCAAAACCTTCCGGAAGGTATTAGCTGTGAACAAGGCAAGCTGGGGTTTTTAGCAAAACCTTCCAGAAGGCCGACACACACCTTCCGGTAGGTTTTCAGTCTGTGAGCATAAAAATGGATTTCTTTCCCCTCCAAACCATCCTTAAAGCTACCCCATACACTCCAAACTCATTCAATACATGTTTAATGAGATTTTCCATATAATACCCATCTCATACAAGCTCTATTACAATTCATTCCATAATACATATACATCAAAATGGAATTTTGTTAAAGGTTTTACAAAACTTAAAATAAGGCCACAAGCCGGCCCCCTTCATGCTTGATGCTCTCCAAATGAGCCATCCGCCGGAGCAAAACCCACACCTGAAATGTTTTTTCCCATAAAGGGTGAGCCACAATCAATAGGGTATCTCCTAAAGAGGCTACTCCCCAACCTAAATGCATATGAAATGTCGCATGCTATCAATCAACAATCCACAACAAGAATATATTCCATGTTGAAACATGTAATGCCATGCTATGAAATGAGGTGAGACTCACTCATGCACATCAACCGAACCCTTCCCGGCTCCTCTACACATGCAAGTGCCAATGTGTACCAATCCGTCATTTATGTCCCACATCAAATGACATTTCATTCTAGGGTCTTTGTAGGGGTGGATGTTCATGGACTCACACCAAAGGTCACCCAACCTACACGGAATTCATGGACTTCCACCAACGGTTCCGCGTACACCGACACACTTTATGGGCTCTTATACCAACGGAGTGCGTATCCAATCACCAGGTCTCTCACCCGAGGGATTTTCTAGCCCTTCTTGCTACCCCAACCCTATCAACATATAAACCATGCTACTCGACTAGGTCATCGACCCATATCACCCGAGCTCACTCGTCATCCACCATGGGTGGTGAAGACAAACAACCATGCACACACACCTCCTAAAATGCGATGTTCCCGTGCATATGCAATGTGGTGCTCCATCGCAACACCAACACAATGTTCAATATGGTATGAGTGACATATGAACCTTCTCAACACATTTCTCACATTCCATGGCAAAATCATATCAAAAGCATATAATTCTCATAATACAAATTTTCAAGCATGTTATCAACATACTAAAATTTCAAGGCATATATATATACACAAAACATGCCCACAAATTCATATAACACATGAATTCACATTGGGTTCATTTCACATATCCAATCATAGAAATCACATTTAGTAACTTCTAAATCTCCATCCAAGCTATGATTTCCTTTACCCATTTCAATACCCAATTCACCCAAATTCACAACAATAGGCAAGAGATACATAGGCTATCATCCTACCCATTCCATAAAAACATTATATGCTTGGAATTAAACCTTAGTAGGAAGAAACCCTACCTCTTGAAGCGTGAGGAACGACCAAGGGAAGTTCCAAGACCCGATTCAAGCAAAAACCCTCACTTCCCGAAAATCCCGTACCTTGACCTTCGGTAAAACTTGTGCTTTTTGGTATAGCCGCGTAGCCCTCGATGAGTAGAGCGACTTTAATTCTTTGATTGAATGGATCCGAGCTTCGTAGCCTTCTAGATCGTAGAGAGAAGTGAAGATTTCAAGCTCTCTCCCTCTCCTCTTTTCTATCGGCTGAACGGTAAGAAGAATGGGGGAAAAATCTGATTTTCCCCCCTTTATATACCCTTGGACCACTTGGCCCACAACGCGCCACACGGCCTCTCTTTTCCGGGTCCGTTTTAACCCCGAAACGATTAAATTTCGTCCCGATTTAAGTTTAAAATATTTTTATTTCCCTTGTCTCTAATAATTCCCCAAACTTGGAAATTTTATAAAAAAATTCGTGTACAGGGTCACACGGGGCCCGTTCGTCTCGTAAAACGCGAAAAATCCGACTATCTCGGAATTCAACGAAATTTGACGTGGTAACTAGATTTCGCGAGACGAATCCAACGGTGAGGTCCGTTTCGTCATCCGAGTTCTAGAAAAATTCAGGTTTACAACCTGTACTGTAGTGGCAATTTATCGTTTTGCCCTTTTTCACAAAGGTTGAAATTTTCTCGGGTTTTACATTCTTCCCCCCTTAAAAGAATTTCGTCCCCGAAATTCACACACTCATGCACACACAATTACACGCATATGCAACAGTCATATAATACTAAATGACTATAAGAATGTACCTCCATGCCCGGCACTTGCACTAGCTTGTGCAACAGTAGCCGCCATCATACCCATGGCTTCCGTAAATGCTTGTTGATCGAAGACCGGTGGTGGTTGGTTATTGTTCCGTCCACCGCCCCGACGTCCTCTCCTTCCACTTGCCATCTACACACACGTCAAATGGCAATGGCACACTAACTTAGTATCCCGAAGTAGGGACCAAAGTTAAGACATTTAAATCTTTCCCATTGTCTCACTAGTAGGGCGTATGCCTCCAATAGTGGACCCTTACGCTTTGAACCTTCCCGTTCATTTGCTTTCCCACTCCCAAGGTTAAGTTCTCTAACCCTAGTGTGTCCATTTCCATACACATTTTACCATGCATATAATACACATATCACATATCACATACCATGTAGCAATTTAAGCACATAACATGTAATGTACAATGAATGCAATGGTCTAAACCCATGCCCCATCAAGCCCTAGGTAAATCGCATACCTATGCTCTGATACCAAGTTGTGACGCCCCAAATTTCCGGGGGTCCTTTATTAACCGTTGACCATCCGTCAACCCGCGGAAATACTCGTGATAGTCGTATAACCCGACACCACGTCATTCACATGCTTTTAACCGGATTTACCATCCACAAGGTCAATTATATCTCAATTTATGTCCATTTATGTCATAGGAACCAAAGAAAACAAAGCCCAAGAGCATGGCTAAGCATTTTGAAAGTTTCAGAGTTTTGGAAAAAAACCTTCCGGAAGGTCGACATACACCTACCGGAAGGTCGCTGAAAGAACAGTTAAATGAAAATGATCAATTTCAAGAACTTCCGGAAGGCCTACATCAGTAGCAAAAACCTTCCGGAAGGTCCATTCCAGTAGCCAAAACCTTCCGGAAGGTTCATTCCAGAAAACAAAACCTTCCGGAAGAATTTGGCAGTCAAAAAGAAAACCCAAGGCAAAACCTTCCGGAAGGTTCATTCCAGTAGACAACTCCTTCCGGTAGGTTTTACTCCAGTAGCTAAAATCTTCCGGAAGGTTCATTCCAGTGGGTAAAACCTTCCGGAAGGTATTAGTTGTGAACAAGGCAAGCTGGGGTTTTTAGCAAAACCTTCCGGAAGGCCGACACACACCTTCCGGTAGGTTTTCAGTCTGTGAGCATAAAAATGGATTTCTTTCCCCTCCAAACCATCCTTAAAGCTACCCCATACACTCCAAACTCATTCAATACATGTTTAATGAGATTTTCCATATAATACCCATCTCATACAAGCTCTATTACAATTCATTCCATAATACATATACATCAAAATGGAATTTTGTTAAAGGTTTTACAAAACTTAAAATAAGGCCACAAGCCGGCCCCCTTCATGCTTGATGCTCTCCAAATGAGCCATCCGCCGGAGCAAAACCCACACCTGAAATGTTTTTTCCCATAAAGGGTGAGCCACGCTCAATAGGGTATCTCCTAAAGAGGCTACTCCCCAACCTAAATGCATATGAAATGTCACATGCTATCAATCAACAATCCACAACAAGAATATATTCCATGTTGAAACATGTAATGCCATGCTATGAAATGAGGTGAGACTCACTCATGCACATCAACCGAACCCTTCCCGGCTCCTCTACACATGCAAGTGCCAATGTGTACCAATCCGTCATTTATGTCCCACATCAAATGACATTTCATTCTAGGGTCTTTGTAGGGGTGGATGTTCATGGACTCACACCAAAGGTCACCCAACCTACACGGAATTCATGGACTTCCACCAACGGTTCCGCGTACACCGACACACTTTATGGGCTCTTATACCAACGGAGTGCGTATCCAATCACCAGGTCTCTCACCCGAGGGATTTTCTAGCCCTTCTTGCTACCCCAACCCTATCAACATATAAACCATGCTACTCGACTAGGTCATCGACCCATATCACCCGAGCTCACTCGTCATCCACCATGGGTGGTGAAGACAAACAACCATGCACACACACCTCCTAAAATGCGATGTTCCCGTGCATATGCAATGTGGTGCTCCATCGCAACACCAACACAATGTTCAATATGGTATGAGTGACATATGAACCTTCTCAACACATTTCTCACATTCCATGGCAAAATCATATCAAAAGCATATAATTCCCATAATACAAATTTTCAAGCATGTTATCAACATACTAAAATTTCAAGGCATATATATATACACAAAACATGCCCACAAATTCATATAACACATGAATTCACATTGGGTTCATTTCACATATCCAATCATAGAAATCACATTTAGTAACTTCTAAATCTCCATCCAAGCTATGATTTCCTTTACCCATTTCAATACCCAATTCACCCAAATTCACAACAATAGGCAAGAGATACATAGGCTATCATCCTACCCATTCCATAAAAACATTATATGCTTGGAATTAAACCTTAGTAGGAAGAAACCCTACCTCTTGAAGCGTGAGGAACGACCAAGGGAAGTTCCAAGACCCGATTCAAGCAAAAACCCTCACTTCCCGAAAATCCCGTACCTTGACCTTCGGTAAAACTTGTGCTTTTTGGTATAGCCGCGTAGCCCTCGATGAGTAGAGCGACTTTAATTCTTGGATTGAATGGATCCGAGCTTCGTAGCCTTCTAGATCGTAGAGAGAAGTGAAGAATTCAAGCTCTCTCCCTCTCCTCTTTTCTATCGGCTGAACGGTAAGAAGAATGGGGGAAAAATCTGATTTTCCCCCCTTTATATACCCTTGGACCACTTGGCCCACAACGCGCCACACGGCCTCTCTTTTCCGGGTCCGTTTTAACCCCGAAACGATTAAATTTCGTCCCGATTTAAGTTTAAAATATTTTTATTTCCCTTGTCTCTAATAATTCCCCAAACTTGGAAATTTTATAAAAAAATTCGTGTACAGGGTCACACGGGGCCCGTTCGTCTCGTAAAACGCGAAAAATCCGACTATCTCGGAATTCAACGAAATTTGACGTGATAACTAGATTTCGCGAGACGAATCCAACGGTGAGGTCCGTTTCGTCATCCGAGTTCTAGAAAAATTCAGGTTTACAACCTGTACTGTAGTGGCAATTTATCGTTTTGCCCTTTTTCACAAAGGTTGAAATTTTCTCGGGTTTTACATTCTTCCCCCCTTAAAAGAATTTCGTCCCCGAAATTCACACACTCATGCACACACAATTACACGCATATGCAACAGTCATATAATACTAAATGACTATAAGAATGTACCTCCATGCCCGGCACTTGCACTCGCTTGTGCAACAGTAGCCGCCATCATACCCATGGCTTCCGTAAATGCTTGTTGATCGAAGACCGGTGGTGGTTGGTTATTGTTCCGTCCACCGCCCCGACGTCCTCTCCTTCCACTTGCCATCTACACACACGTCAAATGGCAATGGCACACTAACTTAGTATCCCGAAGTAGGGACCAAAGTTAAGACATTTAAATCTTTCCCATTGTCTCACTAGTAGGGCGTATGCCTCCAATAGTGGACCCTTACGCTTTGAACCTTCCCGTTCATTTGCTTTCCCACTCCCAAGGTTAAGTTCTCTAACCCTAGTGTGTCCATTTCCATACACATTTTACCATGCATATAATACACATATCACATATCACATACCATGTAGCAATTTAAGCACATAACATGTAATGTACAATGAATGCAATGGTCTAAACCCATGCCCCATCAAGCCCTAGGTAAATCGCATACCTATGCTCTGATACCAAGTTGTGACGCCCCAAATTTCCGGGGGTCCTTTATTAACCGTTGACCATCCGTCAACCCGCGGAAATACTCGTGATAGTCGTATAACCCGACACCACGTCATTCACATGCTTTTAACCGGATTTACCATCCACAAGGTCAATTATATCTCAATTTATGTCCATTTATGTCATAGGAACCAAAGAAAACAAAGCCCAAGAGCATGGCTAAGCATTTTGAAAGTTTCAGAGTTTTGGAAAAAAACCTTCCGGAAGGTCGACATACACCTACCGGAAGGTCGCTGAAAGAACAGTTAAATGAAAATGATCAATTTCAAGAACTTCCGGAAGGCCTACATCAGTAGCAAAAACCTTCCGGAAGGTCCATTCCAGTAGCCAAAACCTTCCGGAAGGTTCATTCCAGAAAACAAAACCTTCCGGAAGAATTTGGCAGTCAAAAAGAAAACCCAAGGCAAAACCTTCCGGAAGGTTCATTCCAGTAGACAAGTCCTTCCGGTAGGTTTTACTCCAGTAGCTAAAATCTTCCGGAAGGTTCATTCCAGTGGGTAAAACCTTCCGGAAGGTATTAGCTGTGAACAAGGCAAGCTGGGGTTTTTAGCAAAACCTTCCGGAAGGCCGACACACACCTTCCGGTAGGTTTTCAGTCTGTGAGCATAAAAATGGATTTCTTTCCCCTCCAAACCATCCTTAAAGCTACCCCATACACTCCAAACTCATTCAATACATGTTTAATGAGATTTTCCATATAATACCCATCTCATACAAGCTCTATTACAATTCATTCCATAATACATATACATCAAAATGGAATTTTGTTAAAGGTTTTACAAAACTTAAAATAAGGCCACAAGCCGGCCCCCTTCATGCTTGATGCTCTCCAAATGAGCCATCCGCCGGAGCAAAACCCACACCTGAAATGTTTTTTCCCATAAAGGGTGAGCCACGCTCAATAGGGTATCTCCTAAAGAGGCTACTCCCCAACCTAAATGCATATGAAATGTCACATGCTATCAATCAACAATCCACAACAAGAATATATTCCATGTTGAAACATGTAATGCCATGCTATGAAATGAGGTGAGACTCACTCATGCACATCAACCGAACCCTTCCCGGCTCCTCTACACATGCAAGTGCCAATGTGTACCAATCCGTCATTTATGTCCCACATCAAATGACATTTCATTCTAGGGTCTTTGTAGGGGTGGATGTTCATGGACTCACACCAAAGGTCACCCAACCTACACGGAATTCATGGACTTCCACCAACGGTTCCGCGTACACCGACACACTTTATGGGCTCTTATACCAACGGAGTGCGTATCCAATCACCAGGTCTCTCACCCGAGGGATTTTCTAGCCCTTCTTGCTACCCCAACCCTATCAACATATAAACCATGCTACTCGACTAGGTCATCGACCCATATCACCCGAGCTCACTCGTCATCTACCATGGGTGGTGAAGACAAACAACCATGCACACACACCTCCTAAAATGCGATGTTCCCGTGCATATGCAATGTGGTGCTCCATCGCAACACCAACACAATGTTCAATATGGTATGAGTGACATATGAACCTTCTCAACACATTTCTCACATTCCATGGCAAAATCATATCAAAAGCATATAATTCCCATAATACAAATTTTCAAGCATGTTATCAACATACTAAAATTTCAAGGCATATATATATACACAAAACATGCCCACAAATTCATATAACACATGAATTCACATTGGGTTCATTTCACATATCCAATCATAGAAATCACATTTAGTAACTTCTAAATCTCCATCCAAGCTATGATTTCCTTTACCCATTTCAATACCCAATTCACCCAAATTCACAACAATAGGCAAGAGATACATAGGCTATCATCCTACCCATTCCATAAAAACATTATAGGCTTGGAATTAAACCTTAGTAGGAAGAAACCCTACCTCTTGAAGCGTGAGGAACGACCAAGGGAAGTTCCAAGACCCGATTCAAGCAAAAACCCTCACTTCCCGAAAATCCCGTACCTTGACCTTCGGTAAAACTTGTGCTTTTTGGTATAGCCGCGTAGCCCTCGATGAGTAGAGCGACTTTAATTCTTGGATTGAATGGATCCGAGCTTCGTAGCCTTCTAGATCGTAGAGAGAAGTGAAGATTTCAAGCTCTCTCCCTCTCCTCTTTTCTATCGGCTGAACGGTAAGAAGAATGGGGGAAAAATCTGATTTTCCCCCCTTTATATACCCTTGGACCACTTGGCCCACAACGCGCCACACGGCCTCTCTTTTCCGGGTCCGTTTTAACCCCGAAACGATTAAATTTCGTCCCGATTTAAGTTTAAAATATTTTTATTTCCCTTGTCTCTAATAATTCCCCAAACTTGAAAATTTTATAAAAAAATTCGTGTACAGGGTCACACGGGGCCCGTTCGTCTCGTAAAACGCGAAAAATCCGACTATCTCGGAATTCAACGAAATTTGACGTGGTAACTAGATTTCGCGAGACGAATCCAACGGTGAGGTCCGTTTCGTCATCCGAGTTCTAGAAAAATTCAGGTTTACAACCTGTACTGTAGTGGCAATTTATCGTTTTGCCCTTTTTCACAAAGGTTGAAATTTTCTCGGGTTTTACATTCTTCCCCCCTTAAAAGAATTTCGTCCCCGAAATTCACACACTCATGCACACACAATTACACGCATATGCAACAGTCATATAATACTAAATGACTATAAGAATGTACCTCCATGCCCGGCACTTGCACTAGCTTGTGCAACAGTAGCCGCCATCATACCCATGGCTTCCGTAAATGCTTGTTGATCGAAGACCGGTGGTGGTTGGTTATTGTTCCGTCCACCGCCCCGACGTCCTCTCCTTCCACTTGCCATCTATACACACGTCAAATGGCAATGGCACACTAACTTAGTATCCCGAAGTAGGGACCAAAGTTAAGACATTTAAATCTTTCCCATTGTCTCACTAGTAGGGCGTATGCCTCCAATAGTGGACCCTTACGCTTTGAACCTTCCCGTTCATTTGCTTTCCCACTCCCAAGGTTAAGTTCTCTAACCCTAGTGTGTCCATTTCCATACACATTTTACCATGCATATAATACACATATCACATATCACATACCATGTAGCAATTTAAGCACATAACATGTAATGTACAATGAATGCAATGGTCTAAACCCATGCCCCATCAAGCCCTAGGTAAATCGCATACCTATGCTCTGATACCAAGTTGTGACGCCCCAAATTTCCGGGGGTCCTTTATTAACCGTTGACCATCCGTCAACCCGCGGAAATACTCGTGATAGTCGTATAACCCGACACCACGTCATTCACATGCTTTTAACCGGATTTACCATCCACAAGGTCAATTATATCTCAATTTATGTCCATTTATGTCATAGGAACCAAAGAAAACAAAGCCCAAGAGCATGGCTAAGCATTTTGAAAGTTTCAGAGTTTTGGAAAAAAACCTTCCGGAAGGTCGACATACACCTACCGGAAGGTCGCTGAAAGAACAGTTAAATGAAAATGATCAATTTCAAGAACTTCCGGAAGGCCTACATCAGTAGCAAAAACCTTCCGGAAGGTCCATTCCAGTAGCCAAAACCTTCCGGAAGGTTCATTCCAGAAAACAAAACCTTCCGGAAGAATTTGGCAGTCAAAAAGAAAACCCAAGGCAAAACCTTCCGGAAGGTTCATTCCAGTAGACAAGTCCTTCCGGTAGGTTTTACTCCAGTAGCTAAAATCTTCCGGAAGGTTCATTCCAGTGGGTAAAACCTTCCGGAAGGTATTAGCTGTGAACAAGGCAAGCTGGGGTTTTTAGCAAAACCTTCCGGAAGGCCGACACACACCTTCCGGTAGGTTTTCAGTCTGTGAGCATAAAAATGGATTTCTTTCCCCTCCAAACCATCCTTAAAGCTACCCCATACACTCCAAACTCATTCAATACATGTTTAATGAGATTTTCCATATAATACCCATCTCATACAAGCTCTATTACAATTCATTCCATAATACATATACATCAAAATGGAATTTCGTTAAAGGTTTTACAAAACTTAAAATAAGGCCACAAGCCGGCCCCCTTCATGCTTGATGCTCTCCAAATGAGCCATCCGCCGGAGCAAAACCCACACCTGAAATGTTTTTTCCCATAAAGGGTGAGCCACGCTCAATAGGGTATCTCCTAAAGAGGCTACTCCCCAACCTAAATGCATATGAAATGTCACATGCTATCAATCAACAATCCACAACAAGAATATATTCCATGTTGAAACATGTAATGCCATGCTATGAAATGAGGTGAGACTCACTCATGCACATCAACCGAACCCTTCCCGGCTCCTCTACACATGCAAGTGCCAATGTGTACCAATCCGTCATTTATGTCCCACATCAAATGACATTTCATTCTAGGGTCTTTGTAGGGGTGGATGTTCATGGACTCACACCAAAGGTCACCCAACCTACACGGAATTCATGGACTTCCACCAACGGTTCCGCGTACACCGACACACTTTATGGGCTCTTATACCAACGGAGTGCGTATCCAATCACCAGGTCTCTCACCCGAGGGATTTTCTAGCCCTTCTTGCTACCCCAACCCTATCAACATATAAACCATGCTACTCGACTAGGTCATCGACCCATATCACCCGAGCTCACTCGTCATCCACCATGGGTGGTGAAGACAAACAACCATGCACACACACCTCCTAAAATGCGATGTTCCCGTGCATATGCAATGTGGTGCTCCATCGCAACACCAACACAATGTTCAATATGGTATGAGTGACATATGAACCTTCTCAACACATTTCTCACATTCCATGGCAAAATCATATCAAAAGCATATAATTCCCATAATACAAATTTTCAAGCATGTTATCAACATACTAAAATTTCAAGGCATATATATATACACAAAACATGCCCACAAATTCATATAACACATGAATTCACATTGGGTTCATTTCACATATCCAATCATAGAAATCACATTTAGTAACTTCTAAATCTCCATCCAAGCTATGATTTCCTTTACCCATTTCAATACCCAATTCACCCAAATTCACAACAATAGGCAAGAGATACATAGGCTATCATCCTACCCATTCCATAAAAACATTATATGCTTGGAATTAAACCTTAGTAGGAAGAAACCCTACCTCTTGAAGCGTGAGGAACGACCAAGGGAAGTTCCAAGACCCGATTCAAGCAAAAACCCTCACTACCCGAAAATCCCGTACCTTGACCTTCGGTAAAACTTGTGCTTTTTGGTATAGCCGCGTAGCCCTCGATGAGTAGAGCGACTTTAATTCTTGGATTGAATGGATCCGAGCTTCGTAGCCTTCTAGATCGTAGAGAGAAGTGAAGATTTCAAGCTCTCTCCCTCTCCTCTTTTCTATCGGCTGAACGGTAAGAAGAATGGGGGAAAAATCTGATTTTCCCCCCTTTATATACCCTTGGACCACTTGGCCCACAACGCGCCACACGGCCTCTCTTTTCCGGGTCCGTTTTAACCCCGAAACGATTAAATTTCGTCCCGATTTAAGTTTAAAATATTTTTATTTCCCTTGTCTCTAATAATTCCCCAAACTTGGAAATTTTATAAAAAAATTCGTGTACAGGGTCACACGGGGTCCGTTCGTCTCGTAAAACGCGAAAAATCCGACTATCTCGGAATTCAACGAAATTTGACGTGGTAACTAGATTTCGCGAGACGAATCCAACGGTGAGGTCCGTTTCGTCATCCGAGTTCTAGAAAAATTCAGGTTTACAACCTGTACTGTAGTGGCAATTTATCGTTTTGCCCTTTTTCACAAAGGTTGAAATTTTCTCGGGTTTTACATTCTTCCCCCCTTAAAAGAATTTTGTCCCCGAAATTCACACACTCATGCACACACAATTACACGCATATGCAACAGTCATATAATACTAAATGACTATAAGAATGTACCTCCATGCCCGGCACTTGCACTAGCTTGTGCAACAGTAGCCGCCATCATACCCATGGCTTCCGTAAATGCTTGTTGATCGAAGACCGGTGGTGGTTGGTTATTGTTCCGTCCACCGCCCCGACGTCCTCTCCTTCCACTTGCCATCTACACACACGTCAAATGGCAATGGCACACTAACTTAGTATCCCGAAGTAGGGACCAAAGTTAAGACATTTAAATCTTTCCCATTGTCAAACTAGTAGGGCGTATGCCTCCAATAGTGGACCCTTACGCTTTGAACCTTCCCGTTCATTTGCTTTCCCACTCCCAAGGTTAAGTTCTCTAACCCTAGTGTGTCCATTTCCATACACATTTTACCATGCATATAATACACATATCACATATCACATACCATGTAGCAATTTAAGCACATAACATGTAATGTACAATGAATGCAATGGTCTAAACCCATGCCCCATCAAGCCCTAGGTAAATCGCATACCTATGCTCTGATACCAAGTTGTGACGCCCCACATTTCCGGGGGTCCTTTATTAACCGTTGACCATCCGTCAACCCGCGGAAATACTCGTGATAGTCGTATAACCCGACACCACGTCATTCACATGCTTTTAACCGGATTTACCATCCACAAGGTCAATTATATCTCAATTTATGTCCATTTATGTCATAGGAACCAAAGAAAACAAAGCCCAAGAGCATGGCTAAGCATTTTGAAAGTTTCAGAATTTTGGAAAAAAACCTTCCGGAAGGTCGACATACACCTACCGGAAGGTCGCTGAAAGAACAGTTAAATGAAAATGATCAATTTCAAGAACTTCCGGAAGGCCTACATCAGTAGCAAAAACCTTCCGGAAGGTCCATTCCAGTAGCCAAAACCTTCCGGAAGGTTCATTCCAGAAAACAAAACCTTCCGGAAGAATTTGGCAGTCAAAAAGAAAACCCAAGGCAAAACCTTCCGGAAGGTTCATTCCAGTAGACAAGTCCTTCCGGTAGGTTTTACTCCAGTAGCTAAAATCTTCCGGAAGGTTCATTCCAGTGGGTAAAACCTTCCGGAAGGTATTAGCTATGAACAAGGCAAGCTGGGGTTTTTAGCAAAACCTTCCGGAAGGCCGACACACACCTTCCGGTAGGTTTTCAGTCTGTGAGCATAAAAATGGATTTCTTTCCCCTCCAAACCATCCTTAAAGCTACCCCATACACTCCAAACTCATTCAATACATGTTTAATGAGATTTTCCATATAATACCCATCTCATACAAGCTCTATTACAATTCATTCCATAATACATATACATCAAAATGGAATTTTGTTAAAGGTTTTACAAAACTTAAAATAAGGCCACAAGCCGGCCCCCTTCATGCTTGATGCTCTCCAAATGAGCCATCCGCCGGAGCAAAACCCACACCTGAAATGTTTTTTCCCATAAAGGGTGAGCCACGCTCAATAGGGTATCTCCTAAAGAGGCTACTCCCCAACCTAAATGCATATGAAATGTCACATGCTATCAATCAACAATCCACAACAAGAATATATTCCATGTTGAAACATGTAATGCCATGCTATGAAATGAGGTGAGACTCACTCATGCACATCAACCGAACCCTTCCCGGCTCCTCTACACATGCAAGTGCCAATGTGTACCAATCCGTCATTTATGTCCCACATCAAATGACATTTCATTCTAGGGTCTTTGTAGGGGTGGATGTTCATGGACTCACACCAAAGGTCACCCAACCTACACGGAATTCATGGACTTCCACCAACGGTTCCGCGTACACCGACACACTTTATGGGCTCTTATACCAACGGAGTGCGTATCCAATCACCAGGTCTCTCACCCGAGGGATTTTCTAGCCCTTCTTGCTACCCCAACCCTATCAACATATAAACCATGCTACTCGACTAGGTCATCGACCCATATCACCCGAGCTCACTCGTCATCCACCATGGGTGGTGAAGACAAACAACCATGCACACACACCTCCTAAAATGCGATGTTCCCGTGCATATGCAATGTGGTGCTCCATCGCAACACCAACACAATGTTCAATATGGTATGAGTGACATATGAACCTTCTCAACACATTTCTCACACTCCATGGCAAAATCATATCAAAAGCATATAATTCCCATAATACAAATTTTCAAGCATGTTATCAACATACTAAAATTTCAAGGCATATATATATACACAAAACATGCCCACAAATTCATATAACACATGAATTCACATTGGGTTCATTTCACATATCCAATCATAGAAATCACATTTAGTAACTTCTAAATCTCCATCCAAGCTATGATTTCCTTTACCCATTTCAATACCCAATTCACCCAAATTCACAACAATAGGCAAGAGATACATAGGCTATCATCCTACCCATTCCATAAAAACATTATATGCTTGGAATTAAACCTTAGTAGGAAGAAACCCTACCTCTTGAAGCGTGAGGAACGACCAAGGGAAGTTCCAAGACCCGATTCAAGCAAAAACCCTCACTTCCCGAAAATCCCGTACCTTGACCTTCGGTAAAACTTGTGCTTTTTGGTATAGCCGCGTAGCCCTCGATGAGTAGAGCGACTTTAATTCTTGGATTGAATGGATCCGAGCTTCGTAGCCTTCTAGATCGTAGAGAGAAGTGAAGATTTCAAGCTCTCTCCCTCTCCTCTTTTCTATCGGCTGAACGGTAAGAAGAATGGGGGAAAAATCTGATTTTCCCCCCTTTATATACCCTTGGACCACTTGGCCCACAACGCGCCACACGGCCTCTCTTTTCCGGGTCCGTTTTAACCCCGAAACGATTAAATTTCGTCCCGATTTAAGTTTAAAATATTTTTATTTCCCTTGTCTCTAATAATTCCCCAAACTTGGAAATTTTATAAAAAAATTCGTGTACAGGGTCACACGGGGCTCGTTCGTCTCGTAAAACGCGAAAAATCCGACTATCTCGGAATTCAACGAAATTTGACGTGGTAACTAGATTTCGCGAGACGAATCCAACGGTGAGGTCCGTTTCGTCATCCGAGTTCTAGAAAAATTCAGGTTTACAACCTGTACTGTAGTGGCAATTTATCGTTTTGCCCTTTTTCACAAAGGTTGAAATTTTCTCGGGTTTTACATTCTTCCCCCCTTAAAAGAATTTTGTCCCCGAAATTCACACACTCATGCACACACAATTACACGCATATGCAACAGTCATATAATACTAAATGACTATAAGAATGTACCTCCATGCCCGGCACTTGCACTAGCTTGTGCAACAGTAGCCGCCATCATACCCATGGCTTCCGTAAATGCTTGTTGATCGAAGACCGGTGGTGGTTGGTTATTGTTCCGTCCACCGCCCCGACGTCCTCTCCTTCCACTTGCCATCTACACACACGTCAAATGGCAATGGCACACTAACTTAGTATCCCGAAGTAGGGACCAAAGTTAAGACATTTAAATCTTTCCCATTGTCAAACTAGTAGGGCGTATGCCTCCAATAGTGGACCCTTACGCTTTGAACCTTCCCGTTCATTTGCTTTCCCACTCCCAAGGTTAAGTTCTCTAACCCTAGTGTGTCCATTTCCATACACATTTTACCATGCATATAATACACATATCACATATCACATACCATGTAGCAATTTAAGCACATAACATGTAATGTACAATGAATGCAATGGTCTAAACCCATGCCCCATCAAGCCCTAGGTAAATCGCATACCTATGCTCTGATACCAAGTTGTGACGCCCCACATTTTCGGGGGTCCTTTATTAACCGTTGACCATCCGTCAACCCGCGGAAATACTCGTGATAGTCGTATAACCCGACACCACGTCATTCACATGCTTTTAACCGGATTTACCATCCACAAGGTCAATTATATCTCAATTTATGTCCATTTATGTCATAGGAACCAAAGAAAACAAAGCCCAAGAGCATGGCTAAGCATTTTGAAAGTTTCAGAATTTTGGAAAAAAACCTTCCGGAAGGTCGACATACACCTACCGGAAGGTCGCTGAAAGAACAGTTAAATGAAAATGATCAATTTCAAGAACTTCCGGAAGGCCTACATCAGTAGCAAAAACCTTCCGGAAGGTCCATTCCAGTAGCCAAAACCTTCCGGAAGGTTCATTCCAGAAAACAAAACCTTCCGGAAGAATTTGGCAGTCAAAAAGAAAACCCAAGGCAAAACCTTCCGGAAGGTTCATTCCAGTAGACAAGTCCTTCCGGTAGGTTTTACTCCAGTAGCTAAAATCTTCCGGAAGGTTCATTCCAGTGGGTAAAACCTTCCGGAAGGTATTAGCTGTGAACAAGGCAAGCTGGAGTTTTTAGCAAAACCTTCCGGAAGGCCGACACACACCTTCCGGTAGGTTTTCAGTCTGTGAGCATAAAAATGGATTTCTTTCCCCTCCAAACCATCCTTAAAGCTACCCCATACACTCCAAACTCATTCAATACATGTTTAATGAGATTTTCCATATAATACCCATCTCATACAAGCTCTATTACAATTCATTCCATAATACATATACATCAAAATGGAATTTTGTTAAAGGTTTTACAAAACTTAAAATAAGGCCACAAGTCGGCCCCCTTCATGCTTGATGCTCTCCAAATGAGCCATCCGCCGGAGCAAAACCCACACCTGAAATGTTTTTTTCCCATAAAGGGTGAGCCACGCTCAATAGGGTATCTCCTAAAGAGGCTACTCCCCAACCTAAATGCATATGAAATGTCACATGCTATCAATCAACAATCCACAACAAGAATATATTCCATGTTGAAACATGTAATGCCATGCTATGAAATGAGGTGAGACTCACTCATGCACATCAACCGAACCCTTCCCGGCTCCTCTACACATGCAAGTGCCAATGTGTACCAATCCGTCATTTATGTCCCACATCAAATGACATTTCATTCTAGGGTCTTTGTAGGGGTGGATGTTCATGGACTCACACCAAAGGTCACCCAACCTACACGGAATTCATGGACTTCCACCAACGGTTCCGCGTACACCGACACACTTTATGGGCTCTTATACCAACGGAGTGCGTATCCAATCACCAGGTCTCTCACCCGAGGGATTTTCTAGCCCTTCTTGCTACCCCAACCCTATCAACATATAAACCATGCTACTCGACTAGGTCATCGACCCATATCACCCGAGCTCACTCGTCATCCACCATGGGTGGTGAAGACAAACAACCATGCACACACACCTCCTAAAATGCGATGTTCCCGTGCATATGCAATGTGGTGCTCCATCGCAACACCAACACAATGTTCAATATGGTATGAGTGACATATGAACCTTCTCAACACATTTCTCACATTCCATGGCAAAATCATATCAAAAGCATATAATTCCCATAATACAAATTTTCAAGCATGTTATCAACATACTAAAATTTCAAGGCATATATATATACACAAAACATGCCCACAAATTCATATAACACATGAATTCACATTGGGTTCATTTCACATATCCAATCATAGAAATCACATTTAGTAACTTCTAAATCTCCATCCAAGCTATGATTTCCTTTACCCATTTCAATACCCAATTCACCCAAATTCACAACAATAGGCAAGAGATACATAGGCTATCATCCTACCCATTCCATAAAAACATTATATGCTTGGAATTAAACCTTAGTAGGAAGAAACCCTACCTCTTGAAGCGTGAGGAACGACCAAGGGAAGTTCCAAGACCCGATTCAAGCAAAAACCCTCACTTCCCGAAAATCCCGTACCTTGACCTTCGGTAAAACTTGTGCTTTTTGGTATAGCCGCGTAGCCCTCGATGAGTAGAGCGACTTTAATTCTTGGATTGAATGGATCCGAGCTTCGTAGCCTTCTAGATCGTAGAGAGAAGTGAAGATTTCAATCTCTCTCCCTCTCCTCTTTTCTATCAGCTGAACGGTAAGAAGAATGGGGGGAAAATCAAGAAGAATGGGGGAAAAATCTGATTTTCCCCCCTTTATATACCCTTGGACCACTTGGCCCACAACGCGCCACACGGCCTCTCTTTTCCGGGTCCGTTTTAACCCCGAAACGATTAAATTTCGTCCCGATTTAAGTTTAAAATATTTTTATTTCCCTTGTCTCTAATAATTCCCCAAACTTGGAAATTTTATAAAAAAATTCGTGTACAGGGTCACACGGGGCCCGTTCGTCTCGTAAAACGCGAAAAATCCGACTATCTCGGAATTCAACGAAATTTGACGTGGTAACTAGATTTCGCGAGACGAATCCAACGGTGAGGTCCGTTTCGTCATCCGAGTTCTAGAAAAATTCAGGTTTACAACCTGTACTGTAGTGGTAATTTATCGTTTTGCCCTTTTTCACAAAGGTTGAAATTTTCTCGGGTTTTACATTCTTCCCCCCTTAAAAGAATTTCGTCCCCAAAATTCACACACTCATGCACACACAATTACACGCATATGCAACAGTCATATAATACTAAATGACTATAAGAATGTACCTCCATGCCCGGCACTTGCACTAGCTTGTGCAACAGTAGCCGCCATCATACCCATGGCTTCCGTAAATGCTTGTTGATCGAAGACCGGTGGTGGTTGGTTATTGTTCCGTCCACCGCCCCGACGTCCTCTCCTTCCACTTGCCATCTACACACACGTCAAATGGCAATGGCACACTAACTTAGTATCCCGAAGTAGGGACCAAAGTTAAGACATTTAAATCTTTCCCATTGTCTCACTAGTAGGGCGTATGCCTCCAATAGTGGACCCTTACGCTTTGAACCTTCCCGTTCATTTGCTTTCCCACTCCCAAGGTTAAGTTCTCTAACCCTAGTGTGTCCATTTCCATACACATTTTACCATGCATATAATACACATATCACATATCACATACCATGTAGCAATTTAAGCACATAACATGTAATGTACAATGAATGCAATGGTCTAAACCCATGCCCCATCAAGCCCTAGGTAAATCGCATACCTATGCTCTGATACCAAGTTGTGACGCCCCAAATTTCCGGGGGTCCTTTATTAACCGTTGACCATCCGTCAACCCGCGGAAATACTCGTGATAGTCGTATAACCCGACACCACGTCATTCACATGCTTTTAACCGGATTTACCATCCACAAGGTCAATTATATCTCAATTTATGTCCATTTATGTCATAGGAACCAAAGAAAACAAAGCCCAAGAGCATGGCTAAGCATTTTGAAAGTTTCAGAGTTTTGGAAAAAAACCTTCCGGAAGGTCGACATACACCTACCGGAAGGTCGCTGAAAGAACAGTTAAATGAAAATGATCAATTTCAAGAACTTCCGGAAGACCTACATCAGTAGCAAAAACCTTCCGGAAGGTCCATTCCAGTAGCCAAAACCTTCCGGAAGGTTCATTCCAGAAAACAAAACCTTCCGGAAGAATTTGGCAGTCAAAAAGAAAACCCAAGGCAAAACCTTCCGGAAGGTTCATTCCAGTAGACAACTCCTTCCGGTAGGTTTTACTCCAGTAGCTAAAATCTTCCGGAAGGTTCATTCCAGTGGGCAAAACCTTCCGGAAGGTATTAGCTGTGAACAAGGCAAGCTGGGGTTTTTAGCAAAACCTTCCGGAAGGCCGACACACACCTTCCGGTAGGTTTTCAGTCTGTGAGCATAAAAATGGATTTCTTTCCCCTCCAAACCATCCTTAAAGCTACCCCATACACTCCAAACTCATTCAATACATGTTTAATGAGATTTTCCATATAATACCCATCTCATACAAGCTCTATTACAATTCATTCCATAATACATATACATCAAAATGGAATTTTGTTAAAGGTTTTACAAAACTTAAAATAAGGCCACAAGCCGGCCCCCTTCATGCTTGATGCTCTCCAAATGAGCCATCCGCCGGAGCAAAACCCACACCTGAAATGTTTTTTCCCATAAAGGGTGAGCCACGCTCAATAGGGTATCTCCTAAAGAGGCTACTCCCCAACCTAAATGCATATGAAATGTCACATGCTATCAATCAACAATCCACAACAAGAATATATTCCATGTTGAAACATGTAATGCCATGCTATGAAATGAGGTGAGACTCACTCATGCACATCAACCGAACCCTTCCCGGCTCCTCTGCACATGCAAGTGCCAATGTGTACCAATCCGTCATTTATGTCCCACATCAAATGACATTTCATTCTAGGGTCTTTGTAGGGGTGGATGTTCATGGACTCACACCAAAGGTCACCAACCTACACGGAATTCATGGACTTCCACCAACGGTTCCGCGTACACCGACACACTTTATGGGCTCTTATACCAACGGAGTGCGTATCCAATCACCAGGTCTCTCACCCGAGGGATTTTCTAGCCCTTCTTGCTACCCCAACCCTATCAACATATAAACCATGCTACTCGACTAGGTCATCAACCCATATCACCCGAGCTCACTCGTCATCCACCATGGGTGGTGAAGACAAACAACCATGCACACACACCTCCTAAAATGCGATGTTCCCGTGCATATGCAATGTGGTGCTCCATCGCAACACCAACACAATGTTCAATATGGTATGAGTGACATATGAACCTTCTCAACACATTTCTCACATTCCATGGCAAAATCATATCAAAAGCATATAATTCCCATAATACAAATTTTCAAGCATGTTATCAACATACTAAAATTTCAAGGCATATATATATACACAAAACATGCCCACAAATTCATATAACACATGAATTCACATTGGGTTCATTTCACATATCCAATCATAGAAATCACATTTAGTAACTTCTAAATCTCCATCCAAGCTATGATTTCCTTTACCCATTTCAATACCCAATTCACCCAAATTCACAACAATAGGCAAGAGATACATAGGCTATCATCCTACCCATTCCATAAAAACATTATATGCTTGGAATTAAACCTTAGTAGGAAGAAACCCTACCTCTTGAAGCGTGAGGAACGACCAAGGGAAGTTCCAAGACCCGATTCAAGCAAAAACCCTCACTTCCCGAAAATCCCGTACCTTGACCTTCGGTAAAACTTGTGCTTTTTGGTATAGCCGCGTAGCCCTCGATGAGTAGAGCGACTTTAATTCTTTGATTGAATGGATCCGAGCTTCGTAGCCTTCTTGATCGTAGAGAGAAGTGAAGATTTCAAGCTCTCTCCCTCTCCTCTTTTCTATCGGCTGAACGGTAAGAAGAATGGGGGAAAAATCTGATTTTCCCCCCTTTATATACCCTTGGACCACTTGGCCCACAACGCGCCACACGGCCTCTCTTTTCCGGGTCCGTTTTAACCCCGAAACGATTAAATTTCGTCCCGATTTAAGTTTAAAATATTTTTATTTCCCTTGTCTCTAATAATTCCCCAAACTTGGAAATTTTATAAAAAAATTCGTGTACAGGGTCACACGGGGCCCGTTCGTCTCGTAAAACGCGAAAAATCCGACTATCTCGGAATTCAACGAAATTTGACGTGGTAACTAGATTTCGCGAGACGAATCCAACGGTGAGGTCCGTTTCGTCATCCGAGTTCTAGAAAAATTCAGGTTTACAACCTGTACTGTAGTGGCAATTTATCGTTTTGCCCTTTTTCACAAAGGTTGAAATTTTCTCGGGTTTTACATTCTTCCCCCCTTAAAAGAATTTCGTCCCCGAAATTCACACACTCATGCACACACAATTACACGCATATGCAACAGTCATATAATACTAAATGACTATAAGAATGTACCTCCATGCCCGGCACTTGCACTAGCTTGTGCAACAGTAGCCGCCATCATACCCATGGCTTCCGTAAATGCTTGTTGATCGAAGACCGGTGGTGGTTGGTTATTGTTCCGTCCACCGCCCCGACGTCCTCTCCTTCCACTTGCCATCTACACACACGTCAAATGGCAATGGCACACTAACTTAGTATCCCGAAGTAGGGACCAAAGTTAAGACATTTAAATCTTTCCCATTGTCTCACTAGTAGGGCGTATGCCTCCAATAGTGGACCCTTACGCTTTGAACCTTCCCGTTCATTTGCTTTCCCACTCCCAAGGTTAAGTTCTCTAACCCTAGTGTGTCCATTTCCATACACATTTTACCATGCATATAATACACATATCACATATCACATACCATGTAGCAATTTAAGCACATAACATGTAATGTACAATGAATGCAATGGTCTAAACCCATGCCCCATCAAGCCCTAGGTAAATCGCATACCTATGCTCTGATACCAAGTTGTGACGCCCCAAATTTCCGGGGGTCCTTTATTAACCGTTGACCATCCGTCAACCCGCGGAAATACTCGTGATAGTCGTATAACCCGACACCACGTCATTCACATGCTTTTAACCGGATTTACCATCCACAAGGTCAATTATATCTCAATTTATGTCCATTTATGTCATAGGAACCAAAGAAAACAAAGCCCAAGAGCATGGCTAAGCATTTTGAAAGTTTCAGAGTTTTGGAAAAAAACCTTCCGGAAGGTCGACATACACCTACCGGAAGGTCGCTGAAAGAACAGTTAAATGAAAATGATCAATTTCAAGAACTTCCGGAAGGCCTACATCAGTAGCAAAAACCTTCCGGAAGGTCCATTCCAGTAGCCAAAACCTTCCGGAAGGTTCATTCCAGAAAACAAAACCTTCCGGAAGAATTTGGCAGTCAAAAAGAAAACCCAAGGCAAAACCTTCCGGAAGGTTCATTCCAGTAGACAACTCCTTCCGGTAGGTTTTACTCCAGTAGCTAAAATCTTCCGGAAGGTTCATTCCAGTGGGCAAAACCTTCCGGAAGGTATTAGCTGTGAACAAGGCAAGCTGGGGTTTTTAGCAAAACCTTCCGGAAGGCCGACACACACCTTCCGGTAGGTTTTCAGTCTGTGAGCATAAAAATGGATTTATTTCCCCTCCAAACCATCCTTAAAGCTACCCCATACACTCCAAACTCATTCAATACATGTTTAATGAGATTTTGCATATAATACCCATCTCATACAAGCTCTATTACAATTCATTCCATAATACATATACATCAAAATGGAATTTTGTTAAAGGTTTTACAAAACTTAAAATAAGGCCACAAGCCGGCCCCCTTCATGCTTGATGCTCTCCAAATGAGCCATCCGCCGGAGCAAAACCCACACCTGAAATGTTTTTTCCCATAAAGGGTGAGCCACGCTCAATAGGGTATCTCCTAAAGAGGCTACTCCCCAACCTAAATGCATATGAAATGTCACATGCTATCAATCAACAATCCACAACAAGAATATATTCCATGTTGAAACATGTAATGCCATGCTATGAAATGAGGTGAGACTCACTCATGCACATCAACCGAACCCTTCCCTGCTCCTCTACACATGCAAGTGCCAATGTGTACCAATCCGTCATTTATGTCCCACATCAAATGACATTTCATTCTAGGGTCTTTGTAGGGGTGGATGTTCATGGACTCACACCAAAGGTCACCCAACCTACACGGAATTCATGGACTTCCACCAACGGTTCCGCGTACACCGACACACTTTATGGGCTCTTATACCAAAGGAGTACGTATCCAATCACCAGGTCTCTCACCCGAGGGATTTTCTAGCCCTTCTTGCTACCCCAACCCTATCAACATATAAACCATGCTACTCGACTTGGTCATCGACCCATATCACCCGAGCTCACTCGTCATCCACCATGGGTGGTGAAGAAAAACAACCATGCACACACACCTCCTAAAATGCGATGTTCCCGTGCATATGCAATGTGGTGCTCCATCGCAACACCAACACAATGTTCAATATGGTATGAGTGACATATGAACCTTCTCAACACATTTCTCACATTCCATGGCAAAATCATATCAAAAGCATATAATTCCCATAATACAAATTTTCAAGCATGTTATCAACATACTAAAATTTCAAGGCATATATATATACACAAAACATGCCCACAAATTCATATAACACATGAATTCACATTGGGTTCATTTCACATATCCAATCATAGAAATCACATTTAGTAACTTCTAAATCTCCATCCAAGCTATGATTTCCTTTACCCATTTCAATACCCAATTCACCCAAATTCACAACAATAGGCAAGAGATACATAGGCTATCATCCTACCCATTCCATAAAAACATTATAGGCTTGGAATTAAACCTTAGTAGGAAGAAACCCTACCTCTTGAAGCGTGAGGAACGACCAAGGGAAGTTCCAAGACCCGATTCAAGCAAAAACCCTCACTTCCCGAAAATCCCGTACCTTGACCTTCGGTAAAACTTGTGCTTTTTGGTATAGCCGCGTAGCCCTCGATGAGTAGAGCGACTTTAATTCTTGGATTGAATGGATCCGAGCTTCGTAGCCTTCTAGATCGTAGAGAGAAGTGAAGATTTCAAGCTCTCTCCCTCTCCTCTTTTCTATCGGCTAAACGGTAAGAAGAATGGGGGAAAAATATGATTTTCCCCCCTTTATATACCCTTGGACCACTTGGCCCACAACGCGCCACACGGCCTCTTTTTTCCGGGTACGTTTTAACCCCGAAACGATTAAATTTCGTCCCGATTTAAGTTTAAAATATTTTTATTTCCCTTGTCTCTAATAATTCCCCAAACTTGGAAATTTTATAAAAAATTTCGTGTACAGGGTCACACGGGGCCCGTTCGTCTCGTAAAACGCGAAAAATCTGACTATCTCGGAATTCAACGAAATTTGACGTGGTAACTAAATTTCGCGAGACGAATCCAACGGTGAGGTCCATTTCGTCATCCGAGTTCTAGAAAAATTCAGGTTTACAACCTGTACTGTAGTGGCAATTTACCGTTTTGCCCTTTTTCACAAAGGTTGAAATTTTCTCGGGTTTTACACAAGTGATCTGCTACTACATTTTCAACTCCTTTCTTATCCTTAATGATAAGATCAAATTCTTGAAGTAACAAAATCCAATGTAGGAGACGTGACTTATCATCTTTCTTAGTAAGTAAGTATTTTAAAGCTGCATGATCAATAAATACAACAATTGACGATCTCACCAGATATGAACGAAATTTATCTAATGCAAACACAACAGCAAGTAATTCTTTTTTTGTAGTAGAATAATTCATTTGTGCATCATTTAAAGTTTTGCTTGCATAGTAAATAACATAAGATTTTTATCTTTTATTTGACCTAATACAGCTCCTACTGCATAATCACACATTAATTCAAAAGGTAAATACCAGTCAGGAGGTTGCATAATAGGTGCATAAATAAGCATGTTAATCAATTTATCAAATGCTAATTGACATGCATCATTACATTCAAATAATATATGCTGACACAAAAGATTACATATAGGTCTAGATATTGAACTGAAATTTTTAATAAATTTTCTATAAAATCCTGCATGACCTAGAAAAGATCGAACATATTTTATATTTTTAGGTGGAGGAAGATTGACTATTAAATCAATTTTAGATTTATCAACTTCAATTCCTTTTTCAGAAACTGCATGACCTAAAACAATACCTTGTGTAACCATGAAATGACATAAATGAAATGAATCACCATATACCGAGAAATCATCCATAAAAACTTCTAGATACCGTTCTACCATATTACTAAATATACTTAACATGTAACGCTAAAAGGTAGCTGGGACATTACATAATCCAAAAGGCATCCTTTTATAAGCAAAAGTACCAAAAAGACATGTAAATGTGATTTTTTCTTGGTCATCTATTGAAATTTCAATCTGATTATAACCAGAATCCATCTAAAAACCAATAATATGCATGACCAGTTATTCTTTCTAAAACTTGATCTAGAAAAGGTAATGGAAAATGATCTTTTCTGGTGAGGGAATTTAGTTTTTGATAATCAATACACACACGCCAACCAGTGACTGTACGCATAGGAACTAATTCATTCTCTTGATTTTTTATTACAGTAACACCAGACTTCTTAGGGACTACCTGTGTAGGACTAACCCATTTACTATCAGATATGATAAATAATATTAGCATCTAATAGTTTAAGTACTTCAGCGCGGACTACCTCTTTTAAGTGTGGATTCAATCTTGTAAACCCCCACACTTTTATAGATATATATAGCGAGCAATTCATAATTTCATTGAAATGTAATATGTGTAAGGATGTATGCATGGACTAGGTAGATTGTAAACGTAGAAGAAAAAAATGTTCGTATTGTGAAAATAGGGTAAATAGTAGTTGGAACTTGGTTTTGATTTGTAGATGTATGAAATGGGGTGTAATAGAACTTGTAGGTATCAAGTTTTAGGTGGGAAACCATGTTAAACATGTATGGGATGGTAATTTGGTTTTGGCTAATGAACGATGCTAGACATGGATCTTTATGCAAGCCATACTACCTATATTGGAGATGGGTATGAGATAGAATTTGTGACAAAAGACACCCAAACTCGAGTTAGACAAGTATAGAAGAACCAAGCAGTCCGGCAGACTACCTTTCACAAATTTGATCATAACTCTTTGTTGGAAAGTCCAAATTGCGCACCGTTATTTTTGTTAAAACCCTAACTCGTATATCTTTCCAACCATATAGGTCACACATACTAGAAATATCTGAGTCAAATCAGTTTATTCTCCGAAGTTGACCAAAAATCTGCACTGTGGTGTTCCTTGGATAGTAATTTTAATGTTTCGAGTATAAATTTATTTTAGTTTTGAAATAAATCATAAAAATAAATGTTTTTAGGTTAAAATAACATTAAAAATGAATCCGGAACGTCGAAAAACCTTAGGGTAGTCATATGGATCAAATTGGAGATTTTTAGTGGCAAAACCGTAATTTTGGAGAAAACCCAAATTCAGCCATGAACAGTAACTCGCGGACTGGTGTGTTTGAAACACAGATTCAGCCCATTTGCCCTCATTTCTTTCACTCCCCTCACACCTCCACACCTCTTGGAACCCTAGAGAGCATTAAAGAGGAAGAAAGGAAGGGAAAAATAAGAGATTTAAGGGTAGATTCAAGATCAAAGCTCAAGTTCTTCATACAAACTAATGATTCAAGGTAGAGGTTTTCTTCTCAAATTCTTTCATTGAGACTTAGGGTATTATATATGTATGTTTTCCATATTCTTGGTAGTTATATGATAAATAGCTATGAGTTCTTGGTTCCTTGGTTATTGAAACATAGCTTTGAAGAAAATACATGTTTGGGTCCAAGAAAACTTGTTCTTGAATTTCCAAAATCTTAGTTTTGGTTAAATACATATTTGGGTTATAAAAAATACATGAATTCTTGATTTCTAAATGCCTATTGTTGATTAAATCATGTTTTCATCTAATCCCTATTCTTGTTCCAAGAAATCATGTTTTGTTTGGCAAAACCCTAGAATTTTGATATCAAGATTTTGAAGGTTTTATTGATATGATTTCTTGCATATCTTAATTCCTTATTATTATAGTCTATTGAGAATGGAACAATTGTGATACTTAAATTGTAAATGGAGATAAATGTTGGAATTGTGTGTTTGGTTGGTTGTTTGTGATGCACATGAGTGAGAGGTTCCTTGTAAGGATGCTCACCCCTTCCCAAGAGGTTCCTTGTAAGGATGCTTGGGAAGCAATGTAGTGATTGAGTGAGAGGTTCCTTGTAAGGATGCTCACCCCTTCCCAAGAGGTTCCTTGTAAGGATGCTTGGGAAGCAATGTAGTGATTGAGTGAGAGGTTCTTTGTAAGGATGCTCACCCCTTCCCAAGAGGTTCCTTGTAAGGATGCTTGGGAAACAATGAAGTGATTGGTGGGAGGTTCCTTGTAAGGATACTTGGGAAACAATGTAGTGATTGGTGGGAGGTTCCTTGTAAGGATGCTCACCCATTCTCAAGAGGTTCCCAGTAAGGATGCTTGAGAATTAAACATGACCTAAAGGGGGGGAGGGGTGGAGGTTACCTTAAAGTATGCCACCTACCGAAAGATTTGTTGGGAATTGTTTATGGCCATTAATGATTATTTGTATGTGGTGCTCGTTTATTCATTCAAGTAAGTTTTTTTTACATACACTTGAGATCCTTTTTAAATGTCACTACTTTCATTCAAATTATGTATCTATGATATGTTAAAATGAGACCGACCGTTCTAAATGCTTTTCTAAACCTTGTTTGGGTTTGGGAGGATTTTTCTGCAGAGCTTCGTGCTCACCCCCTACAGTTGAACATTTTTCAGAGTTTGTGCCAGAGGATGAGCTACGTGCTAACGAGCCGGGCCATGGAGAGGCTTCACTAGAGGGATACTTGGATCCCGAGTGGGACATCTAGAGATGTCGTTGACTTTTGTTCTAGACTAGGATATTCTTTTGAAATACTGTGTAGTCTAGATTTCTTTTGTAATTTCTGCTGCGCTATAATAGTTAATGTTTTTTTCGGGAAATGTAAATGCCATTGTTGGGCTTATTCTTTTGATATTGTGGCCATGACTTGGCTTATTCTTTTGGAATGTTATTGTGGGTATTACATACGATGAATGTAAATCTTTTGGGATAATGTGGTAAATAGTTTATGGATAAATGGACCCGGTGTGGTCGATGTAGTATAATTGCACAGGTTGTGTTTTGGGTAGAGCTCCCCGAACAAAGGAGACTCTGCCCGAATTTTGTTAAATTAAGGAATGATTGATATGAAGTCTTATTTATGGATGATTTATCTTAGTGCTCTCATGATGTAAATGGTTTTAGTATGTAATGTCGTCTAGGGTAGTTTTGGGGGCGTTACAAATCTTCTTTGCATCTGACGAGATGGTCTAGCATCTTCTTCTAAATATATACAATGAGTACATAGAAGTGGAATTATACCTTTTATATCTGATATTGTCCATCCAATAACACTTTGGGGATCTTTCAAAACTTTTGTCAATTTTTTTTCTTGAATTCCAGATAATTTTGAGGATATAATCACTTGATAGATTTCATCTTCCCCCAAAAAGATATATTTAAATTTAGTTAGGAGATGTTTTAATTCTGGATTAAAAACTTTGACGTTGGATTCTACAGACTTAGGCAACAATTTTTCACATTTTGGATTCCATGCTGATATATCTTCAGATTCATCATCAGGTATAGACTCTAATGTATATAACTCTTTTTTTCATACACGCATTTTCAAATAAACTTTGAGTTAAAAACTCAACACAATTTACTTCATGCAATCATTCTTCTTCTCTAGGTTGTTTTACAATGTTAAAAATATTTAATTCCAAAGTCATGTTTCCAAATGAAAGTTTCATGACTCCATTCCTACGATTTATCAATGGATTTGATGTAGCTAGGAATGGTCGACCCAAAATAATAGGTATGTATGCAGATGCATGAAAAATTGGTTGTGTATCTAGAACAATAAAATCTACTGGAAAATATAATTGATCAACTTGGACAAAAACATCCTCCACTATTCCTCGTGGAGTTTTTATAGATCGGTCTGCTAATTGTAGTGTAACATTGGTAGGTTTCAACTCACCTAACCCTAATTGTGTATGCACTGAATATGACATTAAATTAACACTGGCTCCAAGATCTAGCAGAGTTTGTTCAATTTAGAAATTTTCAATGATGCATGAGACTGTAGGATCTTTTAAAAACTTGGCATAAGCTGAAACTCGTTTAATTGCATCCAACAAATGGATGTTAATCTTTGCCTGTTTAAACAGCTCAAGAATTTCAGAATGACCTTTTACAAATGAGGGCTTCTTGACCCTCAGAGGAAAAGGTAAAGGAATAGGACATGGATGATTTTCTTTATTTTGTATTTCTGGTTGCTTTTCGGCTGAAGGTTCAGGTTCAAGTGGTTCATTTACAAGAATTGACTTACGTATTTTTTTAGGAATCTTGGGTTTAATGGTTTTGTAAATCACCTTACCACTTCTTAGTGTTGTGATTGCTTGTACTTTGACTGGGAAAAGGTTCAGATGACACAATATTAGTTTGACTTTGACTTTGTGGAGGTTTAGGTTGAGATGAGAATTTTTCCTTCTCTGACATACTCACGGACTAGGTCAACTTGGCTAGATGACTCTTGATGTGTTCAATACTTTGTGAAGTTTGAGCTTTAAAATCATTAAATGCTTGAGTTGTTTGAGTATTGAAACTCATTTGAATCTGAATAAATTGATTCATAGTATCTTCTAGAGTCCTTCTATGTGGGGGTTGATAAGGTTGATATTGTTGTTGAGTCTGTGGCTGTGGTAGACCATGTGTTTGATTTGTAGGTTGTGTATTTTTCCAACTAAAATTTGGATGATTTCTCCATCCTGGATTTTAGGTATCATAATATGGATTTGGATAAGACTTAGTATTAGTTGGAATAACATTAGATTGTTCAATTAAAACTTCTTTAAATGCGGGTATAGTTGGACATTCTCCTGCAGGATGTCATGACAACGCACAAATTTCACATATTTGGTCAGTAGAAGAAGCAACAGACACTTGCTTAATTTTTTCATTTCTAAGGCTTCTAGTTTCTAAGATAAATTAGTCATTTTAGCTCTTAAATCATCATCTTCTTTTAACATATATTTTCTTCTTTCGGATGTAGATGGCTTAGGTTCAATGATATTTGAAGAAGTCGAGTCCCACATCTAGGAACTCTCATAAATAGTATCAAAAAATTGAAATGTCTCTTCAGGGTTTTTACTCATAAATTCCCCTTGGGCCATCATTTCAACAAACTATCGCATTGCAGATGGAAGAGCATCATAAAAGAAACCAACTAAAGTCCAGTTTTCAAATGCATGATGTGGACAAGTTTGGAGAAGATCCTTAAATCTTTCCCAACATTGATAAAAAGTTTCCCCTTCTTTCAGAGAAAAATTCCTTATTGGACGTCTTAATGTATTAGTAAGATGCACAGGAAAAAACTTTTTGAAAAACTCAGATTGCAAAGTTTGCCAACTTGTGATAGAATTAGCTCTTAAAGAATTAAGCCATTGTTTAGCTTTATCTTTCAAATAAAACGGAAAAAGTTTTAATCGAGCCATTTCAGAGTTATCCTGCAGAGTTCCACAGACTTCCTCAAATTCTTTCATATGTAAATAGGGGTTTTCAATTTCTAAACCATGGAACTGTGGTAATAACTGTATTATCCCTGGCTTAATATTAAGATTTGGAGCGTCTGTTGGAAAAGCAAAGCATGACGGAACATTGGTACGTGTAGGATGCAAATACTCTCTTAAAGGTCCGACATTCTGAACTATTTCTTGCTCCTTAGGATCTTGCTCTCTAGAAACGTTTTGAGTCATACTTAAATCAAATGATGCTAGTGAGAATGAAGATGATGAAGACGAAGGAGATGACTAATTTACAGAACCTACTGATGAATGAACAGATATAAACTATTAAAAGAAAACAAACAATCTATAAACATATAATACAAGTAAACAACTTCCCTATTCAAATTAAAATTACTGTAACTCCCCGGCAACGGCGCCAAAAACTTGATTCGACTTGTTTCGTGACCTGCTTTATATCATACACCCAAGTATAAGTGGTCGAATTGTAGTTTACTCGGTTTAAGTCCAAGATCGATCCCACGAAGAGTTTTAATAATTGGAATTTAAAATAAGAACAGTGAAGTTGTTGTGAAAGTAGTGTAACATAAGATATCTTGTGATGTGAGCTTAGATTGATAACTAGACTAAGTAAATAAAATGCTTAAGTAAACTAGTGAATGTTAATAATATAAAAAGGTACCCTTCAGTTAAGGATCCCATATTCTTTATATTGTTTAAGTGCTGGAAATGCCACCTTACAACAATTAACTTTCAGGTCACTGAAAAATTAACCGGTAGGTCTGATGTATATTAAATCATAACACAACAACTGTTTAGGTTAGCTAGTGGTATATGCAACAATTAACTAATTCAAGTAAACCAGAAGGTCAAGCCATTCAGGAGGATCACTTCGGTTAATCATCTGACAGCTTTGTACCATGCAACAGTTAAACATCCTTAGTGCACCAGAAGGTCAAGCCATTCAAATGGAACACTTTAGATATTCTATCGGTAGGTTGATGATTCACTAATGACATAATTTCGGGCTACGTATTGAACTGAATGCATTGGCTATGCCGAGACTTAACCCGTCTATAACCAATCAATCAAATTTTACGTCACACCTAATTACGTACATCACTATATCATGCATGAAGTACATAATAGTAGATAATATGGTATAGAATATTAAGTACTGCTCGGTGTTCATAACCATGGACATATTATAAATATAATCATCCATCAGTTAAGGGAGGTATATATATCAATAAAGCATAATTAAACATTGACATTTCCATAATTTAACCAATAATATACATATGTTTACCCCTCACTGAAGGGTATAATTAAACTACTCACACCCCATTGCTATAAACAAGCAAGAAGTGTGGGTGAGTTTCATTACAATACTAAATAAAATACAAACACTGACACTTTTTTCCCAAGGAATAGTTGAAATACAACCACCCTTAATATCAGTTAAGACACAAAGGTGGCGGAAGTTCAATTCTCCAAGTAGAAAGACATAACAGAAAGGTAGAAATAATAGAATTCTAGCTAGAAAGTAGGTTGGACAGGATCTCCCCTTGGATTCTTGAATCTCTCTTTGAATTCCTCTTTTTATTCTTGCATATCTCCCTCAAAGGTGTCTTGAACTCCCTCTCTCTCTAACTCCCGGTTGAAGAAGATGAGCAAGCCCATTTATAGGCCAAAGGTCAAGCTGGTGATGAAAGGATAATGATGAACCACCTAAGAGCACCATCCGGACGCCTCCACCACCGTCTGGACGATGCTAGTTTGCTGGAATGTGGTGGGGAGCTTCCACAGTATTCTTGTAGGTTCTTTGTTTAATTTACACTTGCTTCCTTTTTTGTTTCAAGCTTTGAAAAATTGCACCTCACGATTTCCGGTAATTCCGCACAAAAACCCTGAAATTTCAGACATTACACAAATAAACCCTAACGCACAAACCCTAATTTACAGTTTTTAATTGTTTTATCTTACATAATTAACTTATTTAATGATTTTAATTTATAAACTAATTAGGGTTAATCAAATTCTTGGATTTGAAACAATGGACTATGACAGTGATGGAATACGTGACAAAGTTCACCGAGTTAGCCTATTTTGCTAATGATTTTGTGGCCACAGACTTGGCCAATTTTGAGGAGGTTCGAGGATGATTTGATGTTGTCCATCCAGGGGAAGATTGTGGGCCACCACCTACAATATTTGGACTCAATAGTCGAGACGGCTATGACCATTGAAAGAGAGGTGGAAGACGCAAGGGGCATCTGAGAGGCGGGTGCGAAGGACAAGAAGAAGGAGGGCCAATCATCTTCTTCTAGTTCGGGGAAGAAGCAAATAACTTCTACCCCACAAGGGTATCAAGGACAGGGCTGCGACTACTAAGGTCAACGCCGAAGTCAATCCTCCCAAGGTGGGAGAAATTCCTGGACCACCTATCAGGCGGGCCAGAGGACTTGCTTCAACTGTCACCAGCGGGGCCATATGAAGCGGGATTATCCTCATAGGCAAGGATCCCAAAACTATGGGGCATCTCAGTTCCAGTTATCATTGGGGCATCTATAGACTTTCTTCATTCCTACCTACCTTACCATGGGTCAAGGAAGTCAGTTTCAGTTCTAGGGTGCTGCACATGCCCTTACCACTTCACGAGCGGGGACTCCGTAATTAGGCCAGATGCACCAGGGCATGGGCTGAGGTCGAGGATAGGTCTTACAAGCCTGGACTTCAAGGATCCAAGGGCGAGTCTACGCCATCATTACTCAGACTGAGCCGGTGGATCAGTTGGTGATATAGGGTACATTCTTACTCTCTCTCTTATGGGCAAGGTTATTGTTTGACTCTGGCGCATCTCATTCATTTATTTCTGCATCATGTGTAAAGGGTTTAGGCTTAGAGGTTGAGACCTTGGAAGCGAAATTGCATGTGAGTTCTCCCTTAGAAGCTAGGGTATGCATTCATCACATATGTCGGGGATGATGCGTGGGCTCAGGAAAGTTGGACGAAGTTTAGACTAAGTCGCACAAATTTTCATTGAAAATAGGGTCGGTTTTAGCAAGAAGGACAAGATTGTCCTTTGGGTGCAAGACCCGGTGATTTGGATATGCACTTCGTTGGTATTGAGTCCGTAAAGTGTTTCGGTGTATACAGACCAATTGGTGGAAGTCCATAAATGCCGCGTTGGTAGGGTGCCTGTTGGTAGAAGTCCATAAATACCCATGATTAGCACAAAATATTGCATATCATTGCACCCTTTTATACTTCCTTTTGTGGTGAAAATGGGAGAAAATGTATTTAATCTAATAATTAATTGAGTTTTGTGTGATTGTAGGTAATGAGTGGGTAATGGCGTGTGTTAAGCTCCCACCATAGTGCTTAAAGACAATGGAGAAGAAGGGGTGGCCTTAATGGGCGGCTCGGAATGAAATCACATTTTAGTTAAAATTTGGGTGAAAAAGATTTTGGACACTGTCTAGTATCTCGCTCATAACTTTTTATCCTTAAGTCTAATGGATCTGAAATTTTTACAGTAGATAGTAGACATCGAGGGCTACAAAAGTGTGTCTCATGAAAATTTTCCAATTTGACCTCTAAATGGGTCAAAACTGCACTTGAAGTTGAAGCAGAAAATCTGGGCAGTGACTACCGGTAGTCAATGGTCCAGTGTGCCCGAGCTACCGGTAGTAAACAGGTAGTCGAGTGTCCAGTGTACCCGAGCTACCGGTAGTCAACAGGTAGTCGAGTGTCCAGTGTACCCGAGCTACCGGTAGTCAAAATCAGCAACCGGTAGTCACTGTAAAAATCTGAAATTTTAAGTCGCGAACAAACCGATTTTTCCTCCACTATAAATACATTTTTGTCACCTCCTTAGCCTTCATTACACCACTCCAAACCCTAGAAAACATAAGAGAGGAAGAGAGAAACACAAGATCAAGAGAAAACAAGAGATTGAAGGGTTGATTCAAGATCAAAGCCCTAATTTTTCCAAGAACATTAAGGTAGGGGATTTCTTCCTATTCTCTTACATTGAGGCTATGATTAAATTATATGTATTCTTTTGGTTCAAAATCATATATACTTGCTATTATTTACTTGATTCTTGATCCTCTTGCATTTATTGCCATGTTTTAAACATTGTGGTAGTTGGGTAACCATTGAAGGTCCCTTTTTCATTCTCAAACCCTAGTTTTAAGAAAAATGAATTTTTCCTCTTTACATTTTCTTTGTTCTCACCATCAAAACCTTAGTGCTTGATATTGTATAACAAAATGATGTTTATGGTGATCTCTTGCTCTTTTTCTTCAATTATGCTATGGTACAAATTGTGAAATTTGGGGATTTTGGGATTTCTGGTAAATTGAGAAAATGTTTGTAATGATATCTCTTGTATGATTGTTGTGATGGACTGGAATTGCTTTCGAGCATTGCCGTAGAGTGTTAGAGATTAGTCTATCCCGGTGGGGGTTTATGGTATGGTTAGAATGTGAGATATTTGTGGGAATTTTATCGCTTGCGTGGTTGTACGATACGAACATGGATTACTATGGACCGGGTATCATGTAGTGGGTATACGTCTTTATATGCCACGCGGGTATGAACTTTTCCTACCACATGGAGTGGGTAGACGCCTTTGTACGCCGTGTGGGTATAAACTTTTCATATCGCTAATGATCACGGGTTAGTAACGTGGGTTGTATCGGGCACACAGTGTGGGTCATCGTGCATTGTACCATAAATTGTTTTGACAAGAGTTTCGGGAAGTATGGGATTCTGCGAGAACTTGTTGAAAACGGTTCATGGTAAAATGAATTACCAATGGTATATGGTGTTTATTTATCCATTTCGATTACTATTGCTACTTAAACTTGAGATCTATTTAAAATGTCCTGCTTTTCCTTCAAAATGTTATATATGCTATTTGTGAAAATGAGACCAACCGTTTTATATGCTTTCCTAAACCTTGTTTGAGTTTGAGAAGATTTTGCTACAGAGCTTCGTGCTCATCCCCTACAATAAACATTTTTTTTCAGATTATGCTATAGAGGAGGAGCTTGGCGCTAATGAGCCGGGCCTTGGGGAAGCCTCATTAGAGGTGTACCTGGATCCCGAGTGGGACATTTAGAGATGTCCCTTTTATTTTTGTACTAGACTAGGAACCAATATGTACAAACATTGTAAAGTCTAGTTTCTTTTGAAATTCCGCTGCAATATATTCATGTAATTCTTTTGAGTTGTAATGGCCTTAGTTTGGCTTATTCTTTTGGGATGATTGTTGTGGATAGTATATAGGGTGAATGAAATTGTGACGCCCCAATCTCCGGGGGTCCTATATTAACCGTTGACCACCCGTCAACCCGCGGAAATAACCATGGATGTCACTCAACCTAACACCACGGTAGTAGCATCCCCTTAACCGGGATCTTAATTCACCATTGTTAACCGGATTCGATTATTCATTTGGGTTCAACCAATATTCGATATACCATGATTTATACTCCATTTACATCATTGGAGGGAAAGGAAACGTAGATTGAAAATAGGGCGAAGCAGTGTGAAAATCTGAAAATTTTGAAGAGGGTACCGGTACCCAGTACCGGTACCATTCAGTACCTACCCGGTACCGGTACTATCAACCCACTGGAAAGGGGGGTACCGGTGTCCAGTACCGGTACCATTCCGTACCGGTACCCGGTACCGGTATTGTCAACCCACTGGAAAGAGGGTACCGGTGTCCAGTACCGGTACCATTCCGTACCGGTACCCGGTACCGGTACCATTCAGTACCGGTACCCAGTACCGGTACTCTCTGCCCAGTTTTGCCATTTTCAACCATTTTTCATTTCCAATCCATTCAAAACCCTTCCCAATTCATCAAATACATGTTTGACAAGGATTTCCATATAATACATAACTTATACAAGTTCCAGTACAGTTCATTCCATAATTTACACATCAAAATGGAATTTTAAGAAAAGTTTTACAACACTCAAACCAAGGCCACAAGCCGGCCCCCTTCATGCTTGATGCTCTCCAAGTGAGCCATCCGCCGGTGCAAAACCCACACCTGAAATGTTTTTCCCATAAAGGGTGAGTCACGCTCAATAGGAAATCTTCCTACAGAGGCTACTCCCCAACCTAAGTGCATATGAATTGTGCACATGCAACAATCAACAAACATCAACCAATCCAACAAGAGTATACACTACTATGTTAGAATGCACCATGCTATGCCATGCCAAGATATGAGATGGAACTCACTCATGAACCTTAAACCGAGCCTTTACCGGCTCCCACCACACAATGCAAAAGCCAATGTGTATGAACCCGTCTATTGACGGAAAAACCCTCCCAATGATCGTTTGAATTAAAAGTTATGTCTTTATAAAAACCCAATCATTGTTTGAGGCTACCCATTGAATGGGTATTTTTATACAACAAAATCTTGTGTCTTCCTGGGCAACGGATTTTGGAATCGCACCGCCGGCTCCGTGGGCCTATCTACACTTTTTGGACTTGCACCGTAGGAGTGTATGAACCAGTGGTTCCGGGTTTTTCACCCGAGGGAGTGTCTAGCCCTACTTGCTTTACCCGACACAAGTTTTCCTTATGCAATGCAACCGTGCAACTCAGTCGGATCTTCGATCCCGACTCTCCCGAGTTCACATACCAACCACCAAGATTTGGTGTTTGATCCACAACTATTGCACACACCCACACTCATGCCTACGACCCATGAATGCGATGTCAACTCACACCCACACACACCCATGTCTTATGACCATGAATGTGATGTACCCATGAGAATGCAATGTAATGTATCATTGCACCTTATCCACATGTTCAATACGTATGAGTGTCATATGAACAATCACAAGATAAATCCACATATCCATGGTACTTCATATCATAAGCATATAAATACCACAATTCAACACTTTGTCAACATATATCACAAGTATGTGTACATCTACATTTCCTTACACATAACATCCAACAACAAATCCGAAAGCATGTTTTCACAATTCCCATGCAATTTAACACACTTAAATCCATATTGGCATTTAAACAAACACTATGCAAGCATACAATTATATAATCATAATCATGCTCAATTCTCCTCACATGGATCAAGAACTCACATAAGTGACTTCCACTCGATCAACTCAAGATAAAATTTATTCTATCTATTCCTTAATGTTCATATATCATACTTTCTCAAGAAATTATCAAGAACCATTACTAAATGTCCATTTCATTTAGGAGTTCACTTTACCCAATTTCCCATATCAATTTTCCATACTTCAAGCTCCTTTATAAAATTTACCCAACAAGTCAATATATACACCCATTTCATACCAACCTTGCTTAGCACATTTGGTACCCATTTCCCACACATGAAATACATTGGTGGTACATTAAACTAGAGAGTGTGATTTAAATCATGCTACCCATTCTCAATACCCATTTCACCCAAATAACCACAATAGGCAAGTGATACATATATATATATACACCTACCCATTCCATATAACCTTCCTAGGTTGGAAATAAACCTAAGTAGGAAGAAAACCCTACCTCCTGTAGCGTGTAGAATCGCCGTGGGAAGCTCCTAGAACTCAAAGCAAGCTTGAATCCTTCACTTCAAAATTTTCGGCCCTCCAACGTTCGGTGAAAACCGTCGTTTTTGGTATCCACGCGTAGCCCTCGACGCGTAGAGCAACTCTTGTTCTTGGCCCGAATCGATTTGAGCGCTAGAACGGAGTAGATCGTAGAGAGAAGGTGGAGTTTTCTCTCATTTTCCCTCTCTTCTTTTCTCTCGGCTGAAACCGGCTGAATGGTGAAGGAGAAGTCTGATTTTTCAGACTTTAGGCCCCTATTTATATTTTTAGGATACTTGGCCCACAATTGGCCACATGTCCTATTTAATTTCGGGTCCGTTTTAATCCCGAAACGACTAAATTTCGCTCCGGTTCAAGTTCGAATTATTTTTATTTCAACTTGCCTCTAATATTTCCCCAACTTTAAAATTTTATAAAAATTTCGTGTACAGGGTCACCCGGGGTCCGCTCGTCTCGTAAAACGCGAAAAATCCGACTATCTCGGAATTCAACGAAATTTGACGTGGTAACTAAATTTCGCGAGACGAATCCAACGGTGAAATCCGTTTCGTCATCCGAGATCTAGAAAAATTCAGTTTTTCAACTAGTACCGAAGTGGCAATTCACCTATTGCCCTTGTTCGTCAAAGTTTAAATTTTCCGGGGTTTCACAGAAATATTTTGGATTTGATGGTTAGATAGACCCGGTGTGGTCAATGTATTATAAATGTACAGGTTGTGAGTTTTGGGAGAACTTCCCGTACGAAGGAGACTCTGCCCGAATTTTGTTAAATTAAGAATGTTTCTTATTTGATGGATATATATATATATTTAGTTGCTCTCATGACAGGAATGGTTTCATAATGTAATGTCGTCCAGGGTGGTATTTGGGGCGTTACAAGCTTACTTATAAAGCCCAGCAACTCCCTCTCCCTCACCGATGTGGGAACCAGGATCTCACAATCCACCCCCCTTAAGGCTGCACGTCCCCGTGCAAGGCCCCACCCTCGGCTAACCGGGGAGAGTCGGCTCTGATACCAAACTTGTAACACCCCCCATCCCCTTGGTAGATATTGTCCGCTCTGGCCCCACCGGCCGCTGGCCCACCGGGCCGCACGGATTTGTTCCTCCCAGTTGACCCTGGGAAAACGCGTCTACCAAATTTAGGCGAGAGCTTACTTATAAAGCCCAGCAACTCCCTGTCCCTCACCGATGTGGGAACCAGGATCTCACAATTCAGACTCTACCTACTTTGGGGGGCCCACCTCTACTTCTCCCACACATTCCCTAACACATTCTACATGTAAGCATGCTCTCTTACACCTAAAACCTAACTTTGGAAGAAAAAGGCATGGAAGAGGAAGAGAGAGAAGGAGGTTGGTTAGTGAAGGCCTGACTGGTGTAGGCATGCCTTGGGGTTGCTTGTGGCAGTACCCAAAGACCTTCCCACTCATTGGAAGTCAGCCCACAGACCATAGGGGGACCATGGACGAAAATGGAAGCAATCCTTACACCATTATTCAGCTACACAAGCTTTTAGAGAGAGAAACTCCAAAGGAAAAAGATGAAGTTCTAGAGAGAGAAAGTTTGATTTTTGCATTTCCTCACCCATTTTACTTGTAGTAGGCTGAATTTCACTTATAATCTTTATTTCTTGCACTTTAATCTCATTTATTTCAAGTGGAATCAAGTTTAGCTTCGTCTTCTTGAATTTCTATGTTTACATTTGGGTTTTCTTTCCAATCTTTGTTGTTGGGTATGAATGAATTCTCTTTTGTAGTTTAAATTTTTATTGCATCAATACATGTTCAAGGCTTTACTTCATCTCTATTTCATCTCCATGTTTCTTTACACTATGCATGCTTTTGCTTTGAATATGGGTAGCTAAGCTCTTTGTTGGCTAATCCAAGGGGAACTTATTCTTGGGTATGCTAAATCAACTCTCCCTCATTCTCCCTTGTAGTGTAAAGTGTTTGGTTTGATTAGGTTAAGTGCGGACGTGGTTGTGCGCTCTTGATACACCATAGACTTGTCACAGGGTATGTTTGAGCCTACATCTCACATTAGTCCCTCACTTCCTACGAATCAATCAGACACCTAGGCACCATTGGTTGATTGAATTGAGTTGATTTTTCATTTCCATTGGAATGACCTCTACGGATTAGCCAACCTTGTTTGCATTGCATTTTTATCAAAAACTCCACTCACCAAAACACACAACTACAAGATTTTACACTTTTTCATTTCTTTAGAAAATCACCTTCACCACAATTCAACCTTCCTTCTCTGAGGAGACGACCTTGGAATACCCATTCCAGGTAAAACACGAGACTTGCAAGTCTATCTTCGCTTGGGGAGCACTTTTGCACACACACACATTTTCATTCACACACATGTTTTTCCCATTTCTAGCATCGAACCTGAGGGAGAGTGACACTCACCTACACACATAAGCCATATACACATTTGAGGGTTCGTGTTCGGTGATTAGGGTGAACGCAAGTCAAGCAACCCACATCAAGAAAGATCTGTGATTTTTAAATGGTCATTGGATGTGTAACATCAATCACGGGGACTTGGAATACCCGGATTCATACATATGACATTGTATTTATTATGGGAGTCGGTGAAGGCTCGGGTTGCCTTGCAAGTGTAAGTCTCACCTCATAACATGACATGGCATTATGACATTCATTCTTGAAGTTGTATGTTCTTGGATGAATGCTTGTTTGATTGTTGAATTGTATGTGAGCATTTCATATGCATCTAGGTTGGGGAGTGGCCTCTTTAGGAGATACCCTATTAAGCGTGGCTCACCCTTTATGGAGACAACATTTCAGGTGTGGGACAAGCGCCGGTGGACGGCTCTCACTTGGGACCTCGTTAATGAAGAAAGCTAAGTTGTGGCTTTAGATTACATTTTTGTAAAACAAATTGTGTAATCAGTTTTTGGACATGTAATATTGTTTAAAGGGTTGTGTAATGAACCTTTATGGACTATATTTTGAGTATAATTTGATGTTATATGAGTTTGGGTGAATGTTGTATGAGACTAGATGAGTTGAAATTGAAAAATGATTGAATTGAAAAAAAATTGGACTCATCTACTGGTATCACGTCTTGAGCTACCGGTAGTAGAATTCTAGAGGACTCAGCTACCAGTAGCATATAGACGACCTACCGGTAGCTCCGACAAAAAATTGCACTGTTAGCTTGTTGGCAGAGGGCTCAGCTACCGGTAGCACGTATATGAGCTATAGGTAGCTCCCCCAAAATTTTCAAAACTTTAAAATTACTTTGCCAATCCTTCGGACCTTGAGTCTTTTTTTGAAAGGATGTAAATTGAGTAATATTAAGGGAAAATTGATTAATATTGGACCTTGGAATGGTCAAGTGATTGAAATGTATATAGGTTATGCGTTTGGAAGTACCCGGTACAAGGAAGACTCTGCCCAAACTCTATGTTGTTTATGATCCCGGTGAAGGGGATATTATGATGTGGTGTTGATTTAAGCGATATTCACAGGTACTTCCGTTAGTTGATGGGTGATCAACGGGTTGAAAAAGGACCCATGATTTTAGGGGCATCACAAGGATGGTAGAGACCTCGAATCATTGTTGAAAGGTATATCATGAAGTTTCAGTTTTGAGCGAATTGACTTTTGAGTCAAACTTAGTTTCGGAGGTGTTTAAGCTTGAAAAGGGTGGCTAGGTGATTTTGTAATTGTTTTTAGGTCAAAATAAGGTCATCTTTGAATCTAGAAGGTCAAGAAACATTGAGAGAGGTAAAATGGGGTTTATTGTAAGTTTAGAAGTATTCTGGAGTTAAAACATATTTTTGGAGAGAATTTGGGTAGAAAAAATTTGACACTACCATAGTATTTTGCATATAACCATTTATCCCAATGTCCAATTGATTTGAAATTTGTAAAGTAGAAAGTAAACTTCAAGGGCTACACAAGTCTATTTCACAAGCATTTCCTGAATCCGATTCTATGTAAGTGAAAATCGATCCGGAAGTCTGGACAGAAAGTATCTAGCATTCGAACACCCCTTGGACAGTCTGGATGCCCATCCTGAAAATGAAATTTTGCGTTTCATCAGAATTAAGGAGAAACAGAGAATTAGAACCATCCGAACGGACCCATAACTGTCTGTCGCTTAAATGGCCCCGATCAGTTTTTTAAGTTTTCTCCATTTTTTACCCTATAAATACCCTCGGACTCTTAACCTATTTTTCATCCTATAAAACCCTATAAAGCTTGAGAGGGAGTAGAAGAGGTGGAACGGGAAGGATTCTTGTGTCAGGATTGATTCAAACGTGTTAGGGTTATCTTCAAACATCAAATTGAGGTAGGGGATTCTTCTTGAGTTCTCTCATTGAGACTTAAGGTATAAATATGTATGTTTTAAATCCTCTTGGTAGTTATATGATAAATAATTATGAGTTCTTGGTTTTTTTCGATTGAAATGTAATTTTTAACAAAATACATGTTTGGGTTCAAGAAATTCTTATTCTTGGTTTTCAAAATCCTAGTTTTTCTAAATACATGTTTTAATGCGAAAAAAAACATGGATTCTTGATTAAATTATATTTTTATCAAATACTTGTTTTATTCCCAAGAAATTATGAGTTTTGGCAAAATCCTAGAATTGTGATATCGAAATTGTTTAGGTTTTTTTCTATGATCTCTTGCATATTTTATTTCCTTTATCATTATTATACCTTGAGAATTGTGAAACTTGCTACATGGATTTTGATGGAACTTGTTGTTTGTAGAGTACATGATTTTTGGATAGAGTTTGGCTTTTATCTCTATATGGTTTGGGTGTGACAGACTTGAATTGCCTTCGAGAGCCTCCCTAGAGTGTTAGATGTTAGTTTATCCTAATGGGGATGAGGTCGTTTCCTAACACTTGTAGTGAGTTGGTACTTGTGAGATCAACCACTATTGTTTACATTGGTTCGCGACTGAGAGATGGTATGTCTTTTCTGGGAAGGATTCGTCAATTTTGGGTGAGGTGGTGTACGCCCTTTCTAAAGTGGTTAGTGATGTGGTCCTATAGGGAATTATTGATATTGTTGGTGGTTGTGATGGGTGAATGAGGTGGGATCATTATGTAGATTCCAGAGAAGAAACCAACATACATGAGATGCATGAGAAAAACTTAGATGTTGCAATTGAATTATCTATTGATTACTCTGATCTTTAAATTTTTATTCCTATTATTGACTTATTGTATTCCATGCACTTGAGATCATTATAACTGTCACTATTTTTCTTTCAAAATGGTATATATGCTATTTTCCAAAAGAGACTTGCCTTCTTTAAATTGTTTTAAAACCTTGTTTAGATGTGAGAGGGATTTCCTATAGGATTTTGCTCATCCTCTACAACTCCCCAATTTACAAATTTTGACATGGAGGAGAATATCGAGATAGATGAGCAAGTTGACTACGAAGTGATGGAGAATCAGGATGTGGACCCTTAAAGGAGTAGAGTTGTTTTATTATTGGTTTAGAGTTTGAGGGATTTTTATAAAATAATGTTTTAGCTAGTTTTAATCAGTCATATGCTAGATACATTTTGGTTTTTGATTGTAAGTTGAAAAAGTTACACTCTTTTTTTTGACTTAGTAGTTATTCCTTATAAGAGGATTGAATGATTTATTATTTAAATTGTTTTATTTAGTTTTTCTCATGATTAGATGATTTGTAGATAGTAATGTCTTCCCAGGTGGATATTAGGGCATTACAAAGTGTTATTAGAGATTAGGAATTAGGTCTTACATGCGAGCTGTAGGTTGTGGACTACTACTAGAGTATTAGGTTAGGTTGAAGAAACTATAGGCTTGAATTTTTTTAAAGCTATATGTTTATAAGATAAGTGTGAGTTGTTGCTTAGTTAGTTTAGGAATTATTTTTTTGTTCAAATTCATGAATTAGCTAGCTTAGAGGAATTGATGAAACTTCTGGGATGGATATGCTAGTTTTATAACATGTCATTACAGACTATTCTAGGAGACAAATGGTATTGTGATTTTTGGTTAATGACTGATGTTGGGCATAGATCCTTATGCAAGTGATATTACCTATATTGGAAATGGGTATGAGATATGCTTAGTGACAAAAGACACCCAAACTTGTATTGGACAACTGTAACATAACCATTAGTCATGCAGATTACCTTTCACTAATTGGACCATAACTTTGTGTTGGAAAGTCCAAATTGTGCACCTTTTTTTGCTAGAAGCTTAACTCATATATTTCAAAGCATATAGGTCACACATGCTAGAAATGCCCGAGTTAAATCAATTTATTCTCTGAAGTTGATCAAAAATCTATAATATGCTCTTTCTTGGACAATTTTAGGCTTTGATTTAGAGACACCCCCATATGGATTGAAGTGTTGTGATGGATAACAAGATAGAATGTGATTAAAATTTGGTGCCTTGTCGACTCAAAGTATTCTATGCTACTATTAGTATTGCTTATATTTTTGGAAGTCAAGGAGATGCGATAAACCAATTTGGATGTGTGGAGGTAAGGTCAACTTAGATGTTTTTAAGATAGAAGAAGCTTTGAATAATAAGGTTATAGAAAGTTATGTGTTTTACTCAAAAGTTATAGAAATTGAAGCGATATGGTAAAATAACCTCGAATGGGAGCCTATTTTTGGAATAATGAATGGAATTGTGGTTATAGGTCTTAAGTGGACTAGAGGTTGTTTCATAACGGCGTACTTGAAGTTACCAATATTTGTTTGAAAATATTATGCAGAGTTGATTAAATTATTTTGGAAGTGTTAATGGTTTAGAAGGGTCATACATAGCATACTCATTGAGAACGTTATACTTAGGTAATCTTATTTTGTTGTGGGCTTATTTCACTACACTTAGACTGTAACGCCCCAAAACACACCCTGGACGGCATTACATTCTAAAACATTCATATCATGAGAGCACTAATATAATTCCATCAATAAGAAAAATTTTCCATTCATCATCCATATAATTTACAATATCATCCAAAAAAAATAAGCCAAGCTATGGCATTTACATCTCAAAAGATCAAACGTAACTTAGCAGCGGAATAACAAAAGAAAACTAAATTTCACATGATTTCAAAATAAATTCTCAAGTCTAGTACAAAAGAAGCTATGTCTCTACAGGTCCACCTCGGGATCTAGATTTCCCTCGGGTGAGGTCTCCCAATACCCCGGCTCGTCAACTCCGAGATTCTCCTCTAGCACCAAATCTGAAAATGTTTAACTGTAGGGAGTGAGTACGAAGCTCTGTAGCAAAATCTTCCCAAACTCATACAAGGTTTAGAAAAACATATATAAAATGGTCGGTCTCATTTTACAACATAGCATACATAATCTTTGAAGTAAAACAGGGACATTTTAGAATGGATCTCAAGTTTAAGTAGCAACAGTAATTTAAATGAATAGTAGAAGAAACCAAGATCCAATACATATCCATTTCCCAAAGTATAAACCATTTTTCCCACAAGACCTTGTGGAATCTCATACTCCCACAAGTTCTTGTAGGTAACCATTTACCACAATAATACAATAATCCGTAAATTGAATATTCCACAACCATATGTATATGTATCTCAAACATGATGTAAGGCAAACCCCATGAATCAACACATTGAGTAATATCTAGCCCACACCCACCCACACAAATCTTATCAAAGATATCCATCCTTTAGGAAGGACGTATACCATACCAATGGCAGTGACGTATCCAACCCAGGTATTAGTATACTAACCCTCTGACACGGCACCCGTGAGCAATAGCGGTTTAGTCTTACCAAAGCACTAACCCCACTACGAGTGGTAGGAAAAATGCCAACCCACACGGAGCAAGCCACACGTCTACCCACTCTACGATATCTCGTCAAAGGCCACCCATGGTCATCCCACACTCATAAGAGATACAATACCAAACCCAATTTCACAATTTACAAGTATATCTTAAAAAAATCCCCAAATTGAGCATGTGACATTTTCAATAACCAACCAAGAAAAATGCAAGAGATCACAACAATATCATTTTATTACTCAACACAAAACACTATGATTTTGAAATCAAGAATAAAGGAAGAGTTCAAGAGGAAAACCCATCACTCTTGAAAACTAGGGTTTTTCAAACCAAAAAGAGATTTCATGGGTATTCAATCCTAACTTTGTGTAAAACATGTTAACAATTGCAAAAGAACCAAGAAACAATGAAGCCATAGCAAATACATATCATTAAGAATCAAAACATACATATTTATTAACCCTAACATCAATGTAAGAGAAAGAGAAGAAATCCCCTACCTTGGTGTTCTTGAAATCTAGGGTTTGATCTTGAATCACTCTTAAATCCTTTGTTTCTCCCTTTTGATCTTGTGTTTTCTCCTTCTTTATTCTTTTCTAAGACTCTCTCTAGGAGTTCAAGAGGTGTGGGTAAGGGTGTAGTGAAAGTGTAGAAGAAGAGAGTAGAAAAATTGTGTTCTTGAGGAATTTCGGTTTTGATCTCTATAAGGGTTAACTCTCTCAAGATCTTTGTGTTTTTCTCTCATTTTCTCTTCTCTTAGGGCTCTAAGATGTTTGGGGTGAGAGTGGGATGGAAGAATGGGTCAAATGAGGCTTAAAAGAGTGTTTTAAAACACCAAAATCCCGACTTTTATCGGGCGTACCGGTACGGTTTAGCTACTGGTTCGGGCGTACCGGTACGGTACCGTACCGGTACTGTGTACCGGTACACTTCGGCTACTTTGATTTCCAGGGCAGTTTTGACCCATTTAGAGGTCGAATTGGAAAATTTTCATGAGATACACTTGTGTAGCCCTAGATGTATACTATCTAATGTCAAAATTTCAGATCAATTGAACATCAGGATCAAAATTTATGACTTAAATACTAGAAGGTGTCCCAACTCCTTTTTACCCAAATTTTCTCTAAGTGTGTTTTCACTCCGGAATACTTCCTAGCTTCCAATACACCCCATATTACCTCTCCCAATTTTTTTCGACCTTCCAGATTCAATGGAGAACTTATTTTGACCTAAAAATATTTAGAAACTTCCATAATCCCTCTTCTCAAGTTTACACACCTTCGAAACTTAAACTTTCCAATCCATTCCTAAGCCAACCAAAACCATCTCAAACATCTCCAGCACATATTTCTACACATATCCACATTTTTACCACAATTATTTACTATATATCTATATACATATATAAAAGAAAAATGCGGGGTGTTACAATCCACCCCCCTTAAAGAAAGTTTCGTCCTCGAAACTTACCTCAAGTAGCGAACAAATATGGATACTTCTCCCACATTGCTTGCTCCGATTCCCATGTAGCTTCCTCCACTCCATGGTGTTGCCACCAAACCTTTACCAATCTGATAACTTTGTTGCGAAGCTCTTTTTCCTTGGCGTCGAGAATTTCTACCGGTTGTTCTTCGTAGGTTGCTTCGTCTGGAATTTCAATCTCCTCCAAATTCACGACTGGAGTTGCATCCGAGTGACACGTCCTCAACATCGACACGTGAAACACGCCATATACTCCAGATAGCTGGGCTGGTAGTCGAAGTTGATACGCCGCATTGCCTACCGCTTTGATCACTTCAAACGGTCCGGTATATCTTGGCGCTAACTTCTCCTTCTTGCCGAATCGAAACACGCCCTTCTTGTGTGACACCTTGGGAAACATGTAATCTCCCACTTTGAATTCCAAGGATCTTCGTCTGTGGTCCGCATAGCTCTTCTATCTACTTTGCGTTGTGCGTAGCCTCTCTCGGATGAGTTGAATCTTCTCCGTAGTTTCCCCATTGTAGTCCTTACTCCGTTAGTTCGCTGCGCACTCTGATATAAATTACAATCCACCAAAGGTTACAGTTGAAACCTAACCAGACTTGTCCTCCCATTTTTGCTTCCAAATCCATATACATTTTTTTTTTCAACGAAATAATTTAAGAAAAATTAACATAATATCGTCGAAAATACCATTTTAGTGGTCACTACCAATCACTAGAGTTTTGAATTCATGAGCAAATAAATAATCAAGCTTTGGAATCAAGAATAAATGGCTATCAAGCTTGGAAATCCAGAACAAAAGAACAAGCAAGGTTTGAAATTAATAACAAACAAATCTCAAGTTTTTGGAATCCAAAATAAAGGAATAATCAAGTCTCGAATTCCATAACAAACCCATATCAAGCTTTGGAATCAAAATAAGAAACAATCAAAGCTTGAAATCAAGAACAAAGTAACAATCGAGTCTTGGAGTCAATAACAGATGCATATCAAGCTTTGTAACCAAGAACTAAAGAGTATCAAGTTTTGAACTCAAGGACAAGGAGAAATCAAGTATTGAAATCAAGAGCAATTGAATGTCAAGTCTTGAAATCAAGAACCAATGAATATCAAGTATTGAATATCAAGAATAAATGAATCACAAGGGTTAGAATCAATAACAAATGAATATTAAATTTGGCTATCAAGAACCAATGGATCATCAAGCCTGGGGAAATTAAAAACAAAGGAACAACCAAGTCTTGAAATCAAGAACCAAAGGATGTCAAATATTGAATATCAAGAATACATGAATTACAATAGTTAGAATCAATCAAATGAATACCAAATTAGGCTATCAAGAGAAAATGAATATTAAGCTTGGAAATCAAGAATAAAAGCGTATCAAGCTTGAAAGTCATGAACAAAGGAGAAATTAAGATTTAACGGAACAATCATGTATGGAAATCAATAACAAATGACTATCAAGGTGTGAAATCAAGAACAAAGGATTATAAAGCTTAGAAATCAAGACCAAAAGAACACTCAAGTCTTGGAACCAAGAATAAAGAATATCAAGTATTGAATATTGAAAATAATTGAATCACAAGGGTAGAATCAATAACAAACGAATATCAAATTTTTGATACCAAGAACAAATGGATCATTAAGCTTAGGAAGTTAAGGACACGGAAACAATCAAGTCTCGAGATCAATAACAACGGATATCAAGCTTGGAATCAGAGATAAAGTAACAATCATGTATTGGAATCGATAACAAACGACTATCAAGGTTTGAAATCAATGACAGAGGCAAGATAAAGAGAAAACACCTCTCCCTTGAAAACTAGGATTTCAAGGGCATACCAAAAGGATTTGGTGGTCACCCACCCATAACATAGCTTAGAACAAATAATATTTAAGTTCGGGAATCAAGAACAAAGGAGAAATCAAGAGAAAAACACAGCTCCTTTGTAAACTAGGGTTTGAAGGCATAAGAAAAGATTTAGGGTTTACCCCACCATAATATATTTTGGGACAAGGTAGTATTATCCAGAATGGCAAGACATGATGATTCCATAGCAAGTAGATATAAATTAGAGTCAAAGATTACATATAAATAAACCCTACTGGTATCCCCTTGTTTTCCCTTAGGCAAGTTAACATATACAGTAAGTTCTATTTCCTCGAAACCCAATCCCAATTCCACAGCGTACACAGTACGTAGAAAAGAATAAGTCGCATAGGAATCCAATATAATTCGGGCCCAAGAATGGTAGAGAAGAACAATACCTTCCACAACGGCGTTGGAGGCATCTTCCTCCGGTTGAGTCAAAGCAAAAACCCTTCCTTGATTGGCGCCGCCGGGGGCTTGAGCTTGTAACGGTCTCTGTTGTGCTGGCCTTTGTAGAGGTGGCTTGTTTGCTGGTACTTGCTCGGTTGCTTGTTTGGTCCTTGGGGGAAACGAGGGGCATCTATGCTTGAAGTGCCCATACTCTCCGCATGCAAAGCATTGGCGCGGGTCAGTGCTTGTTCTAGTCTGAGTCACTTCATCTCCTCGAGCTGTCAGAAATCTCTGTCCACCTGCCTGGTCTGGACTTCGGTATGGTGCTGCTCGCTGCACTCCACTGGTGCTAGGGTCCGTCTTGATCGGACCTCCTCTCGCGAAGCTCTGTCGCCGCTGGCTGTCCTCTATCTCTCTCTCCACCAATGCAGCTCGGTCAACCAGGTCCCCATACTCCTGGATCTTGAGGGCCACCAACTTCTCCCGGATGACAGGCCTCAATTCCTGCTCAAAGCGTTTGGCCCTGTCGGCCTCAGTAGATATAAATCCCGTAGCATAACGAGAGAACTCATCAAACCTCCTCCCGTACTCGGCCACCGTCATACTGCCCTGTCATAGTGCAAGAATCAGCCTTCATTCGGTCTCTGACTGATTCAGGGAAGTACTTGTCTTGGAAGATTCGGTTGAACTCCTCCCAAGTGAGAGCATCGGTGTCCCTCCGTCTCTTAACCGAATCCCACCAATAGTCGGCCTCCCCCTCTAACAAGTAGGTCACCAAGCCAACCCTCAAGTCTTCGGCAACTCCCATGCCGTCACACACTTTCTTCACTCGCAGTATCCACCTATCCGCATCCAAAGAATTGGAGCTCCCTTGGAAATTGGGTGTACGCTACCTCAAGAATTCCCGAAGAGCTATCATCCTTCGGTCTCCGCTCCCATTGCCTGGTACTTGAGCGAGTGGATGAGCTCCATCATTATGGTTATTGTTCCCATTTTGGTTTTGTACCAAAGTGGTGAGCTCCCTCATGCATTGACATATGCCATTCAAGGCATCGGGAGGTGGTGGTGGTGGTGGATTGGCTTGACCTCCACGACCACGCCCACATCCACGTTCACGTACACTTCCACGTTCACGTACACGTCCACGTCCTCGTCCTCATTCACGTCCACGTTCACGTCCACGTCTTCGTCCTCGTTCACCGTCCATTTTGCACATCAATATACAACTTAGTTCATTGATGTACAAGATATAAACTAAAGTGATATGTAGGATGTCTTGATTTAAGCACAAGGCATATACAAAATTTAACTTAGCAATTTCCTTCACCCTAAACCTACATCTCTAGTGGTAATCCATAACCTACAGCTCCCATGTAAGACCTAAAGCCTAGGCTCTGATACCAACTTTGTAATGCCCCAAAACACACCCTGGACGGCATTACATTCTAAAACATTCATATCATGAGAGCACTAATATAATTCCATCAATAAGAAAAAAATTTCATTCATCATCCATATAATTTACAATATCATCCAAAAAAAATAAGCCAAGCTATGGCATTTACATCTCAAAAGATCAAACGTAACTTAGCAACGGAATAACAAAAGAAAACTAAACTTCACATGATTTCAAAATAAATTCTCAAGTCTAGTACAAAAAAAGCTATGTCTCTACAGGTCCACCTCGGGATCTAGATTTCCCTCGGGTGAGGTCTCCCAATACCCCGGCTCGTCAACTCTGAGATTCTCCTCTAGCACCAAATCTGAAAATGTTTAACTGTAGGGGGTGAACACGAAGCTCTGTAGCAAAATCTTCCCAAACTCATACAAGGTTTAGAAAAACATATATAAAATGGTCGGTCTCATTTTACAACATAGCATACATAATCTTTGAAGTAAAACAGGGACATTTTAGAATGGATCTCAAGTTTAAGTAGCAACAGTAATTTAAATGAATAGTAGAAGAAACCAAGATCCAATACATATCCATTTCCCAAAGTATAAACCATTTTTCCCACAAGACCTTGTGGAATCTCATACTCCCACAAGTTCTTGTAGGTAACCATTTACCACAATAATACAATAATCCGTAAATTGAATATTCCACAACCATATGTATATGTATCTCAAACATGATGTAAGGCAAACCCCATGAATCAACACATTGAGTAATATCTAGCCCACACCCACCCACACAAATCATATCAAAGATATCCATCCTTTAGGAAGGGCGTATGCCATACCAATGGCAGTGACGTATCCAACCCAGGTATTAGTATACTAACCCTCTGACACGGCACCCGTGAGCAATAGCGGTTTAGTCTTACCAAAGCACTAACCCCACTACGAGTGGTAGGAAAAATGCCAACCCACACGGAGCAAGCCACACGTCTACCCACTCTACGATATCTCGTCAAAGGCCACCCATGGTCATCCCACACTCATAAGAGATACAATACCAAACCCAATTTCACAATTTACAAGTATATCTTAAAAAAATCCCCAAATTGAGAATGTGACATTTTCAATAACCAACCAATAAAAATGCAAGAGATCACAACAATATCATTTTATTACTCAACAAAAAACACTATGATTTTGAAATCAAGAATAAAGGAAGAGTTCAAGAGGAAAACCCATCACTCTTGAAAACTAGGGTTTTTCAAACTAAAAAGAGATTTCATGGGTATTCAACCCTAACTTTGTGTAAAACATGTTAACAATTGCAAAAGAACCAAGAAACAATGAAGCCATAACAAATACATATCATTAAGAATCAAAACATACATATTTATTAACCCTAACATCAATGTAAGAGAAAGAGAAGAAATCCCCTACCTTGGTGTTCTTGAAATCTAGGGTTTGATCTTGAATCACTCTTAAATCCTTTGTTTCTCCCTTTTGATCTTGTGTTTTCTCCTTCTTTATTCTTTTCTAAGACTCTCTCTAGGAGTTCAAGAGGTGTGGGTAAGGGTGTAGTGAAAGTGTAGAAGAAGAGAGTAGAAGAATGGTGTTCTTGAGGAATTTCGGTTTTGATCTCTATATGGGTTAACTCTCTCAAGATCTTTGTGTTTTTCTCTCATTTTCTCTTCTCTTAGGGCTCTAAGATGTTTGGGGTGAGAGTGGGATGGAAGAATGGGTCAAATGAGGCTTAAAAGGGTGTTTTAAAACACCAAAATCCCGACTTTTATCGGGCGTACCGGTACGGTTTAGCTACTGGTTCGGGCGTACCGGTACGGTACGGTACCGGTACTGTGTACTGGTACACTTCGGCTACTTCGACTTCCAAGGCAGTTTTGACCCATTTAGAGGTCGAATTGGAAAATTTTCATGAGATACACTTGTGTAGCACTAGATGTATACTATCTACTGTCAAAATTTCAGATCAATTGAACATCAGGATCAAAAGTATGACTTAAATACTAGAAGGTGTCCGAACTCCTTTTTACCCAAATTTTCTCTAAGTGTGTTTTCACTCCGGAATACTTCCTAGCTTCCAATACACCCCATATTACCTCTCCCAATGTTTTTCGACCTTCCAGATTCAATGAAGAACTTATTTTGACCTAAAAATATTTAGAAACTTCCATAATCCCTCTTCTCAAGTTTACACACCTTCGAAACTTAAACTTTCCAATCCATTCATAAGCCAACCAAAACCATCTCAAACCTCTCCAACACATATTTCTACACATATCCACATTTTTACCACAATTATTTACTATATATCTATATACATATATAAAAGAAAAATGCGGGGTGTTACATAGACTCTCTGAAGTATTAACAATCAAGAATCTCTTGGTTGAGTATGAAGTTAGTAGTTGACTTGTATTTAAAAATTTTGATTGGACATGGAGGTCAATTTCTGAAAATGAACTTATAGACCTGTAAAAAGGAAAATCTAGGGATCCTGATTAAGTTGTGGAAGTTACCTTTAACTCTTGATATTGTAGGATTAAAGCTTATACATGTTTAAAAGATTGAGGTCAGATATAGTAGACAATTGTTGAAATATGGGTGACTTCAATGCTTGGTGTTAACTTCTATCGTTTTGTGGGATCTTTTAAGGTTATTGGATCTACGTGGTGGGAATCGAAAATTCTTTTTTTATCATTAATATTTTTATCCATCATTCAGATAGATCTGAATAGGTCGGAGTTGATGATCATTGGTATGACAGGAATTGGAGGTTGTAATTCCTGAAAAATAAATCTTTACGTTCAGTTGTAATGCTTGAAGGATATGATCTAAGGAATCAATGTCAATAATTATACAGATTAGTTCACATGAGTGGAAAAACTTTTAAGTGAATGTTTTGGATAAAAGGCTAAGGTAAGCCTAGTAACTAGCAAATCATTATCGTCTTGGATTTTATAAATAATTGTTAAGGTTTCTGAGGACTAATGTGGTTAAATTGAGGAACATTGGTTGACTCTTTAGAATTTCTTATCTCATGGCTAGTTCAGACTTGTGGATTGGTGGATTAAAATTTATATCAGAGTGTGTAGCGAGCCATTTGATTAGATTTAATATTATTAGGATTAACCATTAATTAAAGTTACATTGGTGATTGTAAAGACTAAAAGTTTGAAAAGTTAGAATCAATCTCTTGTATAACTAGGTGCGTAGTTTGATGGTTATAATTGTTGAGAACCTTGTGGTGTCCATCAAACCACTAAAACTAATTATTGTTTATAGGCTTTAATAGTGCAAGAGTGTCATGGTACCTTTAATAAATGCAATGGCGAGATCTAATATGAGTAAAGATGAACCAAAGTATAATGAGAAATTGTATATGGGTGTGCAATTTAAGAATTGGTCCTAAAATATTGATTTATGTGAGAGTGTATAGTTGGAAAGCAAAATTATTAGATTTCAAATATTGTGAGTTCCTCTTGCCTAGTGAGGGACAAATGCATTAAGAAGGATGATCTATTTTAGGAATCAAGGTAAATCTTACCATAAGGTCATTACTAAGTTTTGTGTTCTACCATAATTCTAGTATAGGAGAGATGAGTAACCCTCTTAGTGGAATGACATTTGTAACGCCCTAAAATCCACCGTGGAAGATATTACTATCTAGAAACTACTCAATCATGAGAGCAACTAAGAATAACCATTAAATAATAAACCATTCATCCATCTGATAAATAATAAATATTAAAGTCAATGAAACATTGGAACTTCTCCAACTTACAATTCAAAACCAAATAGTAACTAGCAGAAGAATAATTAAAACTAGTTGAAACATTGTTCCATAGAAATCTCTCAAATAAAATAAGCTAAACTAAAACGAAGCATCTCTACGCCTCCACTTTAGATCCTCATATTTACCTCTCCATTCTCAATGTCGACCTACTCATCTAATTCGACATCCTCCTCTCTGCCAAAAATCTATAAATGTGTTGTAGGGGGTGAGCAAAAGCCCGTAGGAAATCCCTCTCAAATCCCAACAAGGTTTTAAAACAACATAAAGAAGGCAAGTCTATTTTGAAACATATCATATACAAACTTTTGAGAGTAAAACCATTACAGTTGTAATGATCTCAAGTGTACGGAATACAATAAATCAATTATAGGAATTAACATGCAAGAAATTAAAACAATCAATAAATAACTCAGTAGCACCATCCCATAGTCTCATTTATGTTGGTTGCTTCTCAGGAATCTACACAAAGTTTCAACCTCGTTCACACACCACAATCACACAATCTCAATCATTCCCCGCAGTCCAAATCACTAACCACTTTAGGAAGGACGTATATCGTCTCCCACGACATTCACGAATCCTTCCCAATAAAGGTATACCATCACTCAGCCTCGAACTTACATGAACAATAGTAGTTGCTCTCACAAACAACAATCCACTACAAGTGTTAGAAAATCATCTCACCCCCATTTGGATAGACTAACCTCTAAAACTTTACGGCAGCTCTTGAAGGCAATTCAAGTCCGTCACATCCAAACCATATAAGAGATGAAATCACAATTTTCTCAACAACCACAATCTTAACAAAGCACAATTTCCATTCATAATTAGAGTATATCAATTGCACAATTCTCAATATCCTACAGTAATAAGGAATTAAAATATGCAATAGATCATATGAAGAATATGTTCACAATTTTGATATCAAAATTCTAGGTTTTTGCCAAAAATCATAGTTTATTGGAATAAAAATAAGTATTAGATGAAAACATGATTTAATCAACAATGGGAATTTAGAAATCAAGAATCCATGTATTTTTCACAATCAGGCATGTATTTTGCAAACTATGGTTTTGGAAATTGAAGAACAAGTATTCCTTGAACCCAAACATATAGTTTGTTAAATATCACGTTTCAATGATAAAGAAACCGAGAACTCAAATATATTTATCGTAAAGCTATCAAGAAGATTGAAAACATACACATATAATACCCCTAAGTCTCAATGAAAGAACCCAAGAAAAATCCCCTACCTTGATTTCGTAGTTTGTGTGTAAACCTAGCGTGTTTGATTCGTTCCAATGTGAAAATCCCCTTCAATCTTGTATTTCTCATTTTCTCTCTTTCTCTTTGAGGACCTCTAGGGTTAAGTACTGCTGAAATAGGGCTAGGGAAAACGTCCTTGGGTATTTATAGTATGAGAAAACAGTCTAATTGGCAACAGACCTGAAACTCAAAATCGAGGCAGTATGTAGAGGCTTGACGTTTGAACTATCTACCTGACGTTAGAACCTAATATTGGCTTTCAAACGTTGTTTTCTCCCAGTACTTTTGCTTTTCAGTAAGTGTTTCTATCAGACAGAAAAGTACTAGGACTAACTATCGTTCGAACGGATCCATTCATGTTCGAACGGACTCCAATTTTTAGCTGAACTTCCAAGGAAGGTTTACCAAACATAGAGGTCTATTTGGAAAATTTTGTGAAGTACAGATTTATAGCCTTGAACGTCTAGTATCTATTGTAAAAATTTCAGATCAAACGGATATCAAAGTAAAAAGTTATAGTCCAAATACTAAGGCAGTGTCAACTTCCTTCATTACCGAATTCTCTCTAAAATGTGCATTAACTCCTGAATACTTCCTAACTTCTAATATTCATCATATTATGTTTCCTAAAGTTTTTATTTCTACTCTTACAATCTATATAGTTCATTCTTAAGTCATTGCATATATGAGCATTACAACATAATCACATCACTATATTAAGATATACATGTGGAGGTTTACAATCCACCCCCCTTAAAGAAAGTTTCGCCCTCGAAACTTACCTTGGGTAGAGAACAAATGAGGGTACTTCTCTCGCATCTCCAACTTTGGTTATCATGTAACTTCCTCCACCCCATGATGTTGCCACAAAACCTTCACCAGTTGGATTACTTTATTGCGAAACACCTTCTCCTTGGTATCTAGAATCTTCACTGGTTGTTATTCATAGGTTACTCTGTCTTGAATTTCAATTCCTTCTAAATCCACGACATGCATTGTATCAGATTTTCATTTTCTTAACATTGATACATAGAACACATCGTGTACTTCGGCTAGTGATTAACGCTTAAAAGTATGTAAATTGAATCTGGATGTAGGGTTAGCTATGTGTGTAAATTAGGTTAAAATGATTCATTTATAAAGTATTAGGGTTAATGTGTAATTTGTACGTTTTGTAGGGTTTTAAGCAAAAATATGAAAATTCAAGAGGATCAAAGTGTAAAGGCTAAAAGAAGAATTGGAGGCAAGTGCAATTACCAAGTCAAACAAGGAAGGTAGCCAAGAATGAAAACTAGAGGTTTGCCACCGTCCGAATAGTGGTGGTGGCGTCCGGACGGTGGCTAAATCGTCTTTGCCTCTTCTCTTCTCCCATTGGTCCAATTGTGCAACAAAACACCTTCATTGGATGCTTTAGGTGTCTGCCACCTTAAAGCCTCCCTCCGACACTTATAAATAGCTTGCTTCAGCCATTTCAAAAGGGGAGGACAGGGGAGTTCAGTCCAGTGCAAGAGTGAAGAAAGCAAAGAAAGAAAGGAAGAGCAAAGCCCTACCATAATTACTTCTCAGCCAAAAAATTTCTCTACTTCTACATTTTTGCTTATCCTTTCTACCTGGAGGGTTGAACCTCTCCCACTTTTATGCCCTAGCTGGTAATAAGAGTGACAGTGTTTCAGCTATTCCTTGGGGAAGGACGTGTTGTATTTTGTTTTCAGTTGTAATGGGATCATCTCACTCCTTCTGCTCGTCTATAGCGATGAGGCGTGAGTAGTCCATTTATACTCTTCGATGAAGGGTGCATGATGAGCACAAAATATTGTATATTTGATGGCCTCATTACATGCATTTTAAACTCAACTTTGTAATTAATTACTTAGAGTTAGCCGAAATTATGAATAATGTTGAAATCTTGTGGTTGCAGATAATTATAGCTTAAATGATGGATTTTAGAACCTTGCAACTAAGTGTGGATGTGTGGTGAAGACATAGACACATTACATGAGGATTTGGAGGCTTAAAAGTGAAAGAAATCAAGGAGGTATCGGCGCTTGGTAACAAAGGCACCAGCACCCACACCATTTGGTTGCAGTACCTCGGTTTTCCTCCTTTTTGACCATGCTCCACTTCGAATATGAAAAAAGTTGTAGATCTAGATGTCTTTTGTATTGTATCAAAATTTCAGCTCAATCGTACGGTTGGATCAAAAGTTATGGCAATTCTACGAAAAATGATTCGGAGTAGAAACCGTACCGGAAGGCCGTACCGGTACGCTTCACTTGCTGGAGTTCACAGTACCGGTACGCTATGCTAAACAGCCCAGATCGCCTGCATCTCATGCTCCACTTGCTTGGGGGTCCCACCTATGATTCTCCCACTTGCCCCCTGACATTTTCTACATATTTACATGCCTCCTACACCCTTGTTGAAGACTTTGAAGGCAATGACATGAAGGAGGATGAGAGAGAAGGGTGCAGCCATGATGGTTGCAGGCTAAGCTTGTCCTAGCCTGTCAAGGGCCATCATCTCACCTCCCATTGATGGGAGGCCTGCACATACATGCTAGAGACCCCTATGGACCAAAATGCAAGGCTCTCACACTCCATATATTCAGCATTCCACAAGCATTTCAAGAGGGTGGCTACCTAAGCTTAGGATTAGTCCAAGGAAGAAGATGATGAATAGTAGATAGAAAACTTAGATTTTTGCATTTTCTTCCATCCTTTCACTTGTAATTTATTGTAAGACTCTCGTAACCTTCATTTAATGTCCTTAATGTCATTTATTACAAGTACTCTGCAAGTTTAGTTACATGTTCTAGATTTTACCATTGTTGTATTTAAGTTTTCTTCGTTTCAAGTTTAAAATTGGGTATTTAATATTTTTCTTCTTAGTTTAAGTTTCCTTGCTTTAAGTTAAGTTTCAATCTTCATTTCTTCATTATGTCACTTTACATTATGCATTTCTTTCTTGTTTTCATGAGTAGCTAGATTTTAAGTTGGCTAATCCAAGGAAGACCTTCTCTTGGGTGTGCCATTTCAACTCATTTTCTTTCCTCCTCTCAGAGTACGGTGGTTCGGTTTGACTGGGTTGAGAGTGGATGCGGTTGTGAGTCTTTGATATCCCGTAGGCCTAGTCACCGGGTTATGCTTGGATCCTCACCTCCATTTCGTCCCTAACTTCCCAGGAATCAATCGTTCATATAAGCTCTATTCGAGGAAGGCTTCGAGTTGATTTGGGATTCCCATTGGAATGAGCCCTTTGGATTAGCCAACACTTGTTTTATTTCATTTTCATCAAGAACACAAAATCACAACAACTCAAAACCAAAAGATTTTACACTTTTTCTTTTTGACAGAATCACCTTCACACACTTGAACTTTCCTTCCCTGAGGAGACGACCTTGGAATACTTTTCCAAGTAAAACACGACAGTCAAAAGACTACTTGCGCTTGGGGAGCACTTTTGTTCACCACACACACATTTGTACATTTCATTCCATTTTCATTACCACCATTCTGTTGCCCTATTTCCCACATCATTCCGAGGGAGAGTGACACTCCCTTCACACATACACCATATACACATTGAGGGATGATATTAGGAGGTTAGGAACTACAACGGTTTTGATCAAGCAGTGCATGCATGTGTAACACTATTTTAGTTATGGAAATGCCGATGTTTTATTTATGCGTTAATGTTTATACCTCCCCTTATTTGATGAATGGTTACTTTTATAATATGCTCATGGTTATGATCACCGAGCAAAGCTTATTGATATATACCATTCTATCTATTATTATTTCGTACTTCATGCATGATACAGTGATCCACGTAGTTGGGCTTTATGCAACAAGCGGGAGATTGGTTATAGACGGGTTAAATCTCGCTATAGTCAATGTTTTGATTCAATGCATAAACCAAAACTCCATCATCATTGAATCATCAACCTGCTGATTGAATAGCTAGATTAAACATTTTGGAATGGTTAATCTTCAGGTTTACCAAGGTTATTTGATTGATGCATGATACATAGACCTTCCAGCTAACCTAACCAATTGTTGTGTTATGGTTCAATATACATCAAACCTACCGGTTGACTTTTCAGTAAAATGGGAGTTAATTGTGGTGGTAAGGCGGCATTTTCATAAACAAATAGTATAATGGTATATATCAAAGTTTTAGTTAAGTGTGGGAGTTAATTGTGGTAAGTTTTAATTGTGGTAAAGATCCCCTGTACTGAAGAGTACTTTTTATCTTTGATCAAAAAAAAAAAGAATACTTATCATTGTTTTTCAAAGTTTTAGTTAAGTGTTTATTTGAAAATTATAAGCTCACGCCATGAGCTATTGTGTTGCACACTACACACACGACAAATTTATCATTTTTGCTTCAAATACTGACAGTTAGCTCCCTATGGGTTCGACCTCAGACTTAATCGAGAAATATTGCAATTTTGCTTGATCCGCTTTGGCCATAATCTCCGACCATGATTCCGGTAATGTGTATGTGGCTTATATGGTTAGGTGAGTATCACTCTCCCTTGGATATCATCCAAGAAATGGGAAAAACGTGCGTGGATGAAAAAAAATGTGTGTGTGTGCAAAAGTGCTCTCCAAGCGAAGAGAGACTTTCGAGTGTCGTGTTTTACTTGGAATGGGTATTCCAATGTTGTCTCCTCAGGGAAGGAAGGTTGAACCGTGTGAAGGTGATTTTGTAAAAATGGAAAACTGTAAAAATCTTGTGAATTTGTGTTTTGGTGAGTGAAGTTTTGATTTAAAATGTAATGAAAATAGGGTTGGCTAATTCGAAGAGGTCATTCCAATGGGAATGCCAAATCAAATCAAAACATTATTCCAATGGTACCTAGGAGTTCGATTGATTCGTAGGACGTGAGGGACTAATGTGGTGTAGGCTCAAGCATACCTCGTGACAAGTTTATGGTGTATCAAGAGCTCACAACCTCGTCCGCACTCAACCTAGTCAAACCGAACACATTACAGTACGAGGGAGAATGGAGGAGAGTTGAGTTAGCATACCCATGAGGAAATATCCCTTGGATTAGCCAACTTAAAGCTTAGCTACTCATATTTAATGCAAAGACATACATAATGTGAATAGAGATTATGAAGACATGAAGATTGAAATTTGTATTAAAGCAAGAAAAGTTAAACTACAAAGAAGTTCATTTAATACCCATTGGAAAAGCTTGAGAGGAAAAACTTAAATACAAACATGGTAGAATCTAGAATATGTAACTAAACCTGAAATACACTTGCAATAAATGAGATTAAAGTGCAATAAATGAAGATTACAAGAGTATTACAACAAGTGAAATGGGTAAAAAAATGCAAAAAATATACAATTTCTCTCTCCAAAACTATGTCTTCTTCCTTGAGCTTCTCTCTCTATGTGCTGAGTAATGGTCTTCAATAGTGTAACCCTCTGCATTTTCGTCCATGATGCCTTATAGCATGTGTGTGCAGGTCACCCATCAATGGGGGGGCTGAGTTGATGGTTTGGACTGGCTAGGACAAGCCTAGCCTGCAACTTTCCAGGCTTCCACCTTCTCTCTCATCCTCATTAATGCATTGGTTTCCAAAGTAAAACCTCAAGTGTAAGGAGGCATGTATTTATGTAGAATGTGTCAGGGGACAAGTGGGAGAATCATAGGTTGGACCCCCAAGTGGCAGAGCTTGAGTTGCAGGGTGTCTGACATTTGTGGGCAAAACCTTCTAGAAGGTCGATACAAACCTTCTGGAAGGTTTTGACAGAGGCAGAGGAAAAAGCTATCCAGTAAGCGTAACCTTCCGGAAGGTCGATACAAACCTTCCGAAAGGTCTTCTTCCAGTGTTCAAAATCTTCCCAAAGGTTTTGGCAGGGGCATAGGTAGTTCAATGTGCAAACCTTCCGGAAGGTTTATTGCCAAACCATCTAGAAGGCTTTCTCCTAATTTGCCTTTTTCTTGATTTTTTTCACCTTCCAAACCTCCCTTTAAGCCTCCCCTCATCTCCATTGAATTTGAGCACTACAATGAGGGCTTAACTCAAGCCATTTCCAACTCTTTACCTACAATCACACATCAACATCATTAATTATTTGTTTAATTGCATTTCCTCCCATTTCCACCACAAAAAACAAGTATAAAAGGGACCATGACCAGAGTAGGATTGGTTTTGCTTAGGTGGAAAGGGAGGCGACATTGAGCTAGACCCATGAGGCGTAGGGTTTTCATTCTTCCAACTAAAGTTTGGGTGATTGCTCCAACCCGGATTATATGTATTGGAATATGGAGAGAATGATTGCCTCCATTCACTTGCTTATGATAAACCTCTTTGAGTGCTGGAATGTTTGGACACTCTGAGATAGAATGCTCAACAGTTTCACATATAGAGCAACACTCCTCGGCCTTAGCAATGTTAGACACCTCATGCCTCTTATTCACCTCTAGACTCTCCACCTTGCGAGACAATTTTGTGATTTTGGCAAGTAAGTCTTCTTGGTCACGCAAATTATGCATCCCTCTCCCACTAGGTTGACTCCCCGGAGAGGACCTTGGCACATTAGTGTGATCCGTAATATTCCATGATTGAGCTTTTTGTGCCAATGTATTGAAATATTCAAGGGCCTCATCGGGATCCTTGTTTAGAAACTCTCCATTGCACATCATGTATATGAATTGTCGATGGGCCGATGTAATTCCTTCATAGAAGAAACTAACCAATCGCCATGATTCGAATCCACGACGTGGAATGGATTGTAGCAATTCCTTGTATCGATCCCAACATTGATAAAACTTGTCATTGGATTTTTCCAAAAAAAAAATTGAATTTCTTTCTTAAGAGTAGTGGTCTTGGGCACCGGAAAAAATTTGTTTAAAAATTCAAAAAGTATTTGTGCCCAAGAACTTACCGATCGGGGTTTCAATGAGTTCAACCAAGTTCTGGTTTTTTCTTTGAGGGAGAAGGGAAATAATTTCATGCATGCTATGTCTTCCATGACATGATTTGTGATGAATGTTGCAACAATTTCCTCAAATTCCTTAATGTACAAATAAGGATTTTCCCTTTCAATTTCATGGAATTGAGGAAGTAGTTGTAACATTCCCAGCTTAACAAGGAAGACATGAGCTTGGACCGGTAGTAGTATGCACGAGGGGGTGGTGCTTCGGGTTGGTTGGAGATAATCCCTCATTGACCTCGCCGGAGGATCAATTTGGATATTGTTTCCCTCATTTCTTGGAGGGGGAATTGCATTCGGGGGTTTGGCATTCTAGGGTTTTTCATTCCTCCGCACCTTGGAATATTAGCACCATCATCTCCGAAGTTGTCTCCGGCATCCTTGGGTGGGTCCTGGTCAAGATTCATATTTTGTCCTATGGCACGTCTCACTAATCCATTTTGGTCGTCCCGTCCCCACATACAAAAACACTATCTACAATTGAAGGGAAAAGTATACACAAATATATACAAAGAAGCAACGTACCTCGGCCCGTGATGAGAATCACGGGACTCACCTCCGTTTTTCGAATCACCTTCTAATTCGATGCTTAGCCTTCCCCGGTAACGGCGTCAAAAATGCTTTGATTGCGGTTTTCCCTAATCTTCAAACACAATCACATTTATGTGTATATGGCTTATATGAGTAGGTGAGTGTCACTCTCCATCGGGTTTGATGCTAGAAATAGGGAAAAACGTGTGTGTGAATGAAAATGTGTGTGTGCAAAAGTGCTCCCCAAGCAAAGATAGACTTGCAATGTCATGTTTTACTTAGAATTGAGTATTCCAAGGTCGTCTCCTCAGGGAGAGAAGGTCAAATTTTAGTGAAGGGTGATTTGTGAGGAAATGAAGGTTGTAAAATCTTGTGAATTTTGTGTTTTGGTGAGTGGAATTTAGATAAAATGCAAGAAAACAAGGTTGACTAATCCAAATAGGTCATTCCAATGAGAATGTCAAATCAACTCAATTCATTCAACCAGTGGTGCCTAGGTGTTTGATTGATTCATAGGAAGTGAGGGACTAATGTGGAGGTGTAGGCTCAAGCATACTCCGTGACAAGTCTACGGCATATCAAGAGCTCACAACCACGTTCGCACTCAACCTAGTAAAACCAAAAACTTTACACTATGAGGAAGAATGGAGGAGAGTTGATTGAGCATACCCAAGAAGAAATTCCCCTTAGATAGGCCAACTAAAAGCTTAGCTACCCATAGTCAAAGCAGGAACATACAAAATGTAAAGAGACATGGTGATGAAATAAAGCTTAAAACTTGTATTGATGCAAGGAGAAATTAAACTACTAAAAGAAAATTCATTCCATACCCAAATAGAAAGCTTGAAAAGAAAAACCCAAATGTAGACATGGAAATTCAAGAACATGAAGCTAAACTTGATTACACTTGAAATAAATGAGATTAAAGTGCAAGATGTAAAGATTACAAGTAATTTAAAGCTTACTATAACTGAAATGGTGGAGGAAATGCAAAACCCTAACTTCATCTTCTTCCTTGGAGCTTCTCCCTCTACACGTGTGTAAAACTGAATAAATGTAAAAGCTTGGTCAAAATTCATCCATACCCCCCTTGGTCTGTGAGAACTGAGTTCTTATCCATGCTTCCCCCAACCACTCCTCTTCTCTCTCCTCCTCCTCCATTTTTTCTTCCAGAATCAGGCTTTAGGTGTAAGAGAGCATCATATTGTGTCGTAGATGTCAGGACATGTGTGGGGTGACAAGACGTGGGCCCCCGAAGAAGGTGGAGTTGAGATTACAGGCTTCTGGCGTTTCTGGAAAAAACCTACCGGTAGAACGATCATAAAACCTACCGGTAGAACAATCATAAAACCTAATGGTAGGTTTGTTCCAGTAGGCAAAATCTATCGGTAGGTTTTGGCAGAGGTTGTGGTAGAAGATATCCAGTGCACTAAACCTACCAGTAGGTTTTGATGAACTTCTACTGGTAGGTTTTCTCATGTTTTGTCATTTTCTTGGTCTCTTGATGTCCCAAGCAATTCATTAAGTGTAAAACCCGGGAAATTTGAACTTTTTCCAAAAAGGGCAAAATAGTAATTTGCCACTATAATGCGTATTTAAAATACTCATGTTCTAGACCCCGGATGAGAAAACGGAGTTCGCTGTTGGATTCGTATCGCGGAAACGAGTCACCTTGTCAAATTTCGTTGAATTCCGAGATAGTCGGATTTTGCACGTCGTTCGAGGCGACTGCGTGACGATTTACCTCACGAACGTCCCCATAAATAAATTTTATAAAATTTCCTTAAAATTAAGTTAAAGTTCAAATAAAATTAATTTGAACTTAAACCGGGATCAAATAAATCGTTTCGGGACGAAATCGGACCCGATTAAGCGAGGGACACGTGGCGCGACGTGGGCCGAGTATTTAAAACTATAAATAGGGGTAAATATCTGGAAAATCAGATTTTCTTTCCCCTTGTGTTCTTGTTTGGCCGGCCAAGAGAGAGAAAAGAGAGAAAACCTAAAACTCCAAGCTTCCTCCGTCGATTCTCGGACTTCCGTCGCTCGGAATCCGTCGAGCCAAGAGTTAAAGTCGATCCTCTCGACGAGGGCTTCGACTACGTACCAAAAACAAGGCGTTTCACCGAATATTCAAAGGGAGAAATTTTGGAAACCAAAGCTTTTGGGCTTGTTTTGGTGCATAGAGGTTGTTTACACTTCTATAGAGGTAGGGGTTATTCCTATCTTGGATCATTCTACCCTAGGTGTAGCTAGATTAAGGATATATATATATATATATATATGCATGTGTAATGATGTATACATGTGTTTATGGTTATGAGAATGAAAAGGTGAGCATGAAATTGGCTTAGGCTTGTGGCTAGCTAAATTTTGATATGTGGAAGTTATATGTGATTCAGTATAAAACTTGGTGATATTGAAGGCAATGTCTTGTGTGTTGGAAGTTGTTGCTTTGCTTAAAATGAGAAAATATGTTAAATGTCTTGGTTGATGAAATGAGATTCTTTCAATGTTATTGTGATAACATGTTTATGTGTAGAGATGATTAAATTTATACTCTATGTTGTCAAGACATGACTTTGATAAGTTACATGAATATGATATTGGTAGTTATATGCACTTGATATAATTGCCATGAAGTTACGATGATGTAAGGAAATTATATGCTTATGATCTAAATTCCATGGTATGTGGATATATTGCTCATTTTACACCATTGTACATGGAGCATGTTCATGGCATCACATTCATGGGGCAATTGCATGAGTGTTGGTGTGTGGGAGATGCATAGATTTAATCAACACCTTGTTTGGTGCTTGGTATGTGAGCTCGGGAAAGTCGGGATCAAAGATCCGACTGAGTTGCACGGTTGCATTGCATAAGGAAAACTTGTGTCGGGTAAAGCAAGTAGGGCTAGACACTCCCTCGGGTGAAAAACCCGGAACCACTTGGTTCAGTCACTTTGCCGGTGGTGAAATTCCAGAAAAGTGGCATGCCCACGGAGCCGGGGTGAAATTCCAAAATCCGTTGCCCAGGAAGACACAAGATTCTGTTGTATAAAAACACTCATTCAATGGGTAGATTCCAATAATGATCGGGTTTCATAACGATCATTGGAAGGATTTTTCTGTCAATAAACGGGTTGCATTACACTTTGGCGTTGCATTGTGTTGTGTGAGTCGGTGAGGACTCGGGTTGAAACGCATGGGTGAGTGTCACTTCATTCCATGGCATAGCATTGTTGCATTCCATCATAGAATGCATAAGTATGAAAAATGTTTAGTTATATGTTTATGTGAAGATTACATGAGCATGTGCATCTAGGGGAAGAGTAACCTCTATAGGTTTATCTCTACTGGGCGTTGTGCTCACCCTATACGGGAAACATTTCAGGTGTGGGGTTTACACCGGCGGATGGCTCACTTGGAGAGCATCAAGAATGATGGGGGCCGGCTTGTGGCCTTAGTTAGAGTTTTTGTAAAAACTTTTGTATAAATTCCATTTTGATGTGTAAATTATGGAATTAAATGTAATGGAATTTGTATAAGTTGTGTATTATATGAAAAATCGTATTATACATGTGTTGGATGAGTTTAGGAATGTATTAGAATGGATTGGAAGTGAAAAACAAAGGAAAAAGGCAAAACTGGCAAAATCGTACCGGTATGCGTACCGGTACGTAGACAGACAGAAGACAGAGCGTACCGGTACGCGTACCGGTACGCCGATGTCCAGTGGGTACAGCGTACCGGTACGCGTACCGGTACACCCTCCAAAACTCAGAAATTTTTTTTATTTTTGTTTTCTTTGCCAAGCCTTTGGGCTATGTTTTTCCTTCCCTCCAATGATCAAATTGGACCCTAATGGGGTATGAATCATGGGGAGTTGGATTGGGGTTGGATCAAATGAATGTTGAACCGAATTTTCATTGTGGATTATAACCTCGGTTTAGGGATGTTATTGATGTGGTGTCGGGTTAAGCGACATCCACGGGTATTTCCGCGGGTTGATGGGTTGTCAACGGTTAATACAGGACCCCCGGATTTTGGGGCGTCACATTAAGCCTCCCCTTCTTCTCCATTGCCTTTAAGCACTTGATGGGAGACTTAATAGATGCCCTTACCTGCTCTTTACCTACAATCACACAAATCTCCACTAAAAGTGAGTTTAAATTCATTTTCCCCCATTTTCACCACAAAAGCAAGTATAAATGGGTGCAAAGAGATACATGATATGCAATATTCTATGCTTATCAGTCCTTTAGAGTCTAAGAAGAAAAATACGACACTTTGCTATCCAATGAATAACACAATGCATATTTTTTTTATTAACTTTAGAGTATAAACTAGTTTAACTTAGGTATTTCTACCAGGTGTAACCTATATGGTTGAAAAGATATATAATTTAAGCTTCTAACAAAAAAAAATTGGTGCACAATTTGGACTTTCCAACAAAGAGTTATGGTCCAATTAGTGAAAGGTAGACTGCTGGACTGATGGTTCTCCTACAGTTGTCCAATTCTAGTTTGGTTTCTTTTGTCCCAAATCCTATTCCATATCCATCTCCAATATAGATAATATCACTTGCATAAAGATCCATGCCTAGCATCATTTAGTAACCAAAATCCAAATTACCATCTGTTTTCTAGGATAGTCCAATGTGACATGATATAGAACTTAGCATATCAATTCCAAAATTTTCGTCAACTCACCTAAGCTATGTAATCCATGAATTCGAACAAATAATTAATCTCTAACCTAAATAAGCAACAAATCACACTTATCTTATAAACATATAACTTCAACCAAATTCAAGCCTAGAGTTTCTTCAACTTACCTAATACTCTAGTGATAGTCCACAACCTATAGCTCTCATGTCAGACCTAATTCCTAAGCTCTGATACCAAACTTGTAACATCTCAAAATCCACCCTGGAACGCATTACTATCTAAAAACCATCCAATCATGAGAGCAACAATAACCATTAAATAATAAATCATTCATCCATCTGATAAAGAATAAATACTAAAGTCAGTAAAACATTATAACTTCTCCAACTTACAGTTCAAAACCAAATAGTACCTAGCAGCGGAATAATTAAACGAGCTAAAACATTGTTTCATATAAATCTCTCAAATTCTAAATCCAAAATAAAACAACTCTATTCCTCTGACATGAGGTCCACAACTTGATCCTCCAACAGCTCGTAATCAACATGTTCATTCACATCGACAACCTTTTCTATGTCAAAATCTGTAAGTGTGTGGTTGTAGGGGTTGAGCAAGAGCCCGTAGGAAATGCCTCTCAAATCCCTACAAGGTTTTAAAAGACATAAAGAATGCAAGTCACTTTTGAAAAATAGCATATATAAATTTTTGAGAGTAAAACCATGACAGTTGTAATGATCTCAAGTGTACGGAATAGAGTAAATCAATTACAGGAATAAACATGCAAGAAAGTAAAGCATTCAATACATATTTAGTAGCATCATCCCATATTCTCATGTATGTTGGTTGCTTCTCAGGAATCTACTCAACGATTCTACCTTATTCACCCACCACAAACCAAAAAATCTCAATCATTCCCCGCAGGGCACATCACAAACCACTTTAGGAAGGTGTATACTGTCTCCCACGACATTGACGAATCCTTCCCAAGAAAGGTATACCATCCCTTAGCCTCGAACCTACGTGAACAATATTGGTTGCTCTCACAAACAACAATCCACTACAAGTGTTAGGCAACCATCTCACCCCCACTGGGATAGACTAACCTCTAACAATATACAACAATTCTCGAAGGCAATTTAAGTTCATTACACCCAAACCATACAAGAGATGAAACCACAATTTTCTCAACAAACACAATCTTAACCAATCACAATTTTCATTAACAATTCAACTATCACAATTGCACAAATCTCAATATATTACAATAATAAAGGAATTAAAATATGCAAGATATCATATTAAGAAAACCTTCACAATTTCGATATCAAAATTCTATGATTTTACCAAAAATCATAATTTGTTGGAACAAGAAGAAGTTTTAGATGAAAATATGATTTAATTAAGAATTAGGAATTTAGAAAATCAAGAATCCATGTATTTTTCACGATCAAACTTGTATTTAGCAAACTAGTGAACCCAAACATGTATTTTGTTAAAAAACTAAGTTTCAATGATAAAAAAACTTAGAACCTGTGAGTGTTTATCATATACTATCAAGAAGATTGAAAACATACATATATAATACCCTAAGTCTCAATGAATGAACTCAAGAAGAATCCCCTACCTCAATCCGATGTTTGAAGTTAGGCCAAGTGTGTTTGACTCAATCTCAACCCGAGAATTTCTTTTGAATCTTGTGTTTTCTCCATCTCTCTCGCTCTCCAGGATTGCCTAGGGTAGAAAACTGATGAAACATTGCTAAAGGAATGTCCTTATAATATTTATAAGGTGAAAAATGGAGAAAAATCATAAAATTGATTCGGGTCATTTTTAGGGTAGTGTCCGGACAGTGCTTGGGCGTCCGGACGGTTCCAAGTCACTGTTTTTGATTAAAAATAAGGTTTCATAGTAGGGAGTACCGTCACGATGGTGCTTGGGGCGTCTAAACAGTACCAACTTTCTATACCAACTTCAAAAGCAGTTTTCACCTATTTAGAAGTCGATTCATGAAATTTTATTGACACTTTTGTAGCCCTTGAAATCTAATTTCCACTGTTGATTGATTTATTTCCTTGTTGTTCCTAACCTCTTAACATTCTCCCTCAATATGTATGTATGATGTGTGTATGAAGGGGAGTGTCACTTGTTGGCTAATCCAAAGGGTTCACTCCAATGGGATACCAAATCAACTCGAAACCTTCCTCTAATGGTGCGTAAATGAACGATTGATTCATGGGAAGTGAGGGACTAAATGGAAGTGAGGCTCCAAGCATAACCCGTGACAATGCCTACGGGATATCAAGGACTCACACTCCGGTCCACACTCGACCTAGTCAAACCGAACCATTGTACACCAAGGGAAGGAAAAGGGACGAGTTGAAATGGCATACCTAAAGGGAGGTCTCCCTTGGATTAGCCAACTTTTAGATTTAGCTACTCATGATTAAAAGAAAGACAACAATGTAAATGAAAGACATTCTAGAACAATAAAGATTCTAGCTCAATAAGTGCAAGAGAAGCATAAACTAGAAGAGAAAACATTCAGTACCCATTTAAAGCTAAGATATTTAAGAACATGGAAGCATTAATGGTGAAAGCTTTAATGGAAGATTAAACTTGCAAACCACTTGAAATAAATGGCATTAAAGACTTTGAATAGAGCTTAGAAGATCCTTACATGAAAATGGAAGACAATGCATGGAAGAAAATGTAAAAATCTCTACTTCTCTCTCTAACACTATTCATCTTCTTCCTAGAGCTTCTCTCTCTATATTCTCATGTGTATTACAATGTATCATCTGTATTATGGTGTATCTCCCTCCAAAAACGTCCCTGGAGAGTCCCATAGCTCAATGATGTGATCTCCCTCCATAGGTCTGCCAATAGGGGGCTGGACAGGGTGGTGCTGTAAAACCCGGGTAAATTTCAATTTTTTCTCAAAAAGGGCAAAATGGTAATTTGTCACTATAATGCGTATTTAAAATACTCATGTTCTAGAGCTCAGATGACACAACAGATTTCTCCGTCGGATTCCTATCGCGAAATCGAGTCACCCAGACTAATTTCGTCGAATTCTGAGGTAGTCAGATTTTACACGCTTTACGAGGTGACTGCGTGGCGAATGACCTCACAAAGGTCCCCATAAATAAATTTTATATTGCCTCGTAAAACCCAGGTAAATTTGAATTTTTTCTGAAAAAGGACAAAACGGTAATTTACCACTATAATGCGTATTTAAAATACTCATGTTCTAGAGCTCAGATGACACAACAGACTTCTCCGTTCGATTCGTATCGCAAAATCGAGTCACCCAGACTAATTTCGTCGAATTTCGAGATAGTCGAATTTTACACGCTTTACGAGGTGACTGCGTGGCGAATGACCTCACAAAGGTCCCCACAAATAAATTTTATAAAATTTCCTTAGAATTGGATTAAATTTCAAATAAAATTAATTTGAACTTAAACCGGGATGAAATAAATCGTTTCGGGGCAAAAACGGACCTAGACAAGTGGGGGACATGTGGCGCGACGTGGGCCGAGTATTAGAACTATAAATAGAAACAAATATCTGCATTTTAGGCAGAAATTTCTGCCATTGTGCTGGTCTTCAATGTGTGGGAGAAAGAGGGAGAGAAAAGAGAGAAATCCAACTTTCTTTCGGCAATTCTCGGAGTTCCGTCGGTCGGAATCCGCCGAGCCAAGAACTAAACTTCATCTCCTCGACGAGGGCTACGCGTACATACCAAGAATGAAAGATTTCATCGAAGATCCAAAGGAAGAGATTTGGGGGAAAATCAAGTTTTGGGCTTGGGAAGTGTTCTTGAAGCTTCCTTCGGGTGATTTACGCTTCAAGAGGTAGGGTTCTTCCTACTTTGGTTTTATTCCATCCTTGGGTGTTGATAGACATAGGGTTAGATATAGAAATTGACCCAAGACATGTCTATGGAAATGGAAATGAGGAAATTTGACATATAAATGATTTAGGCTAATTTCTAGCTTGATTTTGGTATGTGGAAGTTACTTGAATAATTTCTTGTGACTTGGTAAAATTTTGGGCATGTTATGTGTTTAACATGATTGTTGCCTTGAGTGATTTGAAATGTGTTTTGGGTATGAATTATGAGATAACATGCTTGTTATTGTTGTTAATATATGCCAAGTGATATATTAACGGTATGATAGATTTTGGTGATTTTATGCTCATGAGATAAATTGTCAAGGTATATGTTGACATGTGGTAGTAGTTGCTCATTTGGCATACATTGCATCTTGAGCATGATATTGCATCACATTCATGGACATGAGTCATGAGTGTGGGTGTGTGAGTGCATGGTTGATCAAACACCATACTTGGTGATTGATGGGTGGGCTCGGGAAAGTTGGGTTGAAAATCCGACTGAGTCACATGGTTGCATGGAAAACTTGTGTCGGGTATAGCAAGTAGGGCCAGACACTCCCTCGGGTGAAAAACCCGGCTACTTGGTTCAGGCACTTCCCGGCGGTGAAATTCCAGAAAAGTGCTGGTGTTTACGGAACCGGTGGTTGTGATACCAAAATCCGTTGCCCAACAAAGACACAAGATTTTGTTTTACAAAAATACCCATTCCATGGGTAACATCCAACAATGATTTGGTTTTATAAATACATAACTTTTATTTTAAACAATCATTGGATGTATTTTCGTCAATTGACAGATTCATTACACATGTGCATTGCATTGTGTTGGTGGGAGCTGGTGAGGGCTCAGGTTAAAGTGCATGAGTGAGTGTCATCTCATATCATGGCATGGCATGGTAGAATTTCAACCTTGAATCACATATTCATGTTAGAAATGGATAAATGTTGTTGATTGTTGCATGTGTACATTCCATATGCATCTAGGTGGGGAGTAACCTCTGTAGGGGATACTCTATTGAGCGTGGCTCACCCTATATGGGAAAACATTTCAGGTGGGAGATACACTCTGGCGGATGACGCTCATTCAGGACCCCAAGGGTGAAGAGAGGCCGTTTGTGGCTTTGGTTTTGGGATTTTGTAAACTATGTAATGAAAATCTAGTTTTGGACATGTAAATTTATGTCCATAATTGTAATAGAACTTGTATCAACATGTTTTAATGTATAAATACATGTTGTGTAAGTTTGGGATGAATTTGGTGAAATTTGGAATGAATTGGAGTCGGAAAACAGGTAAAATGGGCAAAACTGGACAGAGCGTACCGGTACGGAGCTGTCCAGAAGGCGGGGCGTACCGGTACGGCCAGGACCAGTGAACCCACCGTACCGGTACGCGTACCGGTACACTTTCCAAAATTCAGAAATTTTTTTGTTCTTTTGTCAAGTCTTTGGGTTATGTTTTCTTTCCTTCCAATGTTATAAATGGACAATAATATGATACTATTGGTGGTATATTAGACCTAGGATGGGTCAACCAACCAATAGAAATTGGACTTGTATTTTTTTTTTTTATAAATCCCGGTAAAGGGAATGTGGTGCCGCGGTGTCGGGTTAACCGGCATCCACGGGTATTCCGCGGGTTGATGGGTAACCATGGGTAAACATGGGTTGATCAACGGACCCCTGGATTTTGGGGCGTCACAGGTGCAGACATTGTCTGCACACCCAGCATCACTCTCTTCTCTCTCCTTATTGATCACCAAGGCCCCAAAAGTCCAATGAGAGATGTGCAAAGGGGTATCCATGGTATTGGAAGAGTCATAGCACGTGGGAGATTGTCTTTGGTGGGACCCTCAAGGCAGCAGAGAATGGCAGCAGAATCAAGGTTGTTTCAGCAGAGTGTACCGGTACGGCGTACCGGTACTTCGAACTCCAGTAGCCTCAGCGTACCGGTACGGCGTACCAGTACAGTTTCTCTTGTTTTCTGATCTCTTGACTTCCTCTCCTCCTGAGCTGTCTTCAAGCCCTTCTTTCATCGTCATTCACCTCAAACCATTTGGGAAGGCTTTAAGAAGCACCATTTATCACTTCTTTACCTGCAACACCATAAATCTTCGTTAATAGCTTGAGTAGCACAATTCCACTCATTTAATCCCCAAAAGCAAGTGAAAAGGAATGCATTAGCACACATGAAATATGCAATGTTTTGTGCTTATCACACCCTCCAACTTGAGTTTTGCTAGTCCCTTAGCAAAATTTATTTCCAAAACGAAAACAAGCATGACATACATCAATCCATTTAAATAAGCAATTCACCCATCAATCAAAATAGAAAAATCATAATGCAATTATCAAAATAACTTGGACAAGATGGAACAAAAACTGTGGTATTTCATTACTTGTAGTTCAAGGTTGGAGTACATGGAGTCGGACATCAAAAAGAAACAAAATGGCCTATGATCTAAGGATTCTTCTACTAGGCCAACGACTCCATCCTAACTACGTACAATCTAACACAAAAGAAAAGGACAAAAACTCCAACAACCTACTCCTCATCTCCCTCTCCATCATCCCCATCACCTTCATCATCATTGATTAACCCTAATTAGTGTATAAATTAAAATGATTAAGTAATCAATTTTGTAAGATAAGACAATTAAATATTATGAATTATAGTTTGTGCTTAATTTACAGTTTTAAATATTTTATGTTTAAGTTACAGGGTCAAATGTAGAAATAATGAGGAATACAGGACAAATTTGCAAAGCTTGAAGTCACGAAAGACCAAGGTGAAATAAAGAAACTTGGAGCAATAAGAAGCTGACAAGTAGCAGCCCAAGAAGCCAACACCTAGCACCACTGCAAGGCATGACCTTTGGGAAGGTTGTGCTAGGGGTTGGGACCCCCCCTTGGCCGAAAGTTTCCCCCCCTCTATAAATAAGGGTGCCTTGTTGATTCTTCAAGCCATCCTTTTCCAAGCCTTTCAAGACTTCCCCAAGAGCAATTCCCCCTTTATTTGGCCAGCCATACTTAAGCCAAGAAAGCTTTCCAAAGCTAGAAAGAAAGAAAGAAAGAGAGAAAGAAAAAGAAAGAGAAAGTTCAATACATAGCCGGTCCGTGATACACTTTTACTGTTACTCTGTATTTCTACATTTCTATTGTATCTTTCTATTCGGATAGTTGAACTACCGCCACTTTTGTGTCTTAAATGATAATAAAGGTGGTTGTGTTTCAATTGTTCCTTGTGAAAGAAGTTTTACAATTTACCGTTTAATTTTAGTTGTAATGACGAATAGTCACACTCCTTGTTTCTCTGTAGCAATGGAGCGTGAGTAGTCGTTTATACCCTTCAAACTAGGGTAAACATATGTATAATATTGGTTAGATTATGGAAATGCTGATGTTTTAGCTATATGTTTATTTATATATGTATTATATGCTTAATGCGTGATATAGTGATGTACGTAACTCTGGTGTTGTGCCTGGAATTATGTCATCAGTATATCATAAGACCAGCCAGTTAAAGATTCACGGTGTCCCTACCGGTATGGCTTGTCCTCCATTGGAATGCTGAGGATTTTCTACTGATGTGTGGTACATAACCTAAATGATCCTCATGAATGGCTTGTCCTTCTGGGTTATTAGGGTTTCTTTACTTACTATATATCTAACTATACTGACAGTCTAACAACCACAGTGTTCCTACCGGTATGGCTTGTCCTCCATTGGAATACTGAGGATGTTTAACAGGCATGCGTATATATATATCACAAATGACCTATTGGGTAATTCAAGTATTCCTCATGAATGGCTTGTCCCTTCTGGTTCACTTGAATTAGTTAATTGGTACGTCTATAACCAGCTTTCCTAAGAAGTTGTTGTGTTATGCTATATTACCACCAGTTAACCTAAGAAGTGGTTGTGTTATGGTTTAATCTTTAATCTCTATGTACTTGCTATCAAGAGATCAATTGAATAACTCAAGTATTCCTCATGAATGGCTTGTCCTTCTGGTTTTCTTTGGTTAATCAATTGACGTAAATATAACCAGCTTTCCTAAGAAGTTGTTGTGTTATAAATTATTACCACCAGTTAGCCTAAGAAGCAGCTGTGTTATAGGCTATATACATCAGACCTGCCGATTGACTTTCCAGTAAAATGGAAGTTAATTGTTGTGAGGTAGCATTTCCAGTAATCAACCAATATAAAGCATATGGATCCCTAAACTGAAGGGTATCTTTTATATTGTTATCACTTGTACGCTTTACTTACGCATTTTATTATCTCCGCACTTTATTTCCGCATTTGATTTAAATTAAACTAGTTATCAATCTAAGCTCACATCACAAGCTATCAAACATCATGCTACTGCAAACAACAACTTTACTGTTTTTCTTTATTTTAAAATCTGAATTACTAAAACTCTTCGTGGGATCGATACTTGGACTTAAACGGAGAAAACTACAATTTGACCACTTATACTTGGGTGTATAATAATATAATTCAGACCACTAAAAGTGCGAATCAAGTTTTTGGCGCCGTTGCCGGGGAGTTATGGTAGTTTGAAAAAAGAAAAAAAAATAATATAATTTATGTGTTTATATGTATTATATGTTTATAGTTTGTTTGTTTGTTTTTAATAGTCTATGTCTGTTCATTCATCTGTAGGTTCTGTAAATCAGTCAACTCCTTCGTCTTCATCATCTTCTTCATCTGCATCTACACAAGAATCATTTGACTTAAGTATGGCTCAAAACGTACCTAGGGAGGAAGAAGCTAGAGAACAAGAAGTAGTTCAAAATGTCCGACCATTAAGAGAATATCTACATCCTACAAGAACTAATGTCCCGTCATGTTTTGCTTTTCCAACAGACGCTCCAAATATTAATATTAAGCCAGGCACAATACAATTATTCCCACAGTTCCATGGTTTAGAAGATGAAAATCCTTATGTTCATATGAAATAATTTGAAGAAGTCTATGGAACTTTGCAAGATAATTCTGAAATGGTCAAAATACGAATTTTTCCATTTTCATTAAAAGATAAAGCTAAACTATGGCTTAACTCTTTAAGAGCAAATTCTATCATAAGGCAAGCTTTACAAACTGAGTTCTTTAAAAAGTTTTTTCCTGTGCATCGTACTAATGCATTAAGACGTAAAATAATGAATTTTTCTGTGAAATAAGGTGAAACTTTTTATCAATGCTGGGAAAGATTTAAAGATCTTCTCCAGGCTTGTCCACATCATGCTTTTGAAAACTGGACCTTAGTTGGTTTCTTTTATGATGTTCTTCCGTCTGCAATGTGACAATTTGTCGAAATGATGGCTCAAGGAGAATTTATGAATAAAAACCCTGAAGAAACGTTTCAATTTTTTGATGCTATTTCAGAGAGTTCCCAGATGTGGGACTCGACTTCTTCGAATACTGTGGAAAATAAGCCATTTACATCTGAAAGAGGAAAATATATTTTGAAAGACGATGATGATTTAAGAGCTAAAATGGCTAATCTATCTCGAAAATTAGAAGCCTTGGAAATGAAAAAAGTTAAACAAGTATCTGTTGTTTCTTCTACTGATCAAGTATGTGAAATTTGTGCGTTATCAGGACATCCTGCTGGGGAATGTCCAACTATACCTGCATTTAAAGAAGTCTTAATTGAACAATCTAATGTTGTTCCAACTTATACTAAACCATATTCTTAAACCTACAATCCAGGATGGAGAAATCATCCAAATTTTAGTTGGAGAAATACACAACCTACAAATCAAACACAAGGTCCATCGCAGCTACAAAATCAACAACAATATCAACCGTATTTACCTCCTCAGAAAAGAACTTTGGAAGATACTATGAATCAATTTATTCATAGTCAATGATTTTAAAGCTCAAACTTCGCAGAGTATTGAAGATATCAAGAGTCATCTTGCTAAGTTGACTCAATCCTTAAGTACTACAGAAAAAAGGAAGTTTCCATCTCAACCTAAACCTCCACAAAGTCAGAGTCAAGCTAATTCTGCATTATTTGAAGTCTCGCCAAGTCAAGTACAAGCAATAACAACACTAAGAAGTGGTAAGGTAATTGATAAAACTATTAAACCTAAGATTCCGAAGAACATACGTAAGTCAATTCCTGTAAACGAACCACTTGAACTTGAACCTTTAGTTAAAAAGCAAGAAGAAGTACAAAGTGAGAAAGATCCTCCATGTCCTATTCCTTTACCTTTTCCTCAAAGGGTCAAGAAACTCTCATCTGAAAAAGATCAGTATGATATTCTTGAGTTATTTAAACAGGTAAAAATTAATATTCCTTTGTTGGATGCAATAAAACGAGTTCCTGTTTACACTAAATTTTTAAAAGATCTTTGCACCATAAAAAGAAGAACTAATGTACAAAAAAAAAGCATTTTTAACTGAACAAGTTAATACTATAATACAAAATGATATGCTTCTTAAGTACAAAGATCCAGGTAATCTAATAGTCTCATGTATCATTGGAAATTTTCAAATTGAACAAGCTCTACTAGATCTTGGAGTCAGTGTTAATTTAATTCCATATTTAGTATATACACAACTGGGGTTAGGTGAATTGAAACCTACCAATGTTACACTACAATTAGCAGACCGATCTATAAAAACTCCACGAGGAATTGTGGAGGATGTTCTTGCCCAAGTTGATCAATTCTATTTTCCAGTAGATTTCATTGTCTTAGACACTCAGCCAGTTTTGAATGCTTCCACATACATTCCTGTCATTCTCGGTAGACCATTTCTAGCTACATCAAATGCATTGATAAATTATAGGAGTGGAGTCATGAAACTTTCATTTGGAAATATGACTAGTGAATTGAACATGTAACGCCCCAAATACCACACTGGACGGCATTACATTCAATAACCATTCATATCATGAGAGCAACTAATAAATCCATAAATAATCGGGGGTCCTTAATTTAACAAAATTCGGGTAGAGTCTCCTTTATTCGGGGAGCTCTACCCAAAACACAACATGTGCAATTCTACTGTAATGACCACACCGGGTCCATTTAACTACCATAAAATCAATACATCAAATTTACATGTTATCCCAAAAGAATAGGCCAAGCTAGGGTCTTTACATCCCCACAAAAGTACTATAATACACAGCGGAATTTACAAAATAAAACTAGGCTATACAATTCTCCCAAAAGATTATCCAAGTCTATAACAAAAGAAAGGGGGGGAGGGGGGTCGCTCTACGCGTCCACCTCGGGATCCACGCTCTCTTCTGTCGGAGTCTCCCAATGTGTCGGGCCCTCGACTCCCAGCTCCTCGTCAAAGGCTGTAACGCCCCAAAACACATCCTGGACGGCATTACATTCTAAAACATTCATATCATGAGAGCACTAAAATAATCCATCAATAAATAAGACTTCATAAAGTCATCCATAAAATTTACAGCATTATCCCAAAAGAATAGACCCATTTTGGCCTTTACATCCCAAAAATTCAATAATGTAGCGCAGCGGAATTACAAAAGAAAACTAGACTTTACAAGGTTCAAAATGAATATCCTAGTCTAGTACAAAAAGGAAAGAGGTCACTCTATGCGTCCACCTCGGGGTCCACCGTCCCGTCAACTGGAGTCTCCCAAGTAGCGGGCTCCTCGACCCTTAAGTCCTCCTCAAACGGGAAATCTGAAAAATGTTAGCGGTAGGGGGTGAGCACGAAGCTCTGTAGAAAAATTCTCTCAAACCCATACAAGGTTTAGAAAAGCATTTAAAATGGTCGGTCTCATTTTTAACATAACATAGATACATAATTTGAAATAAAGCAGTGACATTTAAAAAGGATCTCAAGTTTATGTAAAACATTAATTAAATGAATAAACGAGTACCATATGCAAATAATCACCATTAATTGCCATAAACAATTTCCAACAATTCTTTCGGTAGGTGGCATACTTTAGGGTAACCTCCACTTCCCTTGAGATCATCTTTGTTTCTCAAGCATCCTTACAAGGAACCTCTTGAGAATGGGTGAGCATCCTTACAAGGAACCTCTCACAAATCATTACATGGCTTCCCAAGCATCCTTACAAGGAACCTCTTGGGAAGGGGTGAGCATCCTTACAAGGAACCTCTCACAATTCATTACATGGCTTCCCAAGCATCCTTACAAGGAACCTCTTGGGAAGGGGTGAGCATCCTTACAAGGAACCTCTCACAATTCATTGGATGGCTTCCCAAGCATCCTTACAAGGAACCTCTTGGGAAGGGGTGAGCATCCTTACAAGGAACCTCTCACAATTCATTGGATGGCTTCCCAAGCATCCTTACAAGGAACCTCTTGGGAAGGGGTGAGCATCCTTACAAGGAACCTCTCACAATTCATTGCATGGCTTCCCAAGCATCCTTACAAGGAACCTCTTGGGAAGGGGTGAGCATCCTTACAAGGAACCTCTCACACATGTGCATCACAATTAACCCAACCAAGCATACAATTTCCAATATTGATTTCAATTTATAATCATCTATCCAAAATCCCCCAAAATATATCATGTAATAATTCCACAACAAACAAAGAAAATACATGAGATCACAATAATATCATTGTTCTACCCAACACAAAGCACTAAGGGTTCCAAAATATATAATAAAGAAAGCATTTAAGAAAGAAATGCATCACTCTCCAAAAATGAGGGTTTTAAAGCTAGAGAAGAGATTTCATGGGTATTAAACCCTAACTTTGTTCAAAACATGTAATCTTTGTCAAAAGCCTAAGAGATGATGATTCTATAGCATATATATACCATTGATAGCAAAAACATACATATATAAATACCCTAGCCTCAATGTAAGTGAGTGGGAGAAAACCCCTACCTTAATGTTCTTGGAAAAATTAGGGCTTTGATCTTGAATCAACCCTTCAATCTCTTGTTTTCTCTTGATCTTGTGTTTCTCTCTTTCTCTCTTCCTCTCTTATGTTTTCTAGGGTTTGGAGTGGTGTAATGAAGGCTAAGGAGGTGACAAAAAATGTATTTATAGTGGAGGAAAAATCGGCTTGTTCGCGACTTAAAATAAACAGTTTGGTTTCGGTAGTACCGGTACTCAGTACCGGTACCATTCAGTACCGGTACCCAGTACCGGTACAAGAAACCTTCTGGAATCGGGGTACCGGTACCATTCAGTACCGGTACCCAGTACCGGTACCATTTACCCAGTTTTGCCTATTTCTTTTGTTTTCCATTTCCAATCCATTTCAAAACTAACCAAATCCATCACAAACCTCTCCAACACATATTTATACACCAAACCTATCTAATACAAGTTATAGGACCTAACATTTTATATTTTCACTTACCAAAACTAAATTTCAAATATTATTTCCTCGAGTTATACTATATCAACATTTTTACAACTATTATTTAGTAGATATCTATATACATAAATAAACGAAAATGCGGGGTGTTACAATCCACCCCCCTTAAAGAAAGTTTCGTCCTCGAAACTTATCTCAAGTAGTGAACAAAAAGGGATACTTCTCCCGCATTTCTTGCTCCGGTTCCCATGTAGCTTCCTCCACTCCATGGTGTTGCCACAAAACTTTCACCAGCTGGATGACTTTGTTGCGAAGCTCTTTCTCCTTTGTGTCGAGAATTCTCACCGGTTGCTCTTCATATGTTGCTCCGTCTTGGATTTCAATCTCCTCCAAGTTCACGACTGGAGTTGCATCCGAGTGACACCTTCTCAACATGGACACGTGGAATACATCATGTACTCCGGATAGCTGGGCTGGTAGTCGAAGTTGATATGCCGCCTTGCCTATCGCTTTGATTATCTCAAATGGTCCGGTATATCTTGGCGCTAGCTTCCCCTTCTTGCCGAATCGAAACACGCCCTTCTTGGGTGACACCTTGAGAAATACGTAGTCTCCCACCTTGAATTCTAAGGGTCTTCGTCTGTGGTCCGCATAGCTCTTCTGTCTACTTTGCGCCGTCCGTAGCCTCTCTCGGATGAGTTGAATCTTCTCCGTAGTTTCTCGAACAATGTCCGGTCCCAACAAACTACTCTCACCGGCTTCTAACCAACACGTCAGTGATCGGCATGGTCTTCCATACAATGCTTCATACGGTGCCATCCCAATACTTTCCTGATAGCTGTTGTTGTAAGCAAACTCCACCAACGGTAAGTGGTCGCTCCAACTCCCCGTGAAGTCCAACACACAAGCCCGCAACATGTCTTCTAGAATCTGGATTACCCTCTCGGATTGGCCATCCGTTTGGGGATGAAAAGCGGTGCTGAAGTGCAACTCTGTCCCCATAGCTCTTTGAAGACTTTGCCAAAATTGCGCTACGAAACGAGAATCACGATCCGATCCTTGCAGACTCGGCTAGTATCTAACCGTTCTCCCGTGGGCAAGCTAATGTTCATAACATGCTCTAACTTCGCGAAACTCAATCCCAAATCAAGTGCGTATGTCGTGCGTACAAATGAGTGGGTTGCACCGGGGTCAAATAATATTCGAGCCCAAGAATTATAAATAAGGACGATACCTTCCACAACGGCATTGGTAATGTCCTCCTCCGGCTGAGCCAAAACAAATACTCGCCCTTGGTTGGCGCCGCCGGGGGCTTGAGCTTGTATCGGTCGCTGCGGTGCCGGCCTCGGTGGTGGTGGTTGGGCTGCGGGTACCTGTCTGGCGGTCTGGATAGGCCCCTGAGGTGGAAAAACTGGGCAATGCATCCGAAGATGTCCCACACCTCCACATGCAAAGCAGGATCGTGGGGTAAAACCGGCTCTAGTCTGAGTGTCTCCCCCTCCTCGGGCTGTCAAAAGTCGTTGTCCCCCTGTCTGGTCGGGGCGACGGTAAGGTATCGGTCTCTGTGCTCCACTAGTGCTAGCACCCGTCCGATTCGGACCTCCTCTCGAGAAGCCCTGTCGTCTCTGGCTATCCTTTATGTCTCTCTCTACCAATGCAGCTCTGTCGACCAGGTCCCCAAACTCACGGATCCTGAGGGCCACTAACTTCTCCCTAATGACCGGCCTCAGACCCTGCTCGAAGCGCTTGGCCCTGTCGGCCTCAGTAGATATAAATCCCGTAGCAAAACGGGAGAGCTCGTCGAACCGCCTCTCATACTCAGCCACGGTCATACTACCCTGTCGTAGTGCAAGAAAATCCGCCTTCATTCTGTCTCTGACCGATTCAGGGAAGTATTTATCTTGGAAAAGTTGATAGAATTCTTCCCAAGTGAGTGTGTCGGTGTCCTTTCTCCTCTTGATGGCATCCCACCAATAATCGGCCTCCCCCTCAAACAGGTAGGTCACCAACACAACTCTCAACTCCTCGGCAACTCCCATGCCGTCACAGATCTTCTTCACTCGGCGGATCCATCTATCCGCCTCCAAAGGATTGGAGCTCCCTTGGAAGTTGGGTGGTCGTTGTCGTAGGAATTCCCGAAGAGCTATCATCCTTCGGTCTCCGTTCCCATTACCCGGTACTTGAGCGAGAGGATGAGCTCCACCATTGTGGTTGTTGTTACCATTTTGGCTTTGTACCAAAGTGGTGAGCTCCCTCAAGCATTGGTAAATGCCTTGCATGGCATCCGGAGGTGGTGGTGGTGGTGGATTGGCTTGACCTCCACGGCCACGCCCACGTCCGCGTCCCCGTCCTTGTTCGCCGCTCATCCTGCACATCAATTTACAACTTAGTTTCCTTGATGTGCAAGATATAACTAAAGTGCTATGTAGGATGTCTTAATTTAAGTACAAGGCATATACAAATTTTAACTTAACAATTTCCTTCACCCTAACCCTACATCTCTAGTGGTAATCCATAACCTACAGCTCCCACGTAAGACCTAAAGCCTAGGCTCTGATACCAACTTTGTAACTCCCCAAAACACACCCTAGACGGCATTACATTCTAAAACATTCATATCATGAGAGCACTAAAATAATCCATCAATAAATAAGACTTCATAAAGTCATCCATAAAATTTACAGCATTATCCCAAAAGAATAGACCCATTTTGGCCTTTACATCCCAAAAATCCAATAATGTAGCGCAGCGGAATTACAAAAGAAAACTAGACTTTACAAGGTTCAAAATGAATATCCTAGTCTAGTACAAAAAGGAAAGAGGTCACTCTATGCGTCCACCTCGGGGTCCACCGTCCCGTCAAGTGGAGTCTCCCAAGTAGCGGGCTCCTCGACCCTTAAGTCCTCCTCAAACGGGAAATCTGAAAAATGTTAGCGGTAGGGGGTGAGCACGAAGCTCTGTAGAAAAATTCTCTCAAACCCATACAAGGTTTAGAAAAGCATTTAAAATGGTCGGTCTCATTTTTAACATAACATAGATACATAATTTGAAATAAAGTAGTGACATTTAAAAAGGATCTCAAGTTTATGTAAAACATTACTTAAATGAATAAACGAGTACCATATGCAAATAATCACCATTAATTGCCATAAACAATTTCCAACAATTCTTTCGGTAGGTGGCATACTTTAGGGTAACCTCCACCTCCCTTGAGATCATCTTTGTTTCTCAAGCATCCTTACAAGGAACCTCTTGAGAATGGGTGAGCATCCTTACAAGGAACCTCTCACAAATCATTACATGGCTTCCCAAGCATCCTTACAAGGAACCTCTTGGGAAAGGGTGAGCATCCTTACAAGGAACCTCTCACAATTCATTGCATGGCTTCCCAAGCATCCTTACAAGGAACCTCTTGGGAAGGGGTGAGCATCCTTACAAGGAACCTCTCACAATTCATTGCATGGCTTCCCAAGCATCCTTACAAGGAACCTCTTGGGAAGGGGTGAGCATCCTTACAAGGATCCTCTCACAATTCATTGGATGGCTTCCCAAGCATCCTTACAAGGAACCTCTTGGGAAGGGGTGAGCATCCTTACAAGGAACCTCTCACAATTCATTGCATGGCTTCCCAAGCATCCTTACAAGGAACCTCTCACACATGTGCATCACAATTAACCCAACCAAGCATACAATTTCTAATATTGATTTCAATTTATAATCATCTATCCAAAATCCCCCAAAATATATCATGTAATAATTCCACAACAAACAAAGAAAATACATGAGATCACAATAACATCATTGTTCTACCCAACACAAAGCACTAAGGGTTCCAAAATATATAATAAAGAAAGCATTTAAGAAAGAAATGCATCACTCTCCAAAAATGAGGGTTTTAAAGCTAGAGAAGAGATTTCATGGGTATTAAACCCTAACTTTGTTCAAAACATGTAATCTTTGTCAAAAGCCTAAGAGATGATGATTCTATAGCATATATATACCATTGATAGCAAAAACATACATATATAAATACCCTAGCCTCAATGTAAGTGAGTGGGAGAAAACCCCTACCTTAATGTTCTTGGAAAAATTAGGGCTTCGATCTTGAATCAACCCTTCAATCTCTTGTTTTCTCTTGATCTTGTGTTTCTCTCTTTCTCTCTTCCTCTCTTATGTTTTCTAGGGTTTGAAGTGGTGTAATGAAGGCTAAGGAGGTGACAAAAAATGTATTTATAGTGGAGGAAAAATCGGCTTGTTCGCGACTTAAAATAAACAGTCTGGTTTCGGTAGTACCGGTACTCAGTACCGGTACCATTCAGTACCGGTACCCAGTACCGGTACAAGAAACCTTCTGGAATCGGGGGTACCGGTACTCAGTACCGGTACCATTCAGTACTGGTACCCAGTACCGGTACCATTTACCCAGTTTTGCCTATTTCTTTTGTTTTCCATTTCCAATCCATTCCAAAACTAACCAAATTCATCACAAACCTCTCCAACACATATTTATACACCAAACCTATCTAATACAAGTTATAGGACCTAACATTTTATATTTTCACTTACCAAAACTAAATTTCAAATATTATTTCCTCGAGTTATACTATATCAACATTTTTACAACTATTATTTAGTAGATATCTATATACATAAATAAACGAAAATGCGGGGTGTTACAAAGGCAAAATCTGAAAGGTGGGGAAGTAAGGGGGGGGGGGGGGGTGAGCACAAGGCTCTGTAGGAGGATCCTTCCAAACCCATTCAAGGTTTTGAAATCAAGTAAAACAGGTAGGTCACATTTCGCACATACATATAAATAAATTTCTAAAATAAAATATGGACATTTTAAAGGAGATCTCAAGTTTGTACAATAATAAGGAATTGAAAGAGAATAAAACCACGTTTAATTGACAAACAATTTCCAACATAATCCACTCCACCATACACCATTTCCACAAGTTATCGCGGCACCCCATACTACCCGAAACTCTTGGAGAAATAATATTTGGTACAATGAACAATAATTTCTATTTGGTACCACTCAAGTAGGTTGTCGCTTCTCATGAATCTACTCGACGATTCTACCTCGTTCACCCATTTCCACTAACAATCACAGACCAATTTAGGAAGGGCGTGTACCGTCTCATACGGCATTGACGAGATCCTCCCAAGGTGTCTAGTATACTAGCTCTTTTCCTCGATATATATGTGCACAATAGTGATCGCGGTCACAACAACGATCCACTACGAGCATTAGGCAACCATCTCACCCCCACTGGGATAGACTAACCTCTAACACTCTACGGCATCTCTCGAAGGTAATCCAAGTCCCTCACAACACCATACACAAGAGTGACATACCAACAATATACTCAACCTCATATACAAGCAAATTCCATGATTTTCCCCAATTTTCACAAGCAAGATACATAATAGAACAATTTAAGAAAACATACCCATTTCGCAAATCATGTTACAAGAGACAAGTTTAAAGGAAATAAGCATGAGATCATCAATACAATCATTTTACTACCCAACACAAAGTTCTAGAATTTTCCAAATCAAAATGATGTGAAAATATAGAGAAAAATCCATATTTCCCCAAAAAACTAGAGTTTGATGGATTTCCAACCATCATTTTGTTCAAATCATGTGAATGTTTGTAAACATACCAAGGAACAAGGAACTCATAACAAATACATACTATTAAGAGCCAAATTCTACGTGTATAATAACCCTAACATCAATGGACAAGAATGGAAGAAAACCCTACCTTGGTGTTCTTGAAATCTAGAGCTTGAATCTTGAATCACCCTTAAATCTTGTGTTTTTCTTCTTTGATCTTGAGTTTCTCTCTTCCTTTCTTTTTCTCCTAGGGTTCTAAAGTGTTTAGGATGAGATTGGAGTGAAGAATGGGGCAAATGAGGGCTTGAGGTGGTGTTTTAAACCCAAAAATCCCGATTTTTTTACTGTTTCGGCATACACCAGACCAGTCTTCGTAGAATGGGCAGAACTCTCTCATCCGAGCTCCGATTGAGATGATTCAAGCTGCTATGGAATTCTAAGAAAGAGCTCTACAAATTTTATGTTTTGAGTTTTTAGAGAGATTGACTGCAGCAAGGTAGAAATCGCGCTTGAAGTTGCAGCCAGTGCACTGTTTACGTGCACTGTTCACAGCCTGTTTCATCCCCCTTTTTTTTTTCCATTTCCAATCCATTCCTAAGCCAACCAAATCCATCACAAATCTCTCCAACACATATTTCTACACATATCCACATTTTACAACAAATATTTACTATATATCTATATACATATATAAAATAAAATGCAGGGTGTTACAATCCACCCCCCTTAAAGAAAGTGTCGTCCTCGAAACTTAATCGTCGAGTTAGTCTCTCAAATTTTCAATAATTTGAGAGACTAGAATCAAAATGCATTCCTTCCCTAGAATTCATTTATCACCTCTATTCTTAATAATTGTATACGATTGTTCCAACTAATTTCTTTTCAGGCCTAACTACTAGATCATAATACTTAATTGTGTACTCATCAAATATCACTTCTCTTTTGAATTTCACCAATCATTTCAATCAACCTCATATTTGCTTCTTACATGTAGCTTCTTCATAAGCATATCAAAATAACTCAAATGCAATTCCACCATTAGGATTACTCATCTTTCCTATACTAATATCATGGTGTAATACAAAATTTGTTAATGGCATCACGGTAAGATTTATCTCAATTCCTGAAAATAGATACAACGTTCTTCAAGATTTCGTCTCTCACAACCCAAGAGGAATTTACAATCTTGAAATCTACCATAATTTCAATTCATAACTACACACTCCACACAAGTCAAGGTTCTAAGATCAACTCTTAGATTTCACATCAATTTGTACTTTCTCATAATACTCCTTACCGTCACCATTATAGTCATTAATCCAATAGCTTGCTGCGCACTCTGGTATAAATTATAATCCACCGATTCGCAAGTCAAAATATGCTACAAGATAAGGACTTCGCATAGATTTGAAAGTTCTGAGAGAATATCTTAGATTGCACCAAAGTATACAAGTGAAACCTAACCGCACTTGTTTTCCAATTATAGCTTCCAAAATATGTACACTAACGATCCATCAAATCCATTCAAAAGGAAATTTTTGGTAATTAACCAGCTATAATACTTAAGCTAAGGATCAAGTTATATCTCCAAGATATTTGCTCTCGATCTACAATCTTGAGCTAAAACTAATAACCGTTTAATCAATTCTTAGTGGCTTTCATTCACATCACAACTCTTTTCATGATACCTATACCTCGAATCCTTCTGATACCATTCATTACAATGTACCTCTTGTAACATATCAAAATGTGAGGATAGACTGTCAAGGATACCAAAACTAAAATAATCTAAACTAAAATAGGACTCTCGATGATTCATACCATGTCAAAGCAAATCTTCTTAGGCATCATCCTTGATTCTTCAATTTACTTCTTTACCATTATCACCATCAACCATAAGTTCAAATCTTCTATACTCATACTAACATTCCTCAAGTATAACTAATCATTCCGATCTTAACAAGGTACTAAAAGAGACAAGAAGAAGAACATCCTATTCCCCCAACACAAATCCAATGACATTAAAAGGTTTCCTAGAACAATAGAAGTTCACCTCAAATTTGGGATATCATCCTCTTTTCAACAATTATTTTCTATATTTGACCTCGAGTTTTTAAGCCTCTATTATCTTTAATCCTAAGATATCTAGGGTCAAAGGTAACTATTGCAACTTTGTCAAGCTTAATAGATTTCCAATCAAGTTTGTGAATACAAGTCAACTATTGATTCCACACTTAACTGAGAGGTTCTTAATGGTTAATGCCTTAGATACTCTAAATGTAGTCAACTAAGCCCACAACGAATTAAGATTACCTAAGTATAACATCCTCCATAAGCATCTTAGGTATGACTCTTCTAAATTATTTATACTTCCAAGTAAATTTAATCAACTCTCTGTAATATTTTCAAACTAATATTGGGAACCTCAAGTAAGTGGTTATGAAACAACCTCCAATAGATTTAAGATCTATAACCACAATTTCAATCATGATTCCAAAAATAAGCTCCCATTCGAGGTTACTTCACCACATTCCTTCAATTGCTCGTATTTGAGAATTATACTATCTCATATTATCGTAATCACCCTAGAGGAAAACATAACACTCCCATGGTTCATATCGTAAACCAAAACTACATTCATTCCTTAATTTCTATGCCTTTTAAGTAACACACATAACCTTCCATATCCTTATCATTAGGAACTTAATTCATCTTAGAGAACCTCTAAGTTAACCTTATCTCCACACATCCCAATTGGGTTATCATATCCCTTGACTTCTAAAATATGAGCAATACTATTAGTGGAAGAGAATACTTAAAGTTGACAAGCACCAAATCATAATCACCTTTTATATTGTTATCCATCAAAAGCACTTCAATCAATATGGGGGTGTCTCTCAATCAAAGCCTAAATAATGTGGAAGTTCACTTAAGGATAGGTCATTTAGAATCTAAGAAGAAAGTACAACACTTTACTGTCCAAAGAACACCACAGTGCAGATTTTTGACCAACTTTGAAGAATAAAATGATTTGACTCAAGCATTTTGAGCATGCGTGACCTATATGGTTGGAAAGATATACGAGTTAGGGTTCTAACAAAAATAACGGTGCACAATTTGGACTTTCCAATGAAGAGATATGAACAAATTGATGCGAGGTGGTCTGCCGGACTGTTTGGTTCCTTTATACTTGTCTAACTCAAGTTTGAGTGTCTTTGTCACACATCCTATCTCATACCCATCTCCAATATAAATAATATGACTCGCAATCAAGATCCATGCCTAATCTCATTTACAAACCAAAAACCAAATTATCATCCGTTTCCTAGACTAGTCTAAACCACATGATACAAACTAGCGTATCCATTCATGTCTAATGCAACTATGTCAATAATCCATTCCTACTCACCACTTCTAAGCACACACACCTCTACACATCCTCTTAGTATCCAACCGTTCTCCCGTGGGCATGTCTATACTCAATACATGTTCTAGATTCCCAAATTAATTATATATATGGTACGTGGGAAGGAATGAATAGCGCTAAGGTCAAATAAAATACGTGTCCAAGAATTAGAAGGGAGAACGATACCTTCCACAACTGTATTGGAAACGTCTTCCTTGATGTACAAGACGTAGTTAGGATGTCTCGATCTAAACGAGAGGTTTGTATAAGATTCAAATCAACACTTATTCTCTACACATATAACTTCAAACGAATTCAAGCCTAGAGTTCCTTCAACCCAACCTAATACTCCAGTGATAATCCATAACCTACAGCTCCCATGTAAGACCTAAAGCCTAAGCTCTGATACCAACTTTGTAACTGTAACACCCCAAAATCCGGGGGTCCCGTTGATAACCCATCAACCTGCGGAAACATCCGTGGATATCGCTCAACCCGACACCACATCAAGAATATCTTTAAGCCGGGATTATAACCCATAATGAAAATTCGGTTTAACATTCATTTGATTCAATTAAAGTCTCATACACCGTGGTTTGTACCCCATTAGGGTCCACTTTGATCATTTAAAGGAAGGAAATTCAAAGCCCAAAGATTTGGCAAAAAATTTAAAAATTTCAGATTTTTGGAATGGCTACCGGTAGCTGTTTATCGGCTACCGGTAGCCGAAACATTCTGGAGATCAACTACCGGTTGGCTACCGGTAGCTGTTTCCTACTGGAAATCAACTACCGGTCGGCTACCGGTAGCTGTTTACTACTGGAAATCAACTACCGGTCGGCTACCGGTAGCTAAAGGCAGGTTTTGCCCACTTCCTTAGTTTTTCATTTCCAACCCTTTTTAAACTCTTCCAAACTCATACCAAACATGTATAATGAAAACTCCCACATTATACATAGTCCATCCAAGTCATATTACATACAACTTCATACATTCATAATTCAAAATATAATGTTTTACAATATTTACATGTCATAAACCATTTTAAAACAAAAGGTTTACAAAATCTTGAGGTAAGGCCACACATAGGCCCCCTTCACCCTTGATGCTCTCCATGGGAGCCAATCGCCGGTGTAAACCCGACACCTGAAATTTTTTCCCGTAAAAGGTGAGCACAACGCCCAGTAGAGAAAATCCTACAAAGGCCACTCTCCCCCTAGATGCACATGCTCATGAAATCATCACATAACCATATAACCAAGCCTTTTTTCATACTTATGCATTCTATGATGGAATGCAACAATGCCATTCCATGAAATGAGATGGAAACTCACTCATGCAACTCATTCCGAGTCCTCACCGACTCCTACCACACAATGGAAAGCCAATGTGTTTCCCTTCCGCCATTTATGTTCACATCAAATGACATCCTCCATTTTAGGGTCTTGTAAGAGGGTGGATGTTCATGGGCTTACACCAAGGGTCTCCAACCCACACGGAAGTCACGGGCTTACACCGAGGGTTCCGGATACACCCACACACTTTATGGGCCGAGCCAAGGGAGTGCGTATCCCAATCATCGGGCCTTGCACCCGAGAGGTCGTCATGCCTCTTCTTGCTACCCCAACCCAATTTTCTTTCATGCAACCATACGGCCCAAAAGGATCTTCAATCCCTTTCTTCCGAGTCCCTTTGTCAATAACCAAGAGTGGTGTTTGACTAACCATACACACTCACACTCACACCCATGACATGAGCCCAATGAATGTGATGTCATGACCATGCTCAAATGCAATGACTACCATATGAGCAATATTTTCCACACCCATGCATATAGCTCATGAATGTAATGCCAATGGTCATGCCCAATATGTAACATGAGTGATCAACACATATCTTCACATTCCATGGAATTTAAATCATAAGCATATAAATTCCATAAACCGTCATAAACAACATATCAATGAGCATATGTCAATACATCATTAACACATTTCAACATGTTATTCCAATGACCCCAAACAAATCATCTAAACAACCAACCAAGGCATATTATCAAACACCTTGTAGGCATTAAGCATATTATCTCATTTTAAGCAAAACAACAACTTCCAACACACAAAACATGTTTTCAATATCACCAAGTTATATAATGCATCACATATAACTTACACATATCAAAATTTAGCTAGCAACAAGATTAAGCTCACTTCATGCTCACCTTTCCATTTTCATAACCACAAACATATATATATACATATATACACATGCATATATATAGATACCCTTAAACTAGCTACACCTAAGGTAGAATAATCCAACGTAGGAACAACCCCTACCTCTTAGGAGTGTAGAAAACCCCTAAAAACACCAAAACCACTCCAAAACTTTGAATCTCTCAAGATCGCCTCTTTGGATCTTCGGTGAAATTCCTTGTTTTTGGTGCCCACGCGTAGCCTTTGTCGCGTAGATCACTTCTCCCTTCTAGCTCGACAAAATCCGAGCGACGGTTGTCGGAGAAATCGCCGGAGAAAGGCTTAAGAAAAACCCTTTTCTCTCTCCTCTCTTTCTCTCTCCTCTCTTTCTCTCTCTCTTTGAACGGCTGAACAAGGCTCAAGTGGCTTAGAAAATCTGATTTTTCAGATATTTTAGCCCTATTTATAGTTTTAAATGTGTGGTCTACATCGCACCACTCGTTTATTACCTTCGGGTCCGTTTTTCGTCCCGAAACGACTCATTAAGTCCCGGATTAAGTCCAAATAAATTTTATTGGCACATTAATCCAATTATAAGGAATTTTAATATTTCTCGTTTTTTGGGACCTTTAAAAGGTCAATCGCCACGCAGTCGTCTCGATCTACGTGCAAAATCCGACTCTCTCGGAACTCAACGAAATTTCTGATGGTCACTAGAATTCGCGTTGCGAATCCAACGACGCACTCCGTTTCCTCATCCGAGGTCTAGAACATATGTATTTTAAATACGCACAGTAGTGGCAAATGACTATTTTGCCCTTTTAAAAAAAAATTCAAATTTTCCCGGGTTTCACATTCTCCCCCCCTTAAAAGAATTTCGTCCCTGAAATTCACATACACATATACATTTAATAGCATGCACATGCTGCAAGTAATGTATACTCAATACCAAGCTGTAAGCATGTAAATGTACCTCTATCCTCAAACAGGAAAGGGTAATTGGCACGTATGGTGTCCTCACGCTCCCATGTTGCCTCCTCTACTCCCCGGTGCTGCCAAAGCACCTTCACTAGCCTCACGGTCTTGCCTCGCAAAACCTGTTCCCGGCTGTCCATGATACGCACCGGTCCCTCCTCGAAGGTCCCATCAGTATCAACCACAAGCTCGCCCCAATCCACCACATGAGTAGGATCTGGGGTGTACTTCCGGAGCATAGAGACATGGAATACTGCGTGAACACCCACTAAATCAGGCGGTAACGCCAATCGGTAAGCGACTGTACCCACCCTCTCAAGTATCTCAAAGGGCCCGATATACCTCGGTGACAGCTTTCCTCGCTTGCCGAACCTGACCACTCCTCTTGTAGGCATCACCTTCAAGAAGACATGATCACCCACCTCAAACTCCAGGGGTCGTCGCCGTTTATCGGCGTAGCTCTTCTGCCGGCTCTGAGCCGTGAGAAGACGCTTCCGTATCAAGTCCACCTTCTCTGAGGTGTCTCTAATCAATCTGGACCCGTAGAGGGTCTCTCTCCAACCTCCGTCCAACAAACCGGAGATCTACAAGGCCTCCCATATAATGCCTCATAGGGTGTCATCTGTATGCTCGCCTGATAACTATTGTTATAGGCAAACTCTACCAAGGGTAAGTGATCTTCCCAGCTTCCCCTGAGATCTAGGACGCATGCCCGCAGCATATCCTCTAGTGTCTGAATAGTCCTCTCTGACTGACCATCCGTCTGGGGATGAAAAGCAGTGCTCATCATTAACTGAGTCCCCATAGCTCGCTGGAAACTCTCCCAAAAATGAGATGTGAATCTGGGATCCCGATCTGATACTATAGATACGGGCACCCCATGCAATCGGACAATCTCCCGTATATATAACCTACAGAATTCCTCCAGTGTGAAGGTCATCTGCACAGCCAAGAAGTGTGCCGACTTCGTAAGCCGGTCCACTATCACCCACACCGCATCATGTCCCCGCGATGTCCGTGGCAAGTGAGTCACAAAATCCATCGTGACATGCTCCCACTTCCACTCAGCTACCTCCAAAGGCTGGAGTAATCCTGCTGGTCTCTGGTGTTCAGCCTTCACTTGCTGACATGTGAGACATCTACCAACAAATTCACCAACTTGTCTCTTCATCCCACTCCAATAATACTGACGACGAAGATCATGATACATCTTCGTGCCCCCTGGATGAACTACAAAACGGGAACAATGAAATTCCCTAAGAATCTCCTCCCTTAGATCCGGAGATTGGGGAACCACAATCCTTCCCCTATACCGAAGACTACCATCCGAATGAATGGCCCAGTCCTCGTCACCTGTGCCCGACCGCACCCGATCCTTAATGGACTCTATCTCTGGGTCTTGCCCCTGAGACTCAATCACTCTGCTCAGTAGGGAAGGCGTAGCCACCAAACTTCCCAAGGTACCCTGAGCCTGCCCCATGTAATGCAGCCCGAACTGTCCCACAGTCTCGAGCATTCCCCACTCCCGGGAAGCCATACTAGCCAAGACTCCCCTCGACTTCCGGCTAAGTGCGTCAGCCACCACATTTGCCTTACCAGGATGGTAATGCAACGTGAAGTCGTAATCTTCCAGAAACTCCATCCACCTGCGTTGCCTCATGTTGAGGTCCCACTGTGTAAAGATGTACTTCAGACTCTTGTGGTCCGAAAACACTTCAAACTGCTCACCATACAGGTAGTGGCGTCAAGCCTTCAAGGCAAAGACAATGGCCGCCAACTCCATGTCGTGTGTAGGGTAATTCTGCTCGTGGTTCTTTAACTGTCGAGAACCATAAGCCACGACCCTCTCGGACTGCATCAACACACATCCGAGCCCGTCCTTAGAGGCATCACAATAGACTGTGTACCTCTGTCCCCTTTCTGGGACTATCAAAATAGGAGCTGAAGTAAGCCTCCTCTTCAACTCCTGGAATGCCTTCTCGCAAGAATCATTCCACTCGAACTTGACCTCCTTCCGAGTCAACTTCATCATAGGCGCAGCTAACCTAGAGAAGTCCTCGATAAACCGCCGATAATACCCAGCCAATCCCAAGAAACTGCGTATCTCGAAAACTGACTTCGGCCTCTCCCAATTCATGACTGACTCAACCTTCTCCGGGTCTACGGATACACCCGAAGCCGACACTACATGTCCCAAAAATTTCACCTCAGTAAGCCAAAATTCACACTTGCTGAACTTGGCATACAACTGATGTTCTCTCAAGATCTGAAGAACGACCCTCAAGTGACCCTCATGCTCCTCCTCAGACTTGGAGTAAATCAAGATGTCGTCAACAAAAACCACGACGAACTGATCAAGGTAGGGTTGGAACACCCTATGCATGAGATCCATGAATGCCGCTGGGGCATTCGTCAATCCGAAAGGCATGACAGTGAACTCGAAATGCCCATATCGCGTTCGAAATGCCGTCTTAGGGATATCTGCCTCCCTAACTCTCAACTGATGGTAACCGGTGCGGAGATCTATTTTGGAGTAGACCCGCGCCCCTCTCAGTTGATCAAACAAGTCATCAATCCTCGGCAAAGGGTACCTATTCTTGATAGTAACCCTATTCAACTGCCGGTAGTCTATACATAGTCGAAGGGTTTTGTCCTTCTTCTTTACAAATAACACCGGAGTGCCCCAAGGTGAGGTACTCGGTCTAATGAAACCCCGGTCCAACAATTCCTGCAATTGGACCTTGAGTTCTTGCAACTCAGCAGGCGCCATCCTATGTGGAGTCATAGAAATGGGCGATGTGCCAGGATGTAACTCAATGTTAAAGTCTACATCCCTATGTGGAGGTAATCCCGGTAGTTCATCCGGAAAAACATCCTCGTATTCACAAACAACTCGAGGTAGACCCAACTCCTGCCTCTCCTCGTTCTCTAGGGTAAGGCTTGCTAGCCAACCCATCAACTGCCCGTGCCATCGGGAGTCATACACCCCTTGGGGTAAAGCACCATGCTTGTCCCCCTGGAACTTGAAACAAACACCCTCAGGCGTATAAGCAGTGACCCTCTTCCGATCACAGTCAATCACAACACGGTGTGCCGTCAACCAATCCATCCCTAGGATGACATCAAACTCTGACATGTCCATGACCCTAAGGTCAACGGTGAGTAGAATCACAGAGATCTCTAACTCACAGTCCCGACATATCTGACCAACCCTCACCCTAGCACCTAGGGGAGAACTCACATGCAATGGCTCCTCCAAGGTCTCAACCTCTAAGCCCAAGTTTTTCACACAAGATGCAGCAATAAATGAATGTGATGCACCAGAATCAAATAATACCCTAGCCCATAAGCGAGAGAGTAGAAATGTACCATGTATCACCGATTGGTCTGCTGGCTCCGTCTGAGGTATCATGGCGTAGACACGCCCCTGGGTTCCCGAAGTACCGGCTTGTGAGCCCTGTCCTCGGCCTCGACCCAAACTCTGGCCCCTCTGGCCTGATTGTGAAGTAGTAGGGGTCTGTACAGCACCCTGGAACTAGTACTGGCTTCCCTGGCCCGTGGTGGGGTAAGGAGGAATAAATTGGGTCTGCGGCTGTCCCACCGAAGACTGGGACTGAGATGTCCCATAACTCTGGGATACCTGCCGCTGAGGACAATCCTTCCTCACATGACCCGGTTGGTGACAATGATAGCAAGTCTTCTGACCTGCCTGGTAAGTAGTCCTGAAATTTCCCCCGCCTTGGGAGAATCGACCCTGGCCTTGGCCTTGATAGCCGCGGCTCTGCCCTTGCTGTCCCTGCGGAGTAGAAGTCCTCTGCCTCTTCCCCGCACTAGAAGAAGAGGATGGTCCCTCCTTCTTCTTGTCCTTAGTACCACCCTCGCGAATATTCCTCGCGTCATCCACCTCTCGTTCAATAGCCATAGCCGTCGTGATCATTAAATCCAGATCTTGTAGGAGAAGACCTACAATTTTCCCCCGAATGGAAAGCTTCAAGCCTTCCTCAAACCTTCTTACCTTAGCCACAGCTGTGGCTACGTAATCATCGGCGAAACGTGCTAGTTCCGTGAACTTCGCAACGTATTCCATCACCGTCATGGTTCCTTGTTTCAATTCCAGAAACTCCCGGGCCTTTGCATGTCGCATGGCCGGTGGGAAATACTTACCCATGAAGAGCTCCTTGAACTCTTCCCATGTCATAGTCTCAAGGTTTTTCGAGCCCGAGACCCAATCCCACCACACTTGGGATTCTCCTTCCAGCTGGAATGCAGCTAGTGTTATCTTGCTGGCGTCGGAAGTGATTCCCATTGCCTTCAAGATCTTCGTAACTTGCCGGAACCAATGGTCAGCCACCATAGGATCCGCCCCTCCCTTAAAAACTGGAGGTTTATGTGCCTTGAACTGTTGGAGGTTACTCATACCTCCTCGGTGTGCAACCGTAGCTGCCATCATGCCCATAGTCTCATTAAAGGCCTGTTGATCGAAGGCCGGTGGTGGTTGATTAGTTCTCCCACCGCCTCGACTAGCCATCTATATTTGTCAGATAGCAAACAAGTCTCACAAAGTATCCCAAAATAGGGATCAAGATTTAAAACTTTGAGAATTCTTCTCATTGTCTCACTAGCAATGCTTATGCCACCCACTAGTAGACATTTATACCATGAACCACTCCGTCCATCCCTTATTTCGAACCCAAGGTTATGTTTTCTAACCTAATGTGTTCTTTTACATATACATTCTACCATGTATATATTTCACATGTCATGTAGCACATAACATATAGCAAACAGCAATTAACATGTATGCACATGGAATGTAATGGTCTAAACCCATGCCCATCAAGCCCTAGGTTTATCGTAAACCTATGCTCTGATACCAAGCTGTAACACCCCAAAATCCGGGGGTCCCGTTGATAACCCATCAACCCGCGGAAACATCCGTGGATATCGCTCAACCCGACACCACATCAGGAATATCTTTAAGCCGGGATTATAACCCATAATGAAAATTCGGTTTAACATTCATTTGATTCAATTAAAGTCCCATACACCGTGGTTTGTACCCCATTAGGGTCCACTTTGATCATTTAAAGGAAGGAAATTCAAAGCCCAAAGATTTGGCAAAACATTTAAAAATTTCAGATTTTTGGAATGGCTACCGGTAGCTGTTTATCGGCTACCGGTAGCCGAAACATTCTGGAGATCAACTACCGGTTGGCTATCGGTAGCTGTTTCCTACTAGAAATCAACTACCGGTCGGCTACCGGTAGCTGTTTACTACTGGAAATCAACTACCGGTAGCTAAAGGCAGGTTTTGCCCACTTCCTTAGTTTTTCATTTCCAACCCTTTTTAAACTCTTCCAAACTCATACCAAACATGTATAATGAAAACTCCCACATTATACATAGTCCATCCAAGTCATATTACATACAACTTCATACATTCATAATTCAAAATATAATGTTTTACAATATTTACATGTCATAAACCATTTTAAAACAAAAGGTTTACAAAATCTTGAGGTAAGGCCACACATAGGCCCCCTTCACCCTTGATGCTCTCCATGGGAGCCAATCGCCGGTGTAAACCCGACACCTGAAATTTTTTCCCGTAAAGGGTGAGCACAACGCCCAGTAGAGAAAATCCTACAAAGGCCACTCTCCCCCTAGATGCACATGCTCATGAAATCATCACATAACCATATAACCAAGCCTTTTTTCATACTTATGCATTCTATGATGGAATGCAACAATGCCATGCCATGAAATGCGATGGAAACTCACTCATGCAACTCATTCCGTGTCCTCACCGACTCCTACCACACAATGGAAAGCCAATGTGTTTCCCTTCCGCCATTTATGTTCACATCAAATGACATCCTCCATTTTAGGGTCTTGTAAGAGGGTGGATGTTCATGGGCTTACACCAAGGGTCTCCAACCCACACGGAAGTCACGAGCTTACACCGAGGGTTCCGGATACACCCACACACTTTATGGGCCGAGCCAAGGGAGTGCGTATCCCAATCATCGGGCCTTGCACCCGAGAGGTCGTCATGCCTCTTCTTGCTACCCCAACCCAATTTTCTTTCATGCAACCATACGGCCCAAAAGGATCTTCAATCCCTTTCTTCCGAGTCCCTTTGTCAATAACCAAGAGTGGTGTTTGACTAACCATACACACTCACACTCACACCCATGACATGAGCCTAATGAATGTGATGTCATGACCATGCTCAAATGCAATGACTACCAAATGAGCAATATTTTCCACACCCATGCATATAGCTCATGAATGTAATGCCAATGGTCATGCCCAATATGTAACATGAGTGATCAACACATATCTTCACATTCCATGGAATTTAAATCATAAGCATATAAATTCCATAAACCGTCATAAACAACATATCAATGAGCATATGTCAATACATCATTAACACATTTCAACATGTTATTCCAATGACCCCAAACAAATCATCTAAACAACCAACCAAGGCATATTATCAAACACCTTGTAGGCATTAAGCATATTATCTCATTTTAAGCAAAACAACAACTTCCAACACACAAAACATGTTTTCAATATCACCAAGTTATATAATGCATCACATATAACTTACACATATCAAAATTTAGCTAGCAACAAGATTAAGCTCACTTCATGCTCACCTTTCCATTTTCATAACCACAAACATATATATATACATATATACACATGCATATATATAGATACCCTTAAACTAGCTACACCTAAGGTAGAATAATCCAACGTAGGAACAACCCCTACCTCTTAGGAGTGTAGAAAACCCCTAAAAACACCAAAACCACTCCAAAACTTTGAATCTCTCAAGATCGCCTCTTTGGATCTTCGGTGAAATTCCTTGTTTTTGGTGCCCACGCGTAGCCCTTGTCGCGTAGATCACTTCTCCCTTCTAGCTCGACGAAATCCGAGCGACGGTTGTCGGAGAAATCGCAGGAGAAAGGCTTAAGAAAAACCCTTTTCTCTCTCCTCTCTTTCTCTCTCTCTTTGAACGGCTGAACAAGGCTCAAGTGGCTTAGAAAATCTGATTTTTTAGATATTTTAGCCCTATTTATAGTTTTAAATGTGTGGTCTACATCGCACCACTCGTTTATTACCTTCGGGTCCGTTTTTCGTTCTGAAACGACTCATTAAGTCCCGGATTAAGTCCAAATAAATTTTATTGGCACATTAATCCAATTATAAGGAATTTTAATATTTCTCGTTTTTTGGGACCTTTAAAAGGTCAATCGCCACGCAGTCGTCTCGATCTACGTGCAAAATCCGACTCTCTCGGAACTCAACAAAATTTCTGGTGGTCACTAGAATTCGCGTTGCGAATCCAACGACGCACTCCGTTTCCTCATCCGAGGTCTAGAACATATGTATTTTAAATACGCACAGTAGTGGCAAATGAATATTTTGCCCTTTTAAAAAAAAAATTCAAATTTTCCCGGGTTTCACAGTAACGCCCCAAATACCACCCTGGACGGCATTACATTCAATAACCATTCATATCATGAGAGCAACTAATAAATCCATAAATAACCGGGGGTCCTTAATTTAACAAAATTTGGGCAGAGTCTCCTTTGTTCGGGGAGCTCTACCCAAAACACAACCTGTGCAATTCTACTGTAATGACCACACCGGGTCCATTTAACTATCATAAAATCAATACATCAAATTTACATGTTATCCCAAAAGAATAGGCCAAGCTAGGGTCTTTACATCCCCACAAAAGTACTATAATACACAGCGGAATTTACAAAATAAAACTAGGCTATACAATTCTCCCAAAAGATTATCCAAGTCTATAACAAAAGAAAGGGGGGGAGGGGGGTCGCTCTACGCGTCCACCTCGGGATCCTCGCTCTCTTCTGTCGAAGTCTCCCAATGTGTCGGCCCCTCGACTCCCAGCTCCTCGTCAAAGGCAAAATCTGAAAGGTGGGGAAGTAAGGGGGGGGGGGTGAGCACAAGGCTCTATAGGAGGATCCTTCCAAACCCATTCAAGGTTTTGAAATCAAGTAAAACAGGTAGGTCACATTTCGCACATACATATAAATAAATTTCTAAAATAAAATAAGGACATTTTAAAGGAGATCTCAAGTTTGTACAATAATAAGGAATTGAAAGAGAATAAAACCACGTTTAATTGACAAACAATTTCCAACATAATCCACTCCACCATACACCATTTCCACAAGTTATCGCGGCACCCCATACTACCCGAAACTCTTGGAGAAATAATATTTGGTACAATGAACAATAATTTCTATTTGGTACCACTCAAGTAGGTTGTCGCTTCTCATGAATCTACCCGACGATTCTACCTCGTTCATCCATTTCCACTAACAATCACAGACCAATTTAGGAAGGGCGTGTACCGTCTCATACGGCATTGACGAGATCCTCCCAAGGTGTCTAGTATACTAACCCTTTTCCTCGATATATATGTGAACAATAGTGATCGCGATCACAACAACGATCCACTACGAGCATTAGGCAACCATCTCACCCCCACTGGGATAGACTAACCTCTAACACTCTACGACATCTCTCGAAGGTAATCCAAGTCCCTCACAACACCATACACAAGAGTGACATACCAACAATATACTCAACCTCATATACAAGCAAATTCCATGATTTTCCCCAATTTTCACAAGCAAGATACATAATAGAACAATTTAAGAAAACATACCCATTTCGCAAATCATGTTACAAGAGACAAGTTTAAAGGAAATAAGCATGAGATCATCAATACAATCATTTTACTACCCAACACAAAGTTCTAGAATTTTCGAAATCAAAATGATGTGAAGATATAGAGAAAAATCCATATTTCCCCAAAAAACTAGAGTTTGATGGATTTCCAACCATCATTTTGTTCAAATCATGTGAATGTTTGTAAACATACCAAGGAACAAGGAACCCATAACAAATACATACTATTAAGAGCCAAATTCTACATGTTTAATAACCTTAACATCAATGGACAAGAATGAAAGAAAACCCTACCTTGGTGTTCTTGAAATCTACAGCTTGAATCTTGAATCACCCTTAAATCTTGTGTTTTTCTTCTTTGATCTTGAGTTTCTCTCTTCCTTTATTTCTCTCCTAGGGTTCTAAAGTGTTTAGTATGAGATTGGAGTGAAGAATGGGGAAAATGAGGGCTTGAGGTGGTGTTTTAAACCCAAAAATCCCGATTTTTTTACTGTTTCGGCATACACCAGATCAGTCTTCGTAGAATGGGAATAACTCTCTCATCCGAGCTCCGATTGAGATGATTCAAGATGCTATGGAATTCTAAGAAAGAGCTCTACAACTTTCATGTTTTGAGTTTTGAGAGATATTGACTGCATCAAGGTAGAAATCGCTCTTGAAGTTGCAGCCAGTGCACTGTTTACGTGCACTGTTCACAGCCTGTTTCATCCCCCTTTTTTTTTCCATTTCCAATCCATTCATAAGCCAACCAAATCCATCCCAAATCTCTCCAACACATATTTCTACACATATCCACATTTTACAACAAATATTTACTATATATCTATATACATATATAAAATAAAATGCAGGGTGTTACAGAACATCTTTAATGTGATAAAGCACCCAGGTGAGACGGAAGAAATTTGTGAGGTAGATGAAATTGATGAGATTGTAGAGGAAAAATTTAACACCTTTTCTTATTCTGACCCTCTACAAGTCTGTCTGATTAATTCTGTTATTGATAATGGAAATCCTGATGTACAATTTTATGCTGATTTGTTAAATTCTTTGCAGGAAGTATCAGGGAATGTAAGAAATTCTACTTGGGAACTTAAGCCCGATTGATCTATCCCATATGAACTCCTTGTATATAGTAGTTATAATTTATTTTTTTATGTTGTTTTTTTTCATTTCTTTTATATAGTTTCTTTATTTGTCTTTTATATTAGAATCTTATACTATAAATATCTCTCGCTGCAAGACCTAATTAGCAATTTTCTATTTTTATCTTATATAGTGATGATAATATTTAAATTAAGTTGGGGAGATATGAGTGTGAGTTTACTTTTTGTTTTTAGAATAGTAATTTTGATTTAAAAATTATGTTCGTCTTTGTAACTGGCAAACGTTAAAGAACCAGATAGTGAGTCAACTTTCAATAATTTTTGAGTCATTTTCTTTCTTAAAAGTTGAAAAATGGACGAAAATTTGTTTTGGTTAAGTTTAATTTTACTACGTTACTTTCCAAAAGATATACATATGTTGATCATGCAAAAAGCTAGACATGTAAGAAATTTAGAAATATTCGAAAGTCAGGCAAGACCCTTGTGTGGAAAAAGTACATTTGCTAAATGTCGAAGATCAAAGCGTCTCGGTGGGTGTGTAAGATGTGTTCGTCTAGAACATTTGAGACAATATAATCAGTGTGCGGAACCAATTTCAGGTCAAGCGTCAGATCGTTTACGGTGGATTAGGTATGGGCAGAGTAAGGATTATCCTGAGGTGCCATCCTATTCTACCCCAATGTTAACAAGATACGTGAGAAGTGAAGTTAACCGTGTCACTGGTGTTATTAATCCAGATAGTTCTGATCCTGACTAAATATGATCAACAAGATGTAGAATTTTGGAAATGATTATACATAGTTGTAAATAAATGTAAATAACTATAGAATAAGTAAAGAAATCAGTAAATAATAAATAATAAAAAAAAATTAATAAAACCACCAATTTTTGACAAGAAAAAGAGTGGTCAGCAAAGTTTTATAGAATATATAAAATTGTATTTAATTTTGTAACTGTAGAATTTCAGGAAATCAGGAGCAGCAGACTGTAGTTGCAAAGTACAAAATCCAGTCATTTTGGAGGATGATCTTCTACTTCCTAAACAGACTGGAGATTCTACAAAACAATTTGTTTTCTTTCACTCATCTTTTACATTATGCACTTTTATTTTATGCACTTAAATTATAAATTACTTTATGTTTTAATTATGATGTTTGTTTTAAACTTGTTTATGTTTAACTAATTTTTGATAATTAATATGGACTTCATGTTAATTCCATTAGGAGGATTATTTTATATAATTTACAGTTGAATTAAGTTAATATTCCTATGTTCTGTGAAAATAACTTTAATATGATCACGTGGGATTTTCATATTTTAGTTGTATATTATCTTAATATTTTCATTTGAACTTATTCTATTACAGCACGAATAGATTTCTTTATTCCAAAAAACTTGTGAAATATTACACTCTTTACATATTTAGTGGAGATGTATGACCAATTGAAGAATTTGAGTCAATCCTCCTTGGAGAGATATTCTACATCTACTCAAATAAACATCTTCGATTCTACGGTAAACTTTCTTTCAATAATCTCATTAATTTTGTCTTGATTAGCATTTGTTAGATTATATTATTAGCATTATCCTTGAAATTCTCTTATGTGAGATTAATATAGATAAATAATTTCTGGAAAATGATCTTAGGCCATTTTTCATTATCTTTGAGCCTTGACCATTTCTTTTACAAAATTATATCTTTAGTCAACCATGATTGAGCCTAAAAGAGTATAAATTCTTTTCATGATACCCGAAAAACACATCCGAGCCACATGAAAATATATTAAACCTACCCTGGCTACATAATTTTCTTGCACCCTCTTTTAAATTAGTATGCTACAGAAAAAAAAAAGAAAAAAAAAAAAGAAAAGGGTATTGGCTATTCAAAGAAAAGAAAAAACAGAAAGAAAATAGCCAAGAAAGTGAAAAATGGAAAGAATGAACATGCCAAATCTGAAAAGCAGGGAAGAGGTGTGCCATAATAAAAAAAGTAGCTTTTTGAAATCGCATTGACGTCGTTTCTTAAACCTTAACCCAATGACCACATTATAACCCAAAGAAAGTCCTTTTTGATTCCAGAAATTATACCTCTGTATTAATCCTATATATCCATAAAGGGAGAATCTTAATAATATGTCTGATATAATGTTAATATCCGATCATGAGATTATGTCAAATTTCGATTCTATTCAAATACCCGTTCTTCAGAAATGTTACATGTGATATTATTTGCTTCGTTAACAATATTCTATGCTCCATGCTCCATGCTCCATGCTTGTGCATTTTGTGCCAATGTGTCAAAATAGTCTAGAGCCTCATCGGGGTCTTTGTTCAAAAACTCGCCATTGCACATCATATCAATGAATTGTCTATGGCTTGGTGTAATTCCCTCATAGAAGAAACTAACCAATTGCCACGATTCAAAGCCATGATGTGGGATAGATTGCAATAACTCCTTGTACCTCTCCCAACATTGATAGAATTGCTCATTTGGCTTCTCCGAAAAATTTTGAATTTCTTTTTTCAAAGGGGTGGTTCTATGAACCGCAAAAAATTTGTTTAAAAACTCGGAGAGCATTTGGTTCCAAGAAGTTACGGAGCAAGGTCTCAAGGCATACAATCATGATTTGGCTTTATCTCTAAGGGAGAAATGAAAAAATTTTAAACGAGCTATATCCTCCATAACAGGATTAGCATTGAAGGTTGCAACTACATCCTCAAATTCCCTTTTATGCAAGTAAGGGTTTTCCTTTTCAATTCCGTGAAATGTAGGAATTAGTTGCAACATCCCAGGCTTAACTTGGAAGAGGTGAGCTTGGACCGGTAAGAGAATGCATGAGGGTGTGGTGCTGCGTGTAGGTTAGAGGAACTCCCTCATTGACCTCGTCGGAGGGTCAATTTGGATAGTGTTCCCTTCATTTCTAGGAGGGGGAAACTACATTCGTGGATTGGGCACTCTAGGTTCTTACACTCCCCCACCCCTTTGCATGTTTGGGTTGGCATCCATATTCTCAAAATTGTCACTCGCATCCTCAGGTAAGTCTTGGTCAATATTCATATTGGGGTCCAAAGGTTGTCTAACTAGTCGATTTTGTTCGTCCCGACCCCACATGTAACAAAACTATCTAGAAATAAAAAAATGCAAACAAACAAAAGTATATACAAGGAACAACGTACCTCAGCCCGTGATGAACATCATGGGACTTACCTCCGTTGTCCGGAAATTACCTTCTCGATTCAACAGTTGCCTTCCCCGGCAACGGCGCCAAAAATGCTTGATTTATTTCCTTGTTGTTCCTAACCTCTTAACATTCTCCCTCAATATGTAGTATGATGTGTGTATGAAGGGGAGTGTCACTCTCCTTTGGGACGATGTCAAAAGAAAGGGCAAGGGAATGGCGGAAAATAAAGTGTGCAAATGGGCAAAAATGCTTCCCAAGCGCAAAAAGACTTTTGCGTGCCGTGTTTTACTTGGAGGTACTCCAAGGTTGTTTCCTCGGGGAAGGATGTGAATCGTTTTGAAAATGATTTCGGTGAAAAGAATGTGTAAAATCTTTTGTGGTTGAAGTTTGGGTTGTGAGTTGAGTTGTGATGAATTTGAAAGGAAAACAAGTGTTGGCTAATCCAAAGGGTTCACTCCAATGGGGATACCAAATCAACTTGAAACCTTCCTCCAATGGTGCATAAATGAACGATTGATTCGTGGGAAGTGAGAGACTAAATGGAAGTGAGGCTCCAAGCATAACCCGTGACAATGCCTACGGGATATCAAGGACTCACACTCCGGTCCACACTCGACCCAGTCAAACTGAACCATTGTACACCGAGGGAAGGAAAAGGGATGAGTTGAAATGGCATACCTAAAGGGAGGTCTCCCTTGGATTAGCCAACTTTTAGATTTAGCTAATCATGATTAAAAGAAAGACAACAATGTAAATGAAAGACATTCTAGAACAATAAAGATTCTAACTCAATAAGTGCAAGAGAAGCATAAACTAGAAGAGAAAACATTCAATACCCATTTAAAGCTAAGATATTTAAGAACATGGAAGCATTAATGGTGAAAGCTTTAATGGAAGATTAAACTTCCAAACCACTTGAAATAAATGGCATTAAATACTTTGAATAGAGCTTAGAAGATCCTTACATGAAAATGGAAGACAATGCATGGAAGAAAATGTAAAAATCTCTACTTCTCTCTCTAACACTATTCATCCTCTTCCTAGAGCTTCTGTCTCTCTATATTCTCATGTGTATTACAATGTATCCTCTGTATTATGGTGTATCTCCCTCCAAAAAGTCCCTGGAGAGTCCCATAGCTCAATGATGTGATCTCCCTCCATAGGTCTGCCAATAGGGGGGGCTGGACAGGGTGGTGCAGACATTGTCTGCACACCCAGCATCACTCTCTTCTCTCTCCTCATTGATCACCAAGGCCCCAAAAGTCCAATGTGAGATGTGCAAAGGGGTATCCATGGTATTGGAAGAGTCAGACCACGTGGGAGATTGTCTTTGGTGGGACCCTCAAGGCAGCAGAGAATGGCAGCAGAATCTAGGTTGTTTCAGCAGAGTGTACTGGTACGGCGTACCGATACTTCGAACTCCAGTAGCCTCAGCGTACCGATACAGCGTACCGATACAGTTTCTCTGGTTTTCTGATCTCTTGACTTCCTCTCCTCCTGAGCTGTCTTCAAGCCCTTCTTTCATCGTCATTCACCTCAAACCATTTGGGAAGGCTTTAAGAAGCACCATTTATCACTTCTTTACCTGCAACACCATAAATCTTTGTTAATAGCTCGAGTAGCACAATTCCACTCATTTAATCCCCAAAAGCAAGTGAAAAGGAATGTATTAGCACACATGAAATATGCAATGTTTTGTGCCAATCAACTATCCAAAAATCAGCTCAATCGGAGTTAGGAGTTAAAAGTTATGGCTAAAATACTAAGATTGTGTTAACTTCCTTCATACCAGAATGCTTTCTAAAATGTGTTTTAAATCCGGAATACTTTCTAACTTCTAATACATCCCATATTACATTTCCCAAGGTTTCTCAACCTTCTGGATTCAATGGAGGACATATTTTGACATAAAAACATTTAGAAACTTACCAAATCACCTTTCTCAAGTATAAACACCTTCGAAACTAAGTTTGGCTTGAAAGTCTATTCGTCCAAAACTCAAACATCAGGATCAATCTTTTAACAACGATTAAAGGTTTCTACAATAATTTTATTCATCCTAGGAGAAATATTAATATGATATTATTCTTATTTAATTCTAGTACGAGGTCTTACAATCCACCCCCTAAACGAAAGTTTCGTCCTCGAAACACAATCATCGATTTAGCCTATCTAATTCTCATTTGGCCATGATGTCTCCACTTCTATTCATCCTTTAAGCATCGAATCCAAGATTAAAATAGAATATCATGTCCTAATTTTAAATCCATCCCTTCATCTTATACCTTCATTACATTTAGTGAATTCCCCAAGTTTACATTCATTCACTACTTTCGATTATTCTTTATACTCAATAATTACATGTGATTGTCTAAACTAATTCCATATCATGCATAACTACTAGATCTTCAACTTATTGCCTTTTCATCAAATGTCATTTCTATTTTGAATTTACCACTCATTTAAACAAAATCTCATGTTTGCTTCTTACATGTTGCTTATCCATAAGCATATCAAAACAACTCAAATGCAATCCCGCTAATAGGATTACTCATTGTACCTATACTCAAATTATGGTATAATCTAAAACTTAGGAATGCCATTACGGCAAGATCTACACCGATTCTTTAAATAGATGCATCATTCTTAATGACTTTGTTTCTCACTAGACTAGATGGACACTTATCAATTTCTATGGTTCGATGGACACCGCAAGATTCCCAACAATTATAACCATCAAACTACACACCAAGTTTTTCAAGAGATTGAATCTCACTCTTCAAACTTTTAAGCTTTACATTCACCACTGTAACCAAAATAATGGTTAATTCCACTAATATAAAATCTAATCCAATGGTTCGCTGCGCACTCTGATATAAATTATAATTCAATAATCATTAAGTAGAAACTCATCTCAAGAGAAAAATTCTCATATGTTCACAGGGTCGAATGTAACTACTACAACTTAGTCAGACTTCCTAGATTTCCTTATTACATCTCTATAAGTTCGTTTCTGATGAGCGCATAATATTGCATATTTGAAGGGCTCATTACATGCATTATAACTCAACTTTTGCATTTAAATACTTAGTGTTAGCCAAAATTGTCAATAATGTTGATATTTTGATGTTGCATGTTTTTATACCTTAAATCATGTATTTTATAACCTTGCAACTATGATGGATGTGTGGTAAAGGCATAGACACAATACATGAAGAATTGGAGGCTTAAAAGTGAAAAAATCAATAAGGCATTGGTGCTTGGGAACAAGGGCATCAGCAGCCACATCATTTGGAAGCACTGCCTTGGTTTTCCTCCATTTTGGCCATGATCTACTCAGAATCAGGAAAATTTCAAAACATGAAAGTTGTAGATCTGGATGTCTTATATATTGTGTCCAAATTTCAGCTCAATCCAACGGTGGGATCAAAAGTTATGCCGATTCTACCAAAACTGGTCCAGCGAAGCCAGATACCGCATTACTACCGGTAGCCGATTGCTTCTGGAGTTGCTGCTACCGCCGAGCTACCGGTAGCTGATTGCCCAGAAGCGACCAGAACGACTTCTTTCTTGCTCCACTTGCTTGAGGGTCCCACCTACACTTCTCCCACGCCTAGCCTGACATTTTATCCCTACAACCATGCCTCCCTTACACAAATGGAAGACTTTGGAGGCTTGACATTGAATGAAGAGGAGAGAGAAGTGGGCTGCCATATGGGGTTGCAGGCTAGCCTGTCAAGACCCATCAACTCAGCCCCCTCTTGATGAGAGGTCTGCACATAGCTAAGGGGGAGCCTCATGCACGAAATTGGAAGTCTCCCACACACCATTATATTCAGCATTACACATTGTATGGGAGTTGGCTACCTAAGCTTAGGAGTAGATGTAGAAAGCTCCAAGGTTGAAGATGATGAATAGTAATTTCGTTTTTGCATTTTCTTCATCCATGTCATTGTTGTAAGCTACATTCCTCTTGTAATCTTCATTTCTTACATTGTAATTTCCTTTATTTCAAGTATATTGCAAGTTAATTACATGTTCTTCATTTCACCATTTATGCTTTCAAGTTCTTCATTTTTAGCTTAAAATGGGTTTTGAATATTTCTCTTCATAGCTTTAGATTTCTTGTTGTAAGTTAATTTTCATGCTTCATGTCTTCATTATATGTTTTTACATTATGCTTGTCTTTCATTTTTATGTATGATTAGCTAGGATTTAAGTTGGTTAATCCAAGGGTAAATTCCTCTTGGGGATTCCATTTCAACTCTTCTTCTTTCCTCCCTTTTGAGTCAAATGGTTCGGTTTGACGGGGTTGAGAGTGGATGAGTTGGTGAGCTTTTGATATTCCGTAGGCCTAGTCACGGTTTATGCTTAGATTACTCACCAATCTCGTCCCTAGTTTCCCCCGAATCAATCGTTCATTCATGCTCGATCGGAGGAAGGCTTTGAGTTGGCTTGACATTCCCATTGGAGTGAACCTTTGTGGTTAATCAACGCTTCCTTTATTTGCATTTTCATTCACAAACCAAACACAAAACTCAAATACAAGATTTTACACTTTCTTTTCACTTTTGCAAAATCACTTTCACAAAACTCCCTTTCCTTCCCTGAGGAGATGACCTTGGAATATTTTCCAATTAAAACACACGACCACAAAAGACTCCTTTCGATTGGGAAGCATTTTTGTGCACACCGCATCTCATTCCATCTATTTTGTTCATTCCACATTTCCATTCACATTTGTTGTTGCTCCTATATCTCTTGCATTATCCGGAGGGAGAGTAACACTCCCCCATCATTATAAGCCACATACACACATTGAGGGTGAGGGTGATGTTACGAGGTTAGGAACAACGTTTTCCAATCAATCAGTTTCCATAACTCGACCTCAAATTTCTAATCAAATTTGTATTTACAACTCAATTATTAAATCAACAATCTACCAAGAGATTCTCGATTGTTAATACTTTAGATATTTTAAGTGTAGTTAACTAAGCCCATAATGAAATAAGATTACCTAAGTAAAACATCATCAATGAGTATCTTATGTATGACCCTTCTAATCCATTAATATTTCCAAAGTAAATTTAATTAAATCTCCGTAATATTTTCAAACCAATTTTGCTAACTTCAAGTACGTGGTTATGAAAACACCCACTGGTCTGTTTAAGAACCAAAACCGCAATTCATATTGTTTTTCCATATAGGCACTCATTCGATGTTACTTCACCACATTTCTTCAATTGATCATATTTAAAAATTATACTATCTCATACCATCATACTCAAGAGGAGGAAAGAAAATGAGTTGAAATGGCATACCCAAGAGGAGGTCTCTCTTGGATTAGTCAACTTAAAAGCTCAGCTACTCATTCTTAAAGCTAGGACAATAATGTAATGGAAGAACATTGAAGAGGAATGAAGATTTGAGCTAAGTTAATGCAAGAAAAGTACACTATAAGAAAGTGCATTTAAGACCCATCTTAAAGCTTGAAAATAAAGAACTTGAATGCATTAATGGTGAAATCCAAAGTACAAGACTAAACTTAAAATGTGCTTCTAATAAATAACATTCAAGACACTAAACAAAGCTTAAACAAGTCTTACAATAGATTACAAGGCAATGTATGGAAGAAAATGCAAAAATATTCACTTATCACTCTAGCACTATTCATCTTCTTCCATGGACTCTCTCTCTATATATTACAACGTATATCTAACTCATGCTGAATAATCGTAAATCAAGCCTTCAAAAATGTTCATGAAGAGCTCCCATAGGTGTGTAGTAGGCCTTACACCAAAAAGGGGGCTGATTTGATGGGCTGTTGCAAGCTAGGACAAGCATAGCCTTCCCCTCTCTTTTCCTTCCTCTTCTCTCTCCTCCTTATTAATGCCAAGAACTTCAAAGTCCAAGTAGAGGTGAGGGGAGGCCTGTGGATGTGTAAGGGATGTCAGGGGATTTGTTGGAGAAGTGTAAGTGGGACCCCCAAATGGCAGAGCTTGAGTTGCAGGCTGTCTGGGCAATCTAGGCAAACCCTTCCGGAAGGTCGACACAAACCTTCCGGAAGGTTTGTGCATGAACAGTTAATTAAGGCAACCAACGGGCAAAACCTTCCGGAAGGTTTATTCCAGTAGGCAAAACCTTCCGGAAGGTTTCACGCCAGTAGATAAAACATTCTGGAAGGTTTTTGTGACGCCCCAAAATCCGGGGGTCTTTTATTACCCGTTGACGACCCGTCAACCTGCGGAAATACCCGTGGATGTCGCTTAACCCGACACCACGTCGTTAACATTCCCCAAAGTCGGAATTATTGTCCATAGTTGTGATCTATGTTTCTTTAATCATTTAATTCAATCAAGGTCCAATGTACCCTAATCTACCTCAATTTTGGTCCATTTGTGTCATTGGAACTAAAGAAAACAAGGTCCAAATGCTTGGTGAAATAATTTCAAATTTCCAGATTTTTGGACTAACTACCGGTAGCTGTTTATTGACTACCGGTAGCTGGAACCTTCTGGACCAACGACTACCTGTTGACTACCGGTAGCTGTGACCTTTTGGTCTACGACTACCTGTTGACTACCGGTAGCTGTACCCTACTGGTACACGACTACCTGTTGACTACCGGTAGCTGTACCCTACTGGTACACTACTACCTGTTGACTACCGGTAGTCAAAGGCAGTTTTTTTGCCCACTTCAATAGTTTTTTTTTCATTTCCAATCCAATTCAAACCATTCCAAACTCATCACAAACATACCTAATGAAGTTATTAACATAAAACATTGTTTGTACAAGTTCCATTACAATTAATTCCATAATTTACACATCAAAATGGAATTTATACAAAAGTTTTACAAAAACTCGAACTAAGGCCACAAGCCGGCCCCCTTCATACTTGATGCTCTCCAAGTGAGCCATCTGCCGGTGCGAACCCCACACCTGAAATGTTTCCCGTATAGGGTGAGCCAATGCCCAGTAAAGTAAACCCTACAAGGGCTACTCTCCCCCTAGATGCTCATGCTCATGTAACATTCATTTGCAAACAATCATTTCTCATAAGGACATGCATTCTAAGTTGGAATGCAACACCACCATGCCATGAATTGAGATGACACCCACTCATGCAATTTAACCCGAGTCCTCTCCGACTCCTATAACACGATGCAATGCCAAAGTGTTTCATTTTATCATTTATGTTTACATCAATGATATTTTCAAAACTAGGGTCTTTCTTGGGATCGGAATTTTTCATGGACTCATACCAATGGTCTTCCACACCCGTACACTTTATGAGCTCTTATACCAATGGAGTGCACCCCCCAAATCACCGGGCCTTGCACCCGAGAGGTCATCATGCCTCTTCTTGCTCATCCCGACCCAATTTATCATGCAATCAAGCGGCTTAGCTGGGTCTTCGACCCAACTTCCCCAAGCCATACCGTCAATCACCAAGTGTGGTGTTGACATCAACCAAGCACACACACCCATGTAATGAGATGCTTCCGTGCATATGCAATGTCATGTCCCATTGCATACAACATAATGTTCAATATGCCAAGAACAACACATGAACAATTTCATCACATCCATGGTGAATTTATATCTTAAGCATATAAGTACCATACTTATCTCAATGTTAATATATCAATACATGCATATATCAACAAACACATTTAATCACAAATCATATCATAAGCATACGATTCCACAAGTTGAACTTAAACATGTTATTTAAATTGGATCAAAACAACCATTCCATTCAAGCAAGGCATTTAATCAAACACCTTCTAGGCACAATTTATAAATCACATAACATGCCTCAAATTTCCCCAAGTTACATAATAATTCACACGTAACTTCATATACCAAAGTTAAGCTAGAAATTAGATTAAGCCATTCCTAAGCTCACTTTTACATTTCTATAATCATAACCCTATATATTAAGGTCCATCATAGACATAACATATTAAACCTTTAGACTACCAACAACTAAGGAAAGATTACACCAAGGTAGGGAGAACCCTACCTCTTGAAGTGTAAAACACCCGAATGACGCTTCAAGAACACTTCCCAAGCCCAAGAATTGATTTCCCCCAAATCTCCTCATTTGGATCTTCGGTGAAATCCCTTGTTCTTGGGGTGGTTGCGTAGCCCTCGTCGAGAGGATCGACTTTGACTCTTGGCTCGACGGATTCCGAGCGACGGAAGTCCGGGAAATCGCCGGAGAAGGCTTGAAGAAAATCTATTTTCTCTCTTTTCTCTCTCTTGGCCCGCCAAACAAGAACACAAGTGGCTAAAAAGTATGATTTTGTAGATATTTACCCCTATTTATAGTTTTAAATACTCGGCCCGCGTCGCGCCACGTGTCCTTCGCTTAATCGGGTCCGATTTCGTCCCGAAACGATTTATTTGATCCTGGTTTAAGTTTAAATTAATTTTATTTGAACTTTAACTTAATTTTAAGGAAATTTTATAAAATTTATTTATGGGAACGTTCGTAAGGTAAATCGCCACGCAGTCGCCTCGAACGACGTGCAAACTCCGACTACTTCGGAATTCGACGAAATTTGACGGGGTGGCTAAATTTCACGATACGAATCCAACGGCGAACTCCGTTTCCTCATCCGAGGTCTGGAACATGAGTATTTTAAATACACATTATGGTGGCAAATTACTATTTTGCCCTTTTCCTTTTTTTTTTTTGGAAAAGTTTAAATTTCCCGGGTTTTACAGTTTTGGCAGTAAATAGGCAGTCCAAGGCAAAACCTTCCAGAAGGTTTTTATCCAAACATTCTAGAAGGTTTTCAACCAACTTGAATTTTTCTTGGTTTCTTCACCCTCCAATCCTTCCTTTAAGCTACCCCCTCATCTTCATTGACTTCAAACACTTCAATAGGGGCTTAACTCAAACCATTTACATCATTTTACCTGCATTTACACAAAACTCCTTTAAACCCCCACATTCTTATCGTTATATAATAACGTAATTATATTTTTCTGAAATGCAGATACGTGTGATGATGTACGCATGAATTATGTAGATTGTAAGAGTAGAAATAAACATGTTAGGTGAGTTAATAGGGTATGTATGGGAAGTTAGGAAGTATTCCGGAGTTCAAACACATTTTAGATAAATTTGGGTAGAAAGGATTTTGGACACTACCAAGTATTTGGACCATAACATTTTTACAGTAGACACTAGACTTCCAGGGCTAAAAAGTGTATTTTACGAAAATTTTCTAAATCGACCTCTAAATAGGCCAAAACTTCACTGGAAGTTCCAGCAGAAACAGGGAGTCCGTTCGAACGTGAAAGTCTGTTCGAACGACAACCGTTCGAACGTGAAAGTCCATTCGAACGGCCGTTCGTTCCAGTACTATTGTCTGATGGAAAAACAAAAGTACTGGGAACAACTAACGTTCGAATGCCAATGACGTTCGAACGTGAGTTACGCATCAGAGTATCAGATTTATGTTGGTTGGACCCTTTTCTCACCCTATAAATACTTAAGGACACCTCCATTAGCCCCATTTCAACATTTCTAACCCTAGAAAGTATTAGAGAGGAAGAAAGAAAGATAAAAACACAAGATCAAGGAGGATTTTCACATTGAAGTGGATCAAAACTCTAATTCTTCACAAGAACACTAAGGAAGAAGGTAGGGGTTTCTTCTCACTCTTGTTCATTGAGGCTAGGGCTTATATATGTATATGTTTTGACTCTAAATCTTGGATATATGTAATGTAATCATTATTTCTTGATACCCTTGTAAATATTACCATGTTTTGAAGGAAGCTATGGTTGATAGCGATGAAATCTCTTCTTCTTGTCTTGAAAACCCTAATTCTCAAGAAAAATGGGTTTTTCTCTCAATATTCATTTGTTCTTGATTTCAAAACTCTAGTGCTTTGTATTGAACAATAAAATGGTATTTTTGATGATCTCTTGCATATTTTCTTAAATTCTTCTATTGGAATAATACATGTGAACTTTGGGGATTTTTTATTTACTTGGGATTTGAGAAATTGGTTGGTATTGTATCTCTTGTGTGGATGTTTGGATGAACATGGGTGGCTGTTAACCGGGTATCGTAGAGTGGGTAGATGCGTTTCTTACTCCGTGCGGGTTTGAATTTTTCCTACCACTCGTAGTGGGGTTGGTGCCTTGCGAGGACCAAACCATTATTCGCTCACGTGGTACCGAGGCTGAGGGTTAGTATACTATTCCTGGGTTGGATTCGTCATTGGCAATGCGTTGATATACGCCCTTTCTAAAGATTGATATCCTTGCGAGGATTGGGTGTGTGTGTGTGGGCTAAGATATTCTCGATGTGTTTATTCATGCGATGTCATACATCATACCTGAGATACATATACATAATGTGGGTAATTGTATATTGTGGTATACAAATACAAGTTGTGGTTTGAGATATATTCTTTTGGGCGTAATTGTCATAGTTATCATATTCTTTTGGATGTAATAGCCATGGTTTGGCTTATTCTTTTGGGATGATGTTGTAGATATTATGGATGATGAATGAAATTTTCTTTAAGCATGGATCTTATTAGTTGCTCTCATGATGTGAGTGGTTTTAAATAGTAATGTCATCCAAGGGGGATTTTGGGGCATTACAGGTTTGGTATCAGAGCCTAGGAATTAGGTCTTACATGGGAGTTGTAGATTATGGATTACCACTAGGGAGTTAGGACTAGGTTGAATGAAATTGTTGACTTAAATCTTATACAAGCCTTATGCTTTAGATTAAAGTGAGAGTTAGGATATCTTTTACATCCAGGAAACTAAATTGTGAATTGATGTGCAGGATGGAGGGTGAACGTGGACGTGGTGGCCAAGCAAACCCACCACCACCACCACCTCCCGATGCCATGAATGGCATTTATCAATGCTTAAGGGAGCTAACCACTCTGGTACAACACTAGAATGGAAACAACAATCACAACGGTGGGTTTCATCCCTTAGCCCATGAACTGGGCAAAGGGGATGAAAATCAAAGGATGGTAGTTCTTTGAAAATTTCTGAGGTAACGCCCACCTACTTTCCAAGGAAGCCCTAACCCTTTGGATGTAGATAAGTGGATTCACAGGGTGAAGAAAATGTGTGATGGCATGAGAGTTGCCGAGGATCTTCAGGTCGGCTTAGCTACATATCTGTTAGAGGGACAGGCAGACCATTGGTGGGACTCGGTGAAAAGAAGGAGGAACACTGACACGATTACTTGGGAGGAGTTTGATCAGATCTTCCAAGACAAATATTTTCCTAAATCAGTTAGGGACAAGATGATTGCAGATTTCCTCGTTCTACGACAGGGTAGCATGACGGTAGCCGAGTATGGGAGGAAGTTTGATGAACTATCCCGCTATGCCACAGAGTTCATATCTACTGAGGCTATGAGGGACAAACGATTTGAGCAAGGCTTGAGGCCTGCTATCAGGGAGAAGCTTGTGGCTTATAAGATTTGGGACTATGGGGATCTTGTTGACAGAGCTGCACTGGTGGAGAGAGACACGGAGGACAACCAGCGGCGACAGAACTTCGTGAGGGGAGGTCCGATCCGGACGGGTGCTAGCAGCAGTGGAGTGCAGAGGGCAGCACCATACCGTCGCCCAGACCAGGTGGTTAGACAGAGACTTCAGACAGTTCGAGGAGATGGGGTTACTCAGAATAGAGCAGGCACTGACCCGCGTCAATGCTTCGCATGTGGAGGTTTCGGGCACTACAAAAATAACTGCCCATCATTTTCAACAAAGACCAATCAAGCAGCAGGACAAGTAAATGCAAACAAGCCACCACTAGAGAAGCCACTACAGTGGAGACTGTTAGGAGTTCTAGCCCCAGGTGGTGCAAATTAGGGAAGACTGTTTGCTTTGACCCAACCGGAGGAAGACGTTTCCAATGCAGTTGTGGAAGGTATCGTTCTTCTTTATAATTCTTGGGCCCGAATTTTATTTGATCCCGGTGCGACTCATTCATTCATACGCACTATATATGCTCTTAATTTGGGATTGGAATTTGAGAAGTTAGAACATGCCCTGAGTATTGACATGCCTACGGGAGAACGGTTGAATACTAGAAGGGTGTGTAGAGGTTGTGTGCTTCGAATTGGGGAGCAAGAATTAATTATAGATTTGGTTGCATTAGACATGAAGGGGTTTGATATAATATTTGGGATGAACTTGTTGTCCAATTTTCGTGCGGTAATGGATTGTTTTCGTAAACGGATTTCATTTCAATTACCATCCATTTCAGTTTCATGAATGATCAAAATTCTTACCATCCATTTCCTACTACGAGTAGTAGATTCTTGAAAGCTAAGGTGGAGAGCCATTTGAGTTTCTTAGCTAGCTTGATGGGAGATGATCGGGATAGATCCAAACCAGACGTGGCATTGATAGTGTCGGACTTTCCATATGTCTTCCTAGATGAACTACCCTGGTTATCCCCACAGGGAGAGATTGAGTTTATGATTGATCTCTATTCGGGAACCGAACCCATATCCATTGCTCCCTATCGGATGGCACTTTTGGAGTTGAAGGAGCTAAAGAAGCAGTTGGACCAACTATTGGCTATTGGGTTTATCCAGTTAAGCACTTCACCTTGGCGAGCCCTGGTCCTCTTTGTGAAGAAGCATGACGAAACAATTCGGTTATGCACAGACTACCGAAGGTTGAATCGGGTGACAGTGAAGAATAAATATTCGTTGTCACGAATTGATGATTTATTCGATCAACTGAGGGGTTCTAAGTATTACTCCAAGATTGATCTTTGCACAGGGTACCATCAACTGCGGATCAAGGAGGAGGATATTCCTAAGACAACTTTTCATACCCGGTATGGTCATTTCGAATATACGATAATGTCGTTCGGACTGACTAATGCTCCTGCAGCTTTTATGGATTTGATGCACAGGGTATTCCGGCCGTATCTAGATCAGTTTGTTATCGTGTTTATTGATGACATATTGGTTAATTCACGGACACAAGGGGAACATGAACACCATCTCTCGACTGTGCTACAAGCATTGAGAGAGCATAAGTTGTATGCTAAGACGACCAAATGCGAGTTTTTTATGAAGGAAGTGAAATTCCTTGGCCATGTTGTGTTAGAACAGGGTGCAGCTGTTGACCCCGCAAAGATTGAAGCCGTGATGAAATGGGAACCACCGAGGAATGTGACAGAAATACATAGTTTCCTAGGCTTAGCAGGATACAACCGGAGGTTTGTGGAAGGGTTCTCAAAACTAGCGATGCCGATGACCCGCCTTACGAAGAAGGGGGAAAGATTCTTATAGACTCAAGAGTGTGAACTAGCCTTTCGCACCTTGAAGGAAGGTTAACAACAACTTTTGTCCTCGTTATTCCGAGCAGTGGGGAAGAATACAATGTTTACACATATGCTTCGTTACGAGGCTTGGGATGTGTGCTAATGCAGGGAGGTATGGTAGTTGTTTATGGCTCGAGACAATTAAAGGTTCATGAGCAGAAATATCCCACTCATGACTTGGAGCTTGCCGCTGTGGTTTTTGCTCTTAAGTTGTGGAGGTGTTACCTGTATGGAGAAAAGTTTCAAGTGTTTTCTAATCATAAGAGTCTCAAGTATATATTCACACAGAATGACTTGAATCTTCGACAAAGAAGGTGGATTGAATATCTAGAAAATTACGATTTCACACTCAATTACCATCCAAGGAAGGCTAATGTAGTAGCAAATGCACTTAGCAGAAAGTCTCGGGGTGAAATCAATGTTCTTGTTGTTCATAGGTGGAAGATGATTGATGATTTGGAGGAGTTTGATCTATTGGTGGATAGACAGGAGGATCGACCATGCTTATTTAATCTTGTAGCTCAACCAATTCTCCGAAAAAGGATTGTGGAGTTGCAACGATTAGATACAGAGTTGGAAACTATCCGGAGTAGATTGGAGAGGAATGAGGTTGTTGAGAACTGGTCTATACATGATGATGAGTTGCAGTTTTGTGGAAAACTATGTGTACCAAACAATGACCAAATAAGGGAAGAAGTGTTGGGTGAGTGCCATCGTTCAAAATTGTTCATACATTCGGGTAGTACTAAGATGTATAGGGACATGAAGCGTCAATATTGGTGGAAAGGGATGAAACAAGACGTGTCTAAGTACGTTGCAAAGTGCATGGTGTGTCAGCAGGTGAAGATTGAGCATCAAAAACCCGGAGGATTACTAAAGTCATTGCCTATTCCAGAGTGGAAGTGGGATCACATCACCATGGATTTCGTGTCTGTCTTTCCACGGACTGCACGAGGGCATAATGCCGTATGGGTCATTGTAGATAGACTCACCAAGTCCACTCATTTCTTGAGTATGAAGACCATTGACACCTTAGAGACCTTGAGCAAGCTTTATATTCGCGAGATTGTTAGTTTGCATGGAGTTCCACTCTCTATTGCGTCAGATCGTTATTCTCGTTTTGTGGCGCAATTTTGGTAAAGTCTACAACGAGCTATGGGGACAGAGTTGCACTTTAGCACCGCCTTTCATCCTCAAACGGATGGCCAATCTAAGAGGGTGATACAAATTTTGGAGGACATGTTACGAGCTTGTGTGTTAGACTTCAAGGGAAGTTGGAGTGACCATTTGTCGTTGGTGGAATTTTCATATAACAACAACTATCAGGCTGGTATTGGAATGGCTCCTTATGAGGCATTGTATGGAAGACCATGTAGGTCCCCGACTTGTTGGTTAGAAGCTGGAGAGAGTAGTATGTTTGGGCCAGAAATTGTTCGGGAGACTTATGAGAAAATTCAACTCATCTGGGAAAGACTACGCACGGCTGATGAGCACAAAATATTGTATATTTGAAGGCCTCATTACATTCATTTTAACTCAACTTTTGCATATAAGTACTTAGTGTTAGCCTGTAACGCCCCAAAAAAAAAACCCTTGGGTGACATTACATTCTAATACCATTTATACCATGAGAGCACTAATAAAACCCATAATTAACCGGGGGTCCTTAATTTCACAAAATTTGGGCAGAGCCTCCTTTGTTCGGGGAGCTCTACCCAAAACACAACCTGTGCATTTATAATATATCGACCACACCGGGTCCAGTTATCCATCAAAGATTAACAACATTGTCTCAAAAGATTTTCCATTCTCCACATGTAATATTCACAATAACATTCCCAAAAGAATAAACCAAGCCATGGCTACAATATCAAAAGAATAAGCCCAACAATGGCAATTACACTTCCAAATAATTTAAATATGATAACGCAGCAGAATAACAAAATACTAGACTTTACATGGTCTCAAAATAATTTCCCTAGTCCAGTACAAAAATAAATGACATCTCTAGATGTCCCACTCGGGATCTAAGTATCCCTCCAAGGAAGCTTCTCCTTGGCCCGGCTCATTAACGCCGAGCTCCTCCTCTAGAGTAAAATCTGAAAATATTCAACAGTAGGGGGTGAGCACGAAGCTCTGTAGAAAAATCCTCCCAAACCCAAACAAGGTTTTAAAACAAGTAAAAGATGACAAGTCTCTTTTGGAAAATAGCACATATAAATTTTGAAGGAAAACATGACATTTTAAGTAGATCTCCAGTTTAAGCCGTACCCATAATCTAATGAAAAGTTAATGTAAATTTCATAACAATATACCATTTATGAAGGGCACCTTCCGATGCATTGTCCCATACCAATGCACCGGCCAAGACGATCCAACCCATCATCCCATATATATTTTGGTTCATCCCCGTACCATGTATGTTGATTGCTTCCCATGAATCTACCCAACGATTATACCTAGTCCACCCATCACAATCACAATCACAAGCACTTTGGGAAGGAGCGTCTACCATCCCAATGGCAGTGACGAGTCCCTTCCCAGGAAAAGTATACTATCCCTTGTTCGAACTCCAGTGAACGATAGTGGTTTCATTACCAAATGACAACCCACTACAAGTGCTAGGAAACCATCTCACCCCCACTGGGGTAGACTAACCTCTAACACCCTACGGCATCTCTCGAAGGCAATCCAAGTCCCTCACAACAACCATACACTTGAGGAAACCAAAATATACTCAATTCACAACCATTTCAAGAAATTACCAAATTCCACAATTTCTAATATAATGTTTCATAATATGATGGAAGAAAATGAGCAAGAGATCCTCATAAGTAACATTTTGGTGTACCATATCAAACACTAGAATTTTGAAAGCAATAACAAAGGAAAATAAAAGGAAAAGTCCATTTTTCTTAAAACCAAGGTTTGAAGATGAAAAAGAGAAATTTAATAATTACCCAACCATCACAATGTTCAAAACATGTCATTTATTGCAAGGATATCAAGAATCATGCATTTCATACCATATATATGAGTAAGAGTGAAAAACATACATATACATATATATATATATATATATATATAAAAGCCCTAGTCTCAATGTGAGAGAATGAGAGAAAATCCCCTACCTCTTAGTTGTAGCTTCAATCTAAGACCCAAGCTTCAAAATCTTCCTATTCTCCTTCCTTCTTTTTTTTCTCTTAATTTCGTCCTCCTAGGGTTTCAAGAGATTTGGGTGAGAGTGGTGTGAGGAATGGAATAAAATGGTGAAGATGGTGAAGATGGGTGTGCTTGAAGAACTAGGGTTTTGATTTCTAAAAGGGTGTAAATCTCTCTAAATCTTGTGTTTTTCTCTTCTTTCCTTCCTCTCTAATGTTTCTAGGGTTTGGAGTGGTGAAAATGAGGGCAAAAGAGAAGACATTATGTATTTATAGTGGAGGAAGAGCCGGCATTCGCGAAACAGAAATTTTTGGATTTTTACACTAACCTTCCGGAAGGTTTTTGTCGTTCTTCCGGAAGGTTTTGCTCACTGGAAAGTTTTTTTCATCGACCTTCCGGAAGGTTTTATAGACCTTCCATAAGTTTTTTCCTTTTGGAAAAAAATTTACTGTTTACGTTACTGTTTACACTAACCTTCCGGAAGGTTTTTTATCGACCTTCCGGAAGGTACTTGCCTGCTGAAACCTCTAGCGCATTTTTGACCCATTTAGAAGTCGAATTGGAAAATTTTCATTAGAGACATTTTTGTAGCCCTAGATGTCTACTATCTACTGTCAAAATTTCAGATAAATTGGACATAAGAATAAAAATTTATGGCCAAAATACTAGAAGGTGTCCAAGATACTTTTTACCCAACTTCACTCTAAAGCGTATTTTAACTCCGGAATCCTTTCTAACCTCTTATACAAGTCATATCACCTCTCCCAATGTTTTTCGACCTCCCGGATTCAATGGAGACCTTATTTTGGCCTCAAAGTATTTGGAATTTTGTCTAATCACCCTTTCCAAGTTTAAACGTCTTCGAACTTAACTTAGAAAATCAACATGCATCTCTAGTATTCTTTTCCTACTATTACCATCCATATGATTTATTCTTACATCATTATCTATATATATGAATCACTAAACAAATACTTTACTATATAATTATAAACATGCGGGGGTTTACAATCCACCCCCCTTAAAGAAAGTTTCGTCCTCGAAACTTACCTCAAGTAGCGAATAAATACGGATACTTCTCTCGCATCTCCAGCTCCGGTTCCCAAGTAGCTTCTTCCACTCCATGATGTTGCCATAACACTTTCACCAATTTGATGACTTTATTGCAAAGCACCTTTTCCTTGGCATCGATAATCTTCACCGTCACCCGATTCAACCGTCGGTAATCCGTGCATAACCGAAGTGTTTCATCCGTCTTCTTCACAAAGAGGACCGGGGCTCCCCAAGGTGAAGTGCTCAGACGGATGAATCCAATTGCCAGCAAGTGGTCCAATTGCTTCCTTAGTTCCTTCAACTCCAAAGGCGCCATCCGATAAGGAGCAATAGAAATAGGTTCGGTTCCCGGATAAAGATCGATTGCAAACTCAATCTCTCTCTGTGGCGGTAACCCGGGTAATTCCTCTGGGAAGACATCCGAAAAATCCGATACAATCAACACCATACCCGATTGGGATCTTTCCCGATCATCTCTCATCAAGCTAGCCAAGAAACTCAAGTGGCTCCCTGCCTTAGCTTTTAAGAATTTACTCCCCGTAGTAGGAAATGGATGGAAAGAATCTCGGTTATTCACAAAACTGAAAATGACTCCTCCCGGCAACTGAAATGTAATCCGCTTGCGGAAACAATCCATTACCGCCCGAAAAGCGGATAACAAGTTCATCCCAAAAATCACGTCATACCCCTTCATCTCTAAAGCAATCAAATCCACAATCAATTCGTGCTCCCCAATACGAAGCACACAACCCTTGCAAACTCGGCTAGTACCCAACTGTTCTCCCGTAGGCAAGTCAACAGTCAAGGCATGTTCTAACTTTTCGAAACCCAATCCCAAATTCATAGCATATGCAGTACGTATAAAAGAATGAGTAGCACCGGGATCGAATAAGATTCGGGCCCAAGAATTGTAGAGAAGAATGATACCTTCCACAACGGCATTGGAGGCATCCTCCTCCGGTTGGGTTAAGGCAAATACTCTCCCCGGATTGGCATCACCGGGGGCTTGAGCTCTCAATGGTCTCGGTGGTGGAGGGGGCCTATTTGCATTTGATGGCCCGGCTGATTGATTGGTCTTGGGTGGAAGCGACGGGCAGTTGTTTCGGAAGTGCCCTACACCCCCACATGCAAAGCATTGACGAGGGTCAGTGCTTGGTCTAGTCGGGGCATGCCCCTCTCCTCGGACTGTAGGAGGTCTATGCCCCACCGCCTGATCGGGGCGACGGTATGGTAACGCCCTCGGTGCTCCACTGCTACTGGCACCTGAACGAATCGGTCCCCCTCTAGAATAACTCTGCCTCATCTGAGAGTCATCAAGGTCCCTCTCCACCAATGCTGCTCTGTCAACCAAATCCCTGTACTCCTGGATTCTAAGTGCCACAAGTTTCTCTCTGATAGTTGGTCTCAAACCCTGCTAGAAGCGCTTGGCCCTCCTCTCCTCGGTAGATATGAACTCTGAAGCATAACGGGACAGCTCATCGAACTTCCTCTCATACTCCGCAACGGTCGTACTGCCCTGTCGTAAAGCTAGAAAGTCTGCATGCATTTTATCTCTGACCGACTCGGGGAAATACTTGTCGTTGAAGTTTTGCTCAAATTCCTCCCAAGTGAGTGTATCGGTGTCCCTCCTCTTCTTCACAGACTCCCACCAGTAATCGGCCTCCCCTTCCAACAAATACGTAGCCAAGCCAACCCGAAGGTCCTCGGCGATCCCCATACCATCACAGATTTTCTTCACTCGGCGGACCCATCGATCCGCATCTAAGGGATTTGAGCTCCCTTGGAAAGTGAGTGGATGTTGTCGTAGAAATTCCCGAAGGGCCACCATCTTCCGGTTCTCGTCCCCATTTCCCAGCACTTGTACTAAAGGACGAACCCCACCGTTGTGGTGGTTGTTCCCACCTTGTTGTTGCACTAAGGTGGTGAGTTCCCTTAGACCTTGGTAAATCCCCTGCATGGCGTCGGGAGGTGGTGGAGGTGGTGGATTTGCTTGACCTCCACGACCACGACCACGACCACGACCACGTCCTCTTCCTCCTTCCATCCTGCACATCAATTCACAATTTAGTTTAATTGATGTACAAGAGAACCTAACTATAGCTTTAGATTAAGGCATAAGACTAGTGAAAAATTAACTAATAAGTATTTTCACCCTAGTCCAAACTCCCTAGTGGAAATCCATACCTACAGCTCCCATGTAAGACCTAAAGCCTAGGCTCTGATACCAAATCTGTAACGCCCCAAAAAAAAACCCTTGGGTGACATTACATTCTAATACCATTTATACCATGAGAGCACTAATAAAACCCATAATTAACCGGGGGTCCTTAATTTCACAAAATTTGGGCAGAGCCTCCTTTGTTCGGGGAGCTCTACCCAAAACACAACCTGTGCATTTATAATATATCGACCACACCGGGTCCAGTTATCCATCAAAGATTAACAACATTGTCTCAAAAGATTTTCCATTCTCCACATGTAATATTCACAATAACATTCCCAAAAGAATAAACCAAGCCATGGCTACAATATCAAAAGAATAAGCCCAACAATGGCAATTACACTTCCAAATAATTTAAATATGATAACGCAGCAGAATAACAAAATACTAGACTTTACATGGTCTCAAAATAATTTCCCTAGTCCAGTACAAAAATAAATGACATCTCTAGATGTCCCACTCGGGATCTAAGTATCCCTCCAAGGAAGCTTCTCCTTGGCCCGGCTCATTAACGCCGAGCTCCTCCTCTAGAGTAAAATCTGAAAATATTCAACAGTAGGGGGTGAGCACGAAGCTCTGTAGAAAAATCCTCCCAAACCCAAACAAGGTTTTAAAACAAGTAAAAGATGACAAGTCTCTTTTGGAAAATAGCACATATAAATTTTGAAGGAAAACATGACATTTTAAGTAGATCTCCAGTTTAAGCCGTACCCATAATCTAATGAAAAGTTAATGTAAATTTCATAACAATATACCATTTATGAAGGGCACCTTCCGATGCATTGTCCCATACCAATGCACCGGCCAAGACGATCCAACCCATCATCCCATATATATTTTGGTTCATCCCCGTACCATGTATGTTGATTGCTTCCCATGAATCTACCCAACGATTATACCTAGTCCACCCATCACAATCACAATCACAAGCACTTTGGGAAGGAGCGTCTACCATCCCAATGGCAGTGACGAGTCCCTTCCCAGGAAAAGTATACTATCCCTTGTTCGAACTCCAGTGAACGATAGTGGTTTCATTACCAAATGACAACCCACTACAAGTGCTAGGAAACCATCTCACCCCCACTGGGGTAGACTAACCTCTAACACCCTACGGCATCTCTCGAAGGCAATCCAAGTCCCTCACAACAACCATACACTTGAGGAAACCAAAATATACTCAATTCACAACCATTTCAAGAAATTACCAAATTCCACAATTTCTAATATAATGTTTCATAATATGATGGAAGAAAATGAGCAAGAGATCCTCATAAGTAACATTTTGGTGTACCATATCAAACACTAGAATTTTGAAAGCAATAACAAAGGAAAATAAAAGGAAAAGTCCATGTGGGTTGCAGGTGAAGCTTGTCTTGCCTGTCAAGACCCATCCATTCAGCCTCCCATTGATGGGAGGCCTGCACACACCTTGGGGGGGACCACCATGCACGAAATTTGAAGGCAAACACTCCATTATATTCAACAATTGACAAGCATTTCAAGGGTGTGGCTACCTAAGCTTAGAATAGTTAGGAATAAGATGAATAGTAGAAATGTTTATGTTTTTGCATTTTCTTCCATCTTTTCACTTGTAGTTTAATGTAAGGATCTTGTAATCTTCATTCAATGTCTTTAATGTCATTTACTTCAAGTACATTTCAAGTTTAATCACATGTTCTAGATTCCACCATTGATGCTTCCAAGTTTTCTTCATTTCTTGCTTTAAAATGGGTATTGTATATTTTTCTTCATAGCTTAAGTTTTCTTGCATTAGTTTAAGTTTCATGCTTCATTTCTTCTACATGTCTCTTAACATTATGCATGTCTTTCCTTTTACCATGAGTAGCTAGATTTTAAGTTGGTTAATCAAAGGGAGAACTCCTCTTGGGTGTGCCACTTCAACTCATTTTCATTCCTCCTCTCAGAGTACGATGGCTCGGTTTGACTAGGTTGGGGTGAGGACATGCTTGTGAGTTCTTGATACACCGTAGGCATTGTCACGGGGTATGCTTGAATCCTCACCTCCATTTTAGTCCCGAGCTTCCCACGAATCAATCGTACTTCTAGGCTCTATTGGAGGAAGGCTTGAGTTGATTTGGTATTCCCATTGGAATGACCTCTTTGGATTAGCCAACACTTGTTTTTATTTCATTTTCATTAAGAACACTATCACAAACCAAACTCAAAACTCAAAAGATTTTACACTTCTCTTTTGTTCACTAAAATCACCTTCACACACTTGAACTTTCCTTCCCTGAGGAGACGACCTTGGAATACTTTTCCAAGTAAAACACCGACACACAAAAGACTCTTTGCGATTGGGGAGCACTTTTGTTCACACATTTCATTTCATACATTTTGTTCATTTTATTTTCCACCAATCCGTTGTTGCCTAATCTCTTGCATCACCCCGAGGGAGAGTGACACTCCCTTTCACACATAAGCCATATACACATTCTAAGGGATGATATTTAGGGGTTAGGAAACAACAACGTTTTCACACCAATCAACGGCTCAAAGTAGACAGAAAAGCTATGCGGATAGAAGAAGAAGACCATTGGAATTCCAAGAGGGGGACTATGTGTTCCTCAAAGTGTCACCCAAAAAGGGAGTGTTTAGATTTGGTAAGGAGGGGAAATTAGCTCCAAGGTATACCGGGCCATTTGAAGTGATAAAAGCGGTGGGCAAAGTGGCGTATCAACTTCGGTTACCAGCTCAGTTGTCAGGGGTACATGACGTGTTCCATGTGTCAATGTTAAGGAAGTGTCAATCGGATACAACACATGTCGTGGATTTGGAGGATATAGAAGTTCAAGATGGAGCAACATATGAAGAACAACCAGTGAAGATTCTTGATACCAAGGAGAAGGTGCTTCGCAATAAAGTAATCCAACAGGTGAAAGTCTTGTGGCAACATGGGGTGGAGGAAGCTACCTGGGAACCAGAGCTGGAGATGCGAGAGAAGTACCCTCATTTATTCTCTACTTAAGGTAAGTTTCGAGGACGAAACTTTTTTTAAGGGGGGTGGATTGTAAACCCCCACATTCTTATCGTTATATAATAACGTAATTATGTTTTTCTGAAATGCTGATGCGTGTGATGATGTACACATGAATTATGTATATTGTAAGAGTAGAAATAAACATGTTAGGTGAGGTAATATGGAATGTATTGGAAGTTAGGAAGTATTCCGGAGTTCAAACACATTTTAGATAAAATTTGGGTAGAAAGGATTTTGGACACTACCAAGTATTTGGATCATAACTTTTTATCCTGATATCCTTTTGAGCTGAAAGTTTTATAGTAGACACTAGACTTCCAGGGCTACAAAAGTGTGTTTCACGAACATTTTCCAAATCGACATCTAAATAGGCCAACACTTCACTAGAAGTTCCAGTAGAAGCAGGGAGTCCGTTCGAACGTGAAAGTCCGTTCGAACGACCGTTCGTTCCAGTACTCTTGTCTGATGGAAAAATAAAAGTATTGGAAGCAATTAACGTTCGAACACCAATGACGTTCCAACGTGAGTTACACATCAGAGTATCAGATTTACGTAGGTTGGACCCTTTTCTCACCCTATAAATACTTAAGAACACCTCCATTAGCCCCATTTCAACATTTCTAACCCTAGAAAGTATTAGAGAGGAAGAAAGAAAGATAAAAACACAAGATCAAGGAGGATTTTCACATTGAAGTGGATCAAAACTCTAGTTCTTCATAAGAACACTAAGGAAGAAGGTAGGGGTTTCTTCTCACTCTTGTTCATTGAGGCTAGGGCTTATATATGTATATGTTTTGACTCTAAATCTTGGATATATGTTATGAAATCATTATTTCTTGATACCCTTGTAAATATTACCATGTTTTGAAGGAAGCTATGGTTGGATAGCGATGAAATCTCTTCTTCTTGTCTTGAAAACCCTAGTTCTCAAGAAAAATGGGGTTTTCTCTCAATATTCATTTGTTCTTGATTTCAAAACTCTAGTGCTTTTTATTGAACAATAAAATAGTATTTTTGATGATCTCTTGCATATTTTCTTAAATTGTTCTATTGGAATAATACATGTGAACTTTGGGGATTTTTGATTTACTTGTGATTTGAGAAATTGGTTGGTATTGTATCTCTTGTGTGGATGTTTGGATGAACATGGGTGGCTGTTGGCCGGGTATTGTAGAGTGGGTAGATGCGTTTCTTACTCAGTGCAGGTTTGAATTTTTCCTACCACTCGTAGTGGGGTTGGTGCCTTGCGAGGACCAAACCATTATTCGCTCATGTGGTACCGAGGCTGAGGGTTAGTATACTATTCCTGGGTTGGATTCGTCACTGCCAATGCGTTGATATACTGCTTGATGAAAAACGTTGTTGTTTCCTAACCTCTAAAAACCATCCCTTAATGTGTATATGATTTCGGTGCTAAGGGAGTGTCACTCTCCCTTGGGATGATGTCAAAAGAAAGGGCAACGAAATGGTTGATGGAATGAAATGAAATGTATGAAATGGAATGTGCGAAATGAACAAAAGTGCTCCCCAAGTGCAAGGAGTCTTTTGCCTGTCGTGTTTTACTTGGAAAAGTATTCCAAGGTCGTCTCCTCAGGGAAGGAAAGTTCAAGTGTGGAGAAGGTGATTTTGTCAAAAAGGAAAAGTGTAAAATCTTTTGTTTGAGTTTTGGTGTTTGAAGTTTGTGAATGAAAATACAATAAAAACAAGTGTTGGCTAATCCAAAAGGTTCACTCCAATGGGAATGCCCAATCAACTCGAACCTTCCTCTGAGGGTTTATAGATGAACGATTTATTCATGGGAAGGTAGGGATAAGATGGGTCACTATCTAAGCATAAACTGTGACTAGGCCTACGGAATATCAAAGACTCACCAACTTATCCACCCTCAACCCAGTCAAACCAAACCATCGTACACCGAGAGAGGAAAGAAAATGAGTTGAATTGGAAAATCCAAGAGGAGGTCTCCCTTGAATTAGCCAACTAAAAATCTAGCTACTCATACTAAAAGGAAAGACATGCATAATGTAAATAGACATGGTATTGAAATGGAAATTAAAACTTAACTTTAAGCAAGAAAACTTGAACTATGAATAAAAATATGCAATACCCATTTTAAGCTAGGAAATGAAGAAAACTTAAACAACAATGGTGAAATGTAAAATGTAGAACTAAACTTGCAAAGCATTAGAAATAAATGACATTAAAGACAATAAATGAAGTTTACAAGATCCTTACAAAAGATTACAGGTGAAATGGGTGAAGACAATGCAAAAATCTAACTATTCATCATCTTCTTCACCAAAACTACTCCTAAGCTTAGGTAGCCACCCCCTTCAAAGCTTGTGAATGCTGAATATATGGTGTGTAGAGACTTCATTTTCGTCCATGAGGGTCCCTAGGGTCTGTGTGTGCAGGCCTCCCATCAATGGGAGGTGATTTGAAGTCTTGGACAGGCTAGGAGAAGCTTAGCCTGCAACTCCCCTTCTCTCCCATCCTCATTAATGTCCTTGCCTCCAAAGTCTTCAAATTGTGTAAGGGAGGCATGGTTGTAGGTAGAACATATTGGGATAGGTGTGGGAGAAGTGTAGGTGGGACCCCCAAGCAAGTGGGATATGATTTGCAGGCGTCTGGGCTGTTCTGGGCATTCTGGGCACGACGTACCGGTATGCGTACTGGTACGGTTTGGCTACTGGAGTTCGGCGTACCGGTATGCCTGCTCTGGACCAGTTTTCGTAGAATTATCATAACTGTTGATCCAACCGTCCGATTGAGCTGAAATTTTGACACAATATAGCAGACATCCAGATCTACAACTTTCATGTTTTTCAATTTTTCAGATTCGAAGTGGATCATGGCCAAAAATGAGAAAATTAGCGGTATTGTGTCAAAACTTTGGGAAACCAGTGGGCTAAACCTTCCAAATTTCATTTTTCTTGGTTTCTTCACCTTTAAGCCTCCAAATTCTCATTGAATGTGTCCATCTCTTCACCACTCATTCATCCTTAGTTGCAAGGTTATAAAATTCATCATTTACGCTATAATTACCTGCAACATCGAAAATTTAACATTATTCATAATTTCAGCTAACTCTAAGTACTTAAATACCAAGTTGAGTTAAAATACATGTTATGAGGCCTTGAAATATACAATATTTAGTGCTCATCATATACGCCCTTCCTAAAGATTGATATCCTTGCAAGGATTGGGTGTGTGTGTGTGGGCCAGGGTATTCTCGATGTGTTTATTCATGTGATGTCATACATCATACCTGAGATAAACATACATAATGTGTGTAATTGTATATTGTGGTATACAGATACAAGTTGTGGTTTGAGATATATTGTGGGAAATGGTACAAATGGTGGGTTATTGTTTATTGTTGGAAAGATACAATTGTTGCAAATGGTTTATGGTTGGAATTGGTTTATTGTTGGGAATTGGTTTTATTTCTTCATTTAAATTATTGTTATTGCTTAGGCTTGAGATTGGGTGAATTGTCACTGTTTACTTTCAAAAGTTATATATAATATTTGTAAAATGAGACCGACTTGTTTTATATGTTTTCTAAACCTTGTTCGAGTTTGGGAGGATTTTCCTACAGAGCTTAGTGCTCACCCTTTACAAACAATATTTATTTTCAGATTTCGGTTTAGAGGAAGAACTCGGAGTTGATGAGCAGGTAGCTTGGGAAGCTCAATTGGATGGAAGCGTGGATCCCGAAGAGGATGTCTACAGTTGATCTCTCTATGTTCTAGACTAGGAGATTCCTTTTGAGAATACTGTTCATGTTAATATTTTCCTTATTCCGCTGCGAGATAATAGTTTGACATATTCAGTTGGGCGTAATTGACATAGTTTGGTATATTCTTTTGGATGTAATGGTCATAGTTTGGCTTATTCTTTTGGGATGATGTTGTAGATATTATGGATGATGAATGAAATTTTCTTTAAGTATGGATCTTATTAGTTGCTCTCATGATGTGAATGGTTTTAAATAGTAATGTCGTCCATGGGGGATTTTGGGGCATTACAACTCCATCAAAACGAAGATTACACACATTTCTCCCCAATTTCTTGACAAAAGCAAGTATAAAGGGGCATATTAGCATACAATATATGTCATGTTTTTGTGCTAATCACACCCCCCAACTTGAGCTTTGCTAGTCCCTAGCAAACATTATTTCCAACCACAAGCTATAAATTAATCTAAGATCCGTGCATACACACAATCAACATCCAAGCACTTAAAATACACAAATCATATTGCAATTACACAAAAACTTTGGACAATGATAAACAAGACAAATGTGGTATTTCATTGATCATTTCAAATAGTTTCTTGCAACGGGTTCAAGTTCCCAACAAAACGGCCAAAACCTAAAGATGCTTCTACTGGCCGACCCAATAAACCCCAACTATGTACAACCACAATTCAAAACAAAAACAAAAAATCCTTAATCATCCTCGTCCATGTCGAATGCATCCTTCTCCTCAGTCTCAGACTCCTCGTCCTCATCCTCTTCGTCGTCCACCTCAACGGACACGAAGAGCACAGAAGCAGTAGTAGAGGGTCTAGCTGGAGGCTGTGGTGGTGGTCCTCCCGGGATAGGCTCACCTGGGAAAGTGTGCTGGAAGATCCTCATAACCATGAGCGTCAGGTCGTGCATGGTGGACTCTAATGCATCTAAGCGCTGAGGAATGGTACAGGCTGGAGCTAGTGAAGGTGCTGGTGGTGGGTGTTGAAGAAGAAGAAGGCCCTGCTGCAGACGACTCTGGACCCCTAGCTCTCTCCCCCCAGTCCTGGTAGCCCTCTTCTGATTGCTGGATTTCCCTATAGCTCCAGTCCCTAGGGGGAGCAGTACATCATGCGCATACATCTTCACTTTGGCTTGAACACAAAGCTTGGTGACCAAGTTACCAAAGGGGAGGTTTGCCTTTGGCTTTGTAGCCGTGGCAAACTCCCGCATCTCCAACCAAATAAAATACGCCACGTCAATGGCAACTCCAGTCATAAATGCATGCAGTAAAGCCAACTTTTCTATGTTTGGGTTCTTCTTCGAACCCCGGGGCATCAAATTATAATGAAGAACTTTGTTCATGATTCCATATGAATGCTTGAGGCCCCCGACCAATGTTGTTCCGCTAAACGTAGTCGGGTCCTCTTAGGTGAGAGCCACGTAGTTCCTAAGAGTCCTCCCCCCATCCACATTGTGTGGGTAGACCGGGGTGGCCGGGGGAGGCCTCTCATACCCCATCACGGTGGCTATCGTGGCGGGGGTCACCTCAAATGTTTTGCCACTCATGTTCGCCCTTAACCTTTGCCCATCATCACTAAATATCGACAAATTTTGGTAAAATTCCCGACATAAGCCAAAATTGTACCCCTTAACTTCCTCAAACCATAATCTCAACCCCCGTTGTTCAATAATTTTCACAACCTCATTTGTAGGTCCGAGAGATGCCTTGTCGACATATCTTTCACACGTCACCCCCCTTTTCCTCTATCCTTTGCCTCCAGGCATCGTGTCTCGCCTTTGTTCTCCGCTCCTCCCTATCTTGGGAGCTAGGACCCTCTCCGGTCCTCTTCTGGGAGGTAGAGTCAGTGGGGGGTGGAGACCTGGGGCCAGTGCTCTTGGTACGGGCCATGAGCATCAACAGTGCCCCCAAACCTAGGCTAGTCAACAACATCCACCAAAAACCCTCCAAGGGCTCAAATAAGTCCATATCAATCCCTGTTATGCAAGCCATTAGTATGGAATCAAGTAGGTTTAAGGAAAATAAAAAAGTTGTGTGATTTAGGCGAAAATGGGAAACTAGGGTTTTGTGGAGAACACTTGAAGTTTTTGGCTTAAACACTCTAAAAACCAACCCTAATCCAGAGAAACTAAGAGATTTGAGAGTTGGGGGAAGTAATTTGAAACTTAGAAGAGAGTAGGAGGAGAGGAGAGGGCTTGAGATGATTTGATTTGGGGGAAATGTGAAGAGTTTTTCGAAAAAAATCTAACTTAAAGCCCTCGTTTTTAGGTTTCTGGGAAAAACCTTCCACAAGGTTTTGTGTACTGTCAGAGGCAAAAATTCCATAAGGCAAAACCTTCCGAAAGGTCGATCAAAACCTTCCGGAAGGTTTTGCTTACTGCTGGGACACTTTTGCCTAGTAATGAAAACCTTCCAGAAGGTTTTGTTCACTTGACAAAACCTTCCGAAAGGTTTTGCCTTTGTTGCAAAACCAATCCTTTATTCAAAAATTCACATCCAATCCATCCTAACTCAATTCCAACACATCCCAATACCCTACCTAAGACATCTACCCTACCAAAAACTTGAACCACACGAATGAACCACAGTTGAATTATCATGCCCAAAGTCATTTCCGAAATTGCAACATGATTTAAGATTTTGATGTTCTCAATGTACAAGACATGGAATTCTAAATTAAACTACCAAAATGAATACCCAAAATATCAAACAAGAAAATAGCAATGGTAGTCCTAAAACTTATCAAATATCGAAAGTTGAGCAATATTCCCCCATCCTTTAAGGATAGGGCCACATTAACACATCGTTCAACAGTGCGAACCAAACACACATGAGCAACACCATAGCTTTAAATGCTAGCTAGTCTAGAGTATGCACTTACACTTTAATTTTCAAACTCGTGTGTGTGTGCAATGGACATGTAATTTAAGCATTTACACAATGAAATTCACATTCACTTGGCTATCCAAATTAAGCTTCGATGCAACCTCACCAAGGGTGTCTCTTAACAATGAATCACACTCTCGTTATCCTGGCATGCTCTCCATGTGTATATGTGAGATAGAATCTTGTGCATAAAATGAAGTTCATGCATGAAAAATGAAACAACCTTGGCATAATCTCATGAAAGGAATGCTAGGGCCTTAGATAACACAATCAACCTTTCTTGTTCTTTAAAAGTATGCATCTCCCATGCTTCTCTATATCACTTAGGGCTTCAAGGGTTATAATGGGGCCTTGGGGCAATATTGTGGTACAAGAAACGAAGGATATAGGATTCACAAAAAGGGTTGTTTCGAGTGAGGGACTTTTATTTCGAAAGCATCTCCCTTTTCATGGGATTTTCAGTCCAACAACATCACCACACTCTTTGTTTCTCTTCTTTCTTTTCCTTAACATTTTCCTTTTATTTTTTTCGTTCTTTTTCTCCTTCTCACCCCCTTTTCTCCTTTTCTTGGATCTATCATTCTTTTATGTTCAACTCTCTTGAGTTTCACATCATTCATCCCTTTTGCTGGGGTTTCCATACCATACTTCCTTCTCTTTTACGATCACTCGTATTCAGCACTAGGAACAACCAAGGTAAGGTAGATATTTATCATTTTCACTGGCTTGGTCAGAAATGTGGCATAGAAAAGTATTTCAATTAAGGCTCAATCACAGCGCTAAGAATAATATTTTCACAAGAAAAAGGGCAAAGGCTCAAAATATTAAAAAATGGCCTAAGATCACCTCTAGGTAAGCATGGGGGAGCATTATGCATTTCAAGAGAAGTCAATCAACTACACAAATGCACCTAATCAAAGCAAAAATAATGAGATTATTGAACACATTTGGAATTTGAAAAATTGTTCTTTGAGTAAATATAAGTTCCCTCCAAACAAGGATTAGCTCTAAAGCTTTCATGGATTCTTACTCATCTCCACTATTCATGTCAAACACTAAAATGTGAAATCAATCTGTAAATTGACGAAATTAAACATTCAAAGCGTGCATATTGGTGAGTTCAAAAGCAAATACCTAAGTGATACTCGAGCATACGATGAACTTCTATAATGTGCTCATATATTCAAAGTTCAAAGCAAGGATTAACATATCAACAAACCCACAAAACTCATAATAAGCGAATACAGATCAACATTAAGATATTTTCACAATTTTTTTTTTCAAATTTTTCACATAATTTGGACTAGTGTAAACAAAAATCAGTATGCTCTGTGAAAGGTGACTTTTCACCCCAAAAATTGGTATTATGCATAAAAATTCCCACAACATTGGTGTAACATGCAAAATGGTGCAAATGGAGAACTTCACCCCCAACTTAATTCATGCATTGTCCTCAATGCAACAAAAAAGATACGATGTGCAATGAAAGACTGTAAAAAGATGAGTAGGGGTAGAGAACACCTCGCATTTGAGCTTTTGACAAAATACCTGCAACTAGAAAAAAAAACAACTATACAACAAAAGAAAGTAACATAAAATAAAAGTAAAGTAAATAAATAAAAACGACTGTACACTAAGAAGCATAAAAACCAGCTACTCCTCCACCAATTCCGGATACAACAGATCCGTCAAATCCTCCTCCACTCCTTGTCCTTCAAAACCCTCAAAGAATGGCTTGAGTCTTTGGCCATTGACCTTGAATGTCCCGCCATCCTCAGGGTTTGTGACTTCTACAACTCCATTGGGGTAGGCCACCTTGACAAGATAGGGGCCATCCTAACGGGATTGGAGTTTTCCTTGAAAAATTGAGAGACGAGAGTTGTATAAGAGGACTTTTTGGCCGGGCTCAAATGACTTCCTCACAATGGAATTGTCATGAAAGATCTTAGCCCTCTCTTTTGAAATTCTAGAGCTCTCATACGCGTCTCTTCGAATTTCTTCCAACTCATTCATTTCTAGCTTCCTATGTTCTCCAGCCATTCTCAGATTGAAGTTTAGAGTCTTGATGGCCCAATAGGCCTTGTGTTCCATTTCGACTGGCAAATGGCGAGCCTTTCCATAGACGAGCAGGTAGGGAGACATGCCTAAGACAGTCTTGTTGGCAGTGCGGTAAGCCCATAGGGCATCAATCAGTCTCGATGACCAATCATTCCTATTTGGGTTCACCGTCTTCTCAAAGATATTCTTGATCTCCCTATTGGCCAGCTCAGCTTGGCCATTGGTCTGTGGGTGATATGCGGTAAATACCTTATGTGTGATGCCATATTTATACATCAAAGACGCAAATGGCCTATTGTAAAAATGCGATCCCCCGTCACTTATCAAAGCATGAGGCATCCCAAACATCGAAAAGATATTCTCTTTCAAGAATTTGACCACGACCCGGTGGTCATTGGTCTTGGTTGGGATAGCCTCCACCCATTTGGACATGTAGTCCACTGCCAGTAGAATGTATAGATAGCCAAACGAAATAGGGAAGGGACTCATGAAGTCGATGCCCCAACAATCAAATATCTCTGTAACAAGTACTGGGGAGAGGGGCATCATGTTCCTTCGAGTCACACTACCGAAACGTTGGCATCTATCACATTCCTTACAAAATAAAATATAGTCCTTTATCAGAGAGGGCCAATAAAAACCTAACTGAAAATTTTTTGCTGAAGTCTTCTTCGCAGAGAAATAACCACTGCATGCCTCTGAATGGCAGAATGCAAGAACTTCTCGCTGTTCATTTTTCGGTACACATCTCCGCATGAATTGGTCAAGGCAATACTTGAACAGGTACGGGTTGTCAAGTAGAAGTACTTCACATCTGCCATAAATCTTCTTCGATCCTTTGGGCTCCAATGCGGCGGTATTTATCCTGTTGCAAGATAGTTACATATGTCAGCATACCATGGAAAAATAGAATGAATTGAAGGTAAATGTTCATCAAGGAAGAAATCAGGGATAGGAATGTGCTCATCGGCCTCTTGCACCACCAGTCGAGATAAATGATCCGCCACCACGTTCTTCACTCCTTTCTTATCTTTAATTAACAGATTGAACTCTTGCAGTAGGAGGATCCACCCGATGAGTCTCGGTTTGGCATCCTTCTTAGACAACAAATACTTCAAAGTAGTGTGATCAGTATAGACTACTATCGGCGAACCAATGATGTAAGAACGGAATTTATCCAATGCAAATACTACTGCTAACAATTCCTTTTCAGTGGTAGTATAATTCATTTGAGCTTCATTAAGGGTTTTGCTAGCATAGTATATCACATACGGTTTCTTATCCTCCATTTGACCGAGCACTGCGCCTACTGCGTAATCACTCGCGTCACACATAAGCTCAAATGGTATATCCCACTTGGGTGGTTGCATAATTGAAGGTGTAGTAAGCATGCTTTTCAATTTTTGGAAAGAGACCTCATAATTATCCGACCAAACAAATGGGACATCTTTTGAAAGTAAATTGGTCAAAGGTCGGGCCAATGCACTAAAATCTTTAATGAAACGACGATAAAAGGCAGCATGGCCCAGAAACGACCTGATATCCTTTATGACCTTCGGTGTAGGGAGGTTGGAAATGGCATCAACCTTTGATTTGTCCACTTCAATCCCCTTCGCCGAGACAATATGCCCAAGCACAATTCCTTGTGTCACCATGAAGTGACACTTCTCCCAATTCAAGACTAAGCTATTCTCTTCACATATCTCAAGAACTTTTTCCAAGTTTTCCAAACATCCGCTGAAGGAATCCCCAAATACCGAGAAGTAATCCATAAACACCTCTACAATCTTCTCCACCATGTCACTAAAGATTCCCATCATGCAATGTTGAAAGGTTCTAGGGGCATTACATAGCCCAAAAGGCATGCGACGGTAAGCAAAGGTACCGCAGGGACAAGTGAAGGTGGTCTTCTCCAAATCCTCCAATGCAATCTCGATTTGATTGTAGCCAGAGTATCCATCTAAGAAGCAATAGAATAGATGCCCCGCTACTCTTTCGAACACTTGGTCGAGGATTGACAATGGGAAGTGGTCTTTCTTTGTGCATAAATTGAGCTTGCAGTAATCAATGCACACTCTCCATCCGGTGATCACCCTTGTTAGAATAAGCTCATTATCCTCATTTGTCACTACGGTGACTCCCGACTTCTTGGGTACTACTTGCGTGGGGCTAACCCACTTACTGTCAGCAATTGGAAAAATAATGCCCACGTCAAGTAGTTTTAGCACCTCGTCCCTCACCACATCCTTCATGATTGGGTTCAACCTTCTTTGTGGTTGTCGAGACGGTTTGGAGTCCTCTTCAAGGTAAATGCAGTGTGTGCAAATGAGGGGGCTTATTCCCTTGATGTCAGTAATTGTCCAACCAATCGCCCCCTTATGCTTTCTCAACACCTCCAATAGCTCTTCTTCTTGCTTTGCCTCCAACGTTGAGCTAATTACCACCGAAAATGTCTTGTCCTCCCCAAGTTATGCATACTTAAAGTGGGATGCTAGTGGCTTCAATTCCAATATGGGTTTTTGCTCATTTGACGCAAAAATCTTCTTGTCTTGGTGTGGAAGCTTCTCAAATGAAGGGATCCATTTCTCCACCCCTTTCAAATTTTCCAATTCCTCCGGCTCATCAACCTCCTCCATATCAACCTTCTCTTCTTCTTCCAACTTTAGTATGCCTAGAAAATCCAAATTTTCTTCCACCAAGGTGTCAATCTATTGACCTCGTGTACTTCCTCATCATCCCCCAATTGTTTGTTCAAGTTGAACATATTGAAGTCCATAGTCATGCTCCCGAAAGTAAGCTTCATGAGACCGTTCCTGGAATTAATAACAACATTAGAGGTAGTAAGAAATGGTCTTTCTAATATAACAGGAATTTGGGAGCAAGGGTTAGCAACAGGGTGAGTTTCAAGCACAACGAAATCAACAAGAAAATAAAAGTTATCCACTTGGACTAAAATGTCCTCAACCATTCCCTTCGGTGTTCGAATGCTCCTATCTGCCAACTGAAGAGTGATTGAAGTTGGTTTCAACTCTTCAAGTTGGAGTTGCTTGTACACCGAGTAAGGTAGGAGGTTGACACTTGCCCCCAAATCAAGCAATGCTTGCTCCACCCGGTAATTCCCAATTGTTATGGCAATAGTGGGGTAGCCGGGGTCTTTAAACTTCGAAGGGGTGTTCGTCCTCAAGATTGAGCTCACTTGCTCGGTGAGGAATGCCTTCTTGTGGACATTGAGTTTCCTCTTCACTGTGCACAAGTCTTTCAAGATCTTTGCACAAGATAGAATTTGCTTTATCGCGTCAATGAGTGGAATGTTGATCTTTACCTACTTAAGCATTTCAAGTATATCAACATAGTTAGCCACCTTGATGGGTGGCTTTAAACGATTAGGAAAAGGAGCAGGAATGGGGGAAACATGCACATTTCTATCAATCAAATTTTCTTTCTCAACTACCTCATCACTTACCTCACCACTCACCTCATCACTTTCGGTGTCACCCTTAGTCTCTTTCTCTATTGGAAATGTGGCATTGGTAGAGACCTTTGACACAATGGTTTTATCAATTTTTTTGCCACTTCGAAGGGTAGTAACTGTCTTGAGTTGCTCACAACTCTCTCTTAAGAGCTCTGATGACTCAATTACATGTTGACCTCTAGGGTTCTCTTGGGGTTGAGCGGGGAATTTCCCCTTCTCTTGTTGTGATGCCCCAATGGAGCTTGTCAACTTCGTGAGTTGGCCCCTAATGTTATTAAAAGCTGTGGCATTTTGATTGTTGATGGCGGTTTGGTTTTGATTGAAAGTATTCTGGCTTTGAATGAAAGCGTGAACCATATCCTCCAAACTCCTTTTATGAGGAGGGTTGGTATGTGAATGAGTTGGATGGTCCTTGGGAAAAGTTTTGTGGAGGTGGACTTTGGGAGAAATTTTGTGTGGGCAGATTCAATGAATACGCTTGCGGATTGGACCGGGGGTATTGGGAGCTAGACGCTTGCCCTTGACCTTGGTAATGACCTTACTTAGGAGGCACGAGAGTTGAGTAGGCATTGGAACCATGAGGAGTGGGATTCTCATTTCTCCAACTAAAGTTCGGGTGATTACTCCAACCCGCATTGTAAGTGTTTGAGTGCGGAGAGAATGACTGCCTCGTTTGGTTAAAGGCATTGACTTGCTCGTGGTACACTTCCTTAAGTGCCGGAATGTTGGGGCACTCCGATATGGAATGCTCCACACTCTCACAAATTGAGCAGTCTTCCTCAATCTTTGAAACATTAGACACCTCGTGTCTCCTATTGACCTCAAGACTCTCCAATTTCCTAGACAACTTGGCAATTTTGGAAAGCAAGTCTTCCCGGTCTCTCAAATCATACATCCCTCCCCCTTGTGGTTGACTACTACCCGGAGATGACCTAGGTACATCGGTCGAATCCGTAATATCCCATGATTGTGCATTTTGGGCCAATGTACTAAAGTAGTTGAGGGCCTCATCGGGGTCTTTGTTCAAGAACTCGCCATTACACATCATGTCGATGAATTGTCACGATTCAAAACCATTACCAATTGCTACGATTCAAAACCATGATGTGGGATGGATTGGAGTAATTCCTTGTAGCGATCCCAACTATGATAGAATTGCTCATTGGGCTTTTCAGAAAATTTTCGATTTTTTTTTTTTAAGTGGTGGTTCTATGCATTGGGAAAAATTTATTCAAAAACTCAGAAAGCATTTGAGCCCAAGAGGTAATGGATCGAGGCCGCAAGGAATTCAACCATGTTTTGGCTTTGTCCTTAAGGGAGAAAAGGAACAATTTTAAACGAGCTATGTCTTCCATAGCATAGTTAGCATTGAAAGTTGCAACTATATCCTCAAATTCCTTGATGTACAAATAAGGGTTTTCCTTTTCAATTCTGTGGAATGTAGAAAGCAGTTGCAACATCCCCCGCTTAACTAGGAAGAGTTGAGCTTGGAATGGTAAGAGGATGCATGAAGGTGTGGTGCTACGGTTTGGTTGAAGGAATTCCCTCATTGACATCATCGAAGGATCAACTTGGATATCGTTCCCCTCATTCATAGGAGGGAGAAATTGCACTCGTGGATTAGGCATTCTAGGTTTGTGCACTCCCCCACCCCTTTGCATATTTGGATTGGCGCCTACATTCTCAAAATTATCACCCGCATCCTCGGGTGGGTCTTGGTCAATGTTCAGGTTGGGGGCTAAAGGTTGTCTAACCAATCGATTTTGTTCGTCTCGTCCCCACATGCAACAAACTATCGACAAATAAAAATATAAACAACAAAAGTATGTACAATGAACAATGTACCTCAGCCCAGGATGAACATCACGGGACTTACCTCCGTTGTCCGAAAATCACCTTTTAGATTCAGCACTTGCCTTCCCCGGCAACGGCGCCAAAAAATGCTTGATGGTTTTCGTTGTATTCCCTAATCTCCGGATATCATCCCTCAATGTGTGTATGACTTATAGGGATAGGGGAGTGTCACTCTCCCTCATAATGATGCAAGAAATGGGAAAACATAATAATGGATGAATGAAATGTGTGTGTGTGAACAAAAGTGCTCCCCAAACGCAGGGAGTCTTTTGAGTGTCGTGTTTTACTTGGAAATCATATTCCAAGGTCGTCTCCTCAGGGAAGGAGGTGAATCATGTAGAAGGTGATTTAGGTAAAAAGGGTGAAGTATAAAAATCTTTTGTTGTTTTGAAGTTTGATTTGTGATTGTATCTTGATAAAAAAATGAAATTGGAAAAGTGTTGGCTAATCCGAAGGGTTCATTCCAATGGGAATGCCAACTCAACTCAAGACCTTCCCCCCCCCCCCCCCAATGGTGTTTAGATGTTCGATTGATTCATGGGAAGCTCAGGACTAATGTGGAGGTGAGGATTCAAGCATACCCCGTGACAATGCCTACGTGTATCAAGATCTCACAACCACGTCCACACTCAACCCAGTCAAACCGAACCAACGTACACTGCGAGGGGGAAAGAAAATGAGTTGAAATGACATACCCAAGAAGAGGTCTCCCTTGGATTAGCCAACTTAAAAGCTTAGCTACTCACACTTAAAGCTAGGACAATAATGTAATGGAAGAACATTGTAGAGGAATGAAGATTTGAGCTAATTTAATGCAAGAAAAGTACATTATAAGAAAGTGCATTTAAGACCCATCTTAAAGCTTGAAAATAAAGAACTTGAATGCATTAATGGTGAAATCCAAAGTACAAGACTAAACTTAAAATGTGCTTGTAATAAATAACATTCACGACACTAAACAAAACTTAAACAAGTCTTACAATAGATTACAAGGCAATGCATGGAAGAAAATGTAAAAATATTCACTTCTCACTCTAGTACTATTCATCTTCTTCCTTGGACTCTCTCTCTCTCTATATATTACAATGTATATCTAACTCATGCTGAATAATCATGAATGAAGCCTTCAAAAAAGTCCATGAAGAGCTCCCATAGGTGTGTAGTAGGTCTTACACAAAAAAGGGGGCTGATTTGATGGAGTTTTGGAGGCTAGGACAAGCATAGCCTTCCCCTCTCTTTTCCATCCTCTTCTCTCTCCTCCTGATTAATGTTGATGAGCACAAAATATTGTATATTTGATGGCCTCATTACATGCATTTTAAACTCAACTTTGTAATTAATTACTTAGAGGTAGCCGAAATTATGAATAATGTTGAAATCTTATGGTTGCAGATAATTATAGCTTAAATGATGGATTTTAGAACCTTGCAACTAAGTGTGGATGTGTGGTGAAGACATGGACACATTACATGAGGATTTGGAGGCTTAAAAGTGAAAGAAATCAAGGAAGTATCGGCGCTTGGTAACAAAGGCACCAGCACCCACACCATTTGGTTGAAGTACCTCGGTTTTCCTCATTTTTGACCATGATGCACTTCGAATCTTAAAAAGTTTAAAACATGAAAGTTGTAGACCTGGATGTCTTCTGTATTGTGTCAAAATTTCAGCTCAATCTAACGGTTTTATCAAAAGTTATGATAATTCTACAAAAACTGGTCTGGAGCAGAAACTGTACCGGAAGGCTGTACCGGTACGCTTCACCTGTTGGAGTTCGACGTACCGGTACACTGTACCGGTACGATATGCTAAATAGCCCAGATCGCCTACATCTCATGCTCCACTTGCTTGGGGGTCCCACCTACGATTCTCCCACTTGCCCCCTGACATTTTCTGCATATTTACATGCCTCCTACACACTTGTTGAAGACTTTGGAGGCAATGACATAGAGGAGGATGGGAGAGAAGGGGGCAGCCATGATGGTTGCAGGTTAAGCTTGTCCTAGCCCGTCAAGGGCCATCATCTCACCTCTGATGAGCACAAAATATTGTATATTTCAAGGCCTCATTACATGCATTTTAACTCAACTTTTGCATCTAAGTACTTAGAGTTAGTCGATTTTATGAATAATGTTGAATTCTTGATGTTGCATGTTTTTATAGCTTAAATCATGTATTTTAGGACCTTGCAACTATGATGGATGTGTGGTGAGGGCATGGACGCATTACATGAAGATTTGGAGGCTTAAAAGTGAAGAAATCAAGGAGGTATTGGTGTTTGGGAACAAAGGCACCAGCAGCCACACCACTGGGTTGATAATCCTCGGTTTTCCTCCATTTTTTACCATGATCCGTTTCGAATCTGAAAAAGTTCAAAACATGAAAATTGTAGATCTGGATGTCTTTTGTATTGTGTCAACATTTCAGCTCAATCCAATGGTTGGATCAAAAGTTATGATGATTCTACAAAAAGTGGTCCGGAGCATAAAACAGTACCGGTACTTCGAACTCCAGAAGGTTTAGAGTACCGGTACGCTCCCAGAACAGCCCAGAACACCTGCAAACTCTTCTCCACTTGCTTGGGGGTCCCACCAATGATTCTCCCACTTGCCCCCAACATTTCCTTACACATCTCCATGCCTCTCTTACACATTTTGAAGACTTTGAAGGCTTGGCATTAAATGAGGATGGGAGAGAAGTGGGCTGCTTAGGGGAGTTGCAGGCTAACCTTCTCCTAGCATGTCCAAGCATCATTAAGCCTCCCATTGATGGGAGACCTACACACAGCTAGGGGGGACCACCATGCACGAGAATTGAAGGCTAACTCTCCAATATATTCAGCATTTTACACATTGTAAAGAGGTGGCTACCTAAGCTTAGAATAGTGAGGAAGAAGATAAATAGTAGAAATGTTTTTGTTTTTGCATTTTCTTCCATCTTTTCACTTGTAGTTTAATGTAAGGATCTTGTAATCTTCATTTAATGTCTTTAATGTCATTTACTTCAAGTACATTTCAAGTTTAATCACATGTTCTAGATTCCACCATTGTTGCTTCCAAGTTTTCTTCATTTCTTGCTTTAAAATGGGTATTGTATATTTTTCTTCATAGCTTAAGTTTTCTTGCTTTAAGTTAAGTTCCATGTTTTATTTCTTCATTATGTATCTTTACATTATGCATTCCTTTCTTGCTTTCATGAGTAGCTAGATTTTTAGTTGGCTAATTCAAGGGAGACCTCCTCTTGGGTTTTCCAATTCAACTCATTTTCTTTCCTCTCTCGGTGTACGATGGTTCGGTTTGACTGGGTTGAGGGTGGATAAGTTGGTGAGTCTTTGATATTCCGTAGGCCTAGTCACGGTTTATGCTTAGATAGTGACCCATCTTATCCCTATCTTCCCACGAATCAATCGTTCATCTATAAACACTCGGAGGAAGGTTTCGAGTTGATTGGGCATTCCCATTGGAGTGAACCTTTTGGATTAGCCAACACTTGTTTTCTTGCATTTTCATTTACAAACTCCACTCACCAAAACAAACTAAAAGATTTTACACTTCTCTTTTGTTCACTAAAATCACTTTCACACAACTTGACATTTCCTTCCCTGAGGAGACGACCTTGGAATACTTTTCCAAGTAAAACACCGACACACAAAAGACTCTTTGCGATTGGAGAGCACTTTTGTTCACACACCCGCATTTCATTTCACATTTTGTTCATTCCATTTTCCACAAATCCTTTGTTGCCTAATCTCTTGTATCACTCCGAGGGAGAGTGACACTCCCTTTCACACATAAGCCATATACACATGTCAAAGGGATGATATTTAGGGATTAGGAATAACACTGTTTTTGCTCAATCATTTTGGCGTCGTTGCCGGGGAAGGTAAAGCGTTGAGTTCAAAGGGTGATTTTGGGCGGCATGGTAAGTCTCGTGATTTTCATCATGGGCCAAGGTATGTCGTTTCTTTTGTAAATATTTTGTTTTAGTTTGTGTTTTGTATTATGTCTTATAATTTTTATGAAAATGTATATAATGCCCAAAATTTTCAAAATGTGTGTGAGATTTGTGATGAGTATGGGCATGTTACTAGTGAGTGCCCAAGAATGGCCTCTTATTTTGAAAACGTTTGCGAGATTTGTGGTGAGTATGGGCACTTCACTAGTGAGTGCTCAAGAATGGCCTCTTATTTTGAAAACGCTTGCGAAATTTGTCGTGAGTATGGACACCTCACTAATGAATGCCCAAGAAATTATTCGGTTCAAGACTTTGCATGCGAAGGTTCAAATTCATTTTTGGCCTCCGAAAATTTTTACCCCAACCATTGTGATACACCGAGTTATTCGAGTTATGGTTGGGAGAATGAACCTTGTAATTTTTCATCCAATCTCACACCACCAAATGAATTTTTCCAATATCCAACATACGGGAACTCAACCGAAGAAGAATTGGAAAATATTTGGAGCGAGTTTATGCAATACCAAATGGAATTCAATGCCCAAATAACCCAACAACTTGATACATTGACTAATGCTATTATTGCTATGGATGAAGCACAACATTTGGAGCTTAGTCAATGTATTGAGGTTGATCATGCCAATGAAATGCCTATTGATATTGAATCTCCCACCACTCTTGTTTGTGAAAAATTTAATGAAGTTATTATCGCACAAGAGGCTAATGAGCCCAAGGTCATTTTTCCATATATGAGTGATGTTGAGATTCACATTTCTCAACTTGGGAAGGGCATTGAAAATGAGTTAAGTGTAGAAAATTTTAAGGAGAAATTGTTTACTCCATTGTTGGGATTGCATAAACTTGCCTACACTTCTATTTGGTTGAGATTTTTGACTTCTTATGCTTTGTATTGTTGGATAGATGGATTAGTAAGGGCATTTATACAACAAAAAATGTTAAAACCAAAAAAATCAATGGGCGCAAGCTCATATCCGAATTGAAGTCGGATTGACATGAGCCCTTTTTGTTTTGTTTCCATGTACATAGTAGTTAGATTTCTTTTATTGTTATATTTTTATTTTCTTAATGTTGTAGTGTAGAAGTTGTTTACCTCTCCCTAATTTAGACTCATTTCATTTTGAGCATCATAGTAGAAAATCTCATTCAATATCATGTGCGAGTTTAAGTTGAGGGGTGTTATTCCAAAAAAAAAAGGGGGGGGGGGTATTTCATTTCCCAAGTTACTTTCATTTTTCTCATTGCATGATTCCTTGTGCATTGAGGACAATGCATGGTTTAAGTTGGGGGGTGAGGTGCACCATTCACATGTTCCACCACTTTTTGTATAGAATAATGAAAAATGTGAAAATTTTGAAAAATTTTGGTCCCAATATTGAACTATATTCCCCTATCCTAATGGTTATGGGATTTGTGATCACTTGATCTTCATTTTGAACTTTGAATACATGAGCACATTATAGAAGTTTATCCTATTGTTAAGAGTATCACATACTTGTTTGCTTTTGAACTCAACTATGAGTGTACCATGAACTTGTAATTTTTGCAATTTACGGATTGAGTTCACATTTGAGTGCTTGACATGAATAGTGGAGATGAGTAAGAACCCATGTGAGCTTTAATGCCAATCCCTGTTTGGAGGGAACTTACATTTACTCAAGGAACAATTTTTCAAATTCCAAATTTGTTCAATAATCTCATTATGCTTGTTTTGGTTAGGTGCATTTGGGTAGTTGATTGACTTTGTCTTGAAATGCATAATGCTCCCCCATGCTTATTTAGAAATGATCTTAGGCCATCTTTGTTTTGCTTTGAGCCTTAGCCTTTTTCTTGTAAAAATTTTATCCCTAGTGCCATGATTGAGCCTTAATTGTAAATTCGTTTCCATGCCACACAAGTGACCAAACCAGTGCAAAAAGATAAAAGTCTACCTAACCTTGGTTGTTCCTAGTTCTAAGTATGAGTGATCATAAAATAGAAGGAAGTATGGCGGAAACTCAACAAAAGGGATGAATAATGTTGAAACTCAAAAGAGTTGAAAAAAAAAAAAAGAGATTGAAAATCCAAGAAAAGGAGAAAAAAAAAAGGGTGGAAGAAGAAAAAGAAAAGAAAAATGTTAAGGACAAGAAGCAAGAAAATAAACAAAGAGTGAAGTGATGGTGTTAGCCTAGAAATCCCATAAAAGGGAGATCTTTTTGAAATAAAGGTCATTCACTCGGAACAACCCTCTTTGTTATCCGATATCCTTCATTTCATTTACCTCAATATCACCCCAAGGCCTCATTATAACCCGTGAAAGTCCTAAATGATCTAGAGAAGCATGGGGATGCATATTTTTTAAAGAAAAAGAGAAGTTGGTTTGCTATCTAATGCCCTATCATTCCTTTCATGAGATTATGCCAAGGTTGTTTCATTTTTATGCATGTGCTTCATTTTTGGATTATATGTGAGTATATTTCGTTTTGAGCACAATATTCTATCTCACATATACACATGGAGAGCATGCCAAGATAACTATAGTGTGATTCATTGTGAGAGACACCCTTGGTGAGTTTTGCATCAAAGCTTAATTTGGATAGCCAAAGTGAATGTGAATTCTATTGTGTAAATGTTTAAATTACATGTTCATTTCGCACACACACGAGTTTGAAAATGAATGTGTATGTGGATACTCTAGAATAGCATTTAAGGCTATGATGTGTTTCATGTGTGATTGGTTCGGGTGTTCGGATCAAGTTATTGTTGACATCCCATTGCTAATTAAGATAAGGAAATATATTTTAAATATTGGATATTAGGAAAAGAAGTTTGTAGGTACCTTCACTGAAAACCTTCACGAGACAAAACTCGTCAACTAGGGATCACCTAGGGGTTTAAAGGCTTGTTGCATGTGCTAAATGCAATTGCGGAATTAGTATATGTTTTATTTTGTTTGCATGCTTTTTACATTTTGTTTGCTAGGGACTAGCAAAGCTTAAGTTGGGGGGTGTGATGAGCACAAAATATTGTATATTTCAAGGCCTCATTACATGCATTTTAACTCAACTTTTGCATCTAAGTACTTAGAGTTAGTCGATTTTATGAATAATGTTGAATTCTTGATGTTGCATGTTTTTATAGCTTAAATCATGTATTTTAGGACCTTGCAACTATGATGGATGTGTGGTGAGGGCATGGACGCATTACATGAAGATTTGGAGGCTTAAAAGTGAAGAAATTAAGGAGGTATTGGTGTTTGGGAACAAAGGCGCCAGCAGCCACACCACTGGGTTGATAAGCCTCAGTTTTCCTCCATGTTTACCATGATCCGTTTCGAATCTGAAAAAGTTCAAAACATGAACGTTGTATATCTGGATGTCTTCTGTATTGTGTCAAAATTTCAGCTCAATCCAACGGTTGGATCAAAAGTTATGCCGATTCTACAAAAAGTGGTCCGGAGCATAAAACAGTACCGATACACAGTACCGGTACTATACAGTTCCGGTACTGCGTACCGGTACTTCGAACTCCAGAAGGTTTAGAGTACCGGTACACAGTACCGGTACGCTCCCAGAACATCCCAGAACACCTGCAAACTCTTCTCCACTTGCTTGGGGGTCCCACCAATGATTCTCCCACTTGCCCCCAACATTTCCTTACACATCTCCATGCCTCTCTTACACATTTTGAAGACTTTGAAGGCTTGGCATTAAATGAGGATGGGAGAGAAGTGGGCTGCTTAGGGGAGTTGCAGGCTAACCTTCTCCTAGCATGTCCAAGCATCATTAAGCCTCCCATTGATGGGAGACCTACACACAGCTAGGGGGGACCACCATGCACGAGAATTGAAGGCTAACTCTCCAATATATTCAGCATTTTACACATTGTAAAGAGGTGGCTACCTAAGCTTAGAATAGTGAGGAAGAAGATAAATAGTAGAAATGTTTTTGTTTTTGCATTTTCTTCCATCTTTTCACTTGTAGTTTAATGTAAGGATCTTGTAATCTTCATTTAATGTCTTTAATGTCATTTACTTCAAGTACATTTCAAGTTTAATCACATGTTCTAGATTCCACCATTGTTGCTTCCAAGTTTTCTTCATTTCTTGCTTTAAAATGGGTATTGTATATTTTTCTTCATAGCTTAAGTTTTCTTGCTTTAAGTTAAGTTCCATGTTTTATTTCTTCATTATGTATCTTTACATTATGCATTCCTTTCTTGCTTTCATGAGTAGCTAGATTTTTAGTTGGCTAATTCAAGGGAGACCTCCTCTTGGGTTTTCCAATTCAACTCATTTTCTTTCCTCTCTCGGTGTACGATGGTTCGGTTTGACTGGGTTGAGGGTGGATAAGTTGGTGAGTCTTTGATATTCCGTAGGCCTAGTCATGGTTTATGCTTAGATAGTGACCCATCTTATCCCTATCTTCCCACGAATCAATCGTTCATCTATAAACCCTCGGAGGAAGGTTTCGAGTTGATTGGGCATTCCCATTGGAGTGAACCTTTTGGATTAGCCAACACTTGTTTTCTTGCATTTTCATTTACAAACTCCACTCACCAAAACAAACTAAAAGATTTTACACTTCTCTTTTGTTCACTAAAATCACTTTCACACAACTTGACATTTCCTTCCCTGAGGAGACGACCTTGGAATACTTTTCCAAGTAAAACACCGACACACAAAAGACTCTTTGCGATTGGGGAGCACTTTTGTTCACACACCCGCATTTCATTTCACATTTTGTTCATTCCATTTTCCACCAATCTGTTGTTGCCTAATCTCTTGTATCACCCCGAGGGAGAGTGACACTCCCTTTCACACATAAGCCATATACACATGTCAAAGGGATGATATTTAGGGATTAGGAATAACACCGTTTTTGCTCAATCAACCTCACATTGATGGGAGGCCTGCACACACATGCTAGGGACCACATTGGATGAAATTGCAAGGCTCTCACACTCCATATATTCAGCATTCTACAAGCATTTCAAGAGTGTGGCTACCTAAGCTTACGAGTAGTCCAAGGAAGAAGATGATGAATAGTGCTATAGAGATAAAATTTATGTTTTTACATTTTCTTCTCCCATTTCATTGCAGTAAGTTGTAGTTCCCTTGTAATATTTATTTCTTCCATTGTAATCTCTTTTAATTCTAGTTTAACCAAGTTTAATTCAAATGTTCTTGCGCTTTTATTTTTCTGCTGGGTTTTATCTTCAAGCTTTGTTTTTAGTTATGAAATGAATTCTCCTTTGTAGCTTACATTCTCCTAGCATTAATACAAGTTCTAATCTTCATTTCTTCTACATGTCTCTTAACATTATGCATGTCTTTCCTTTTACCATGAGTAGCTAGATTTTAAGTTGGTTAACCCAAGGGAGATTTCCTTTTGGGTGTGCCATTTCAACTCATTCTCTTTCCTCCTCTCAGAGTACGATGGTTCGGTTTGACTGGGTTGAGAGTGGATGCGGTTGTGAGTCTTTGATATCCCGTAAGCCTGGTCATGGGTTATGCTTGGATCCTCACCTCCATCTCGTCCCTAACTTCCCACGAATCAATTGTTCATCTAAGCTTTATTCGAGGAAGGCTTTGATTTGATTTGGGATTCCCATTGGAATGAACCCTTTGGATTAGCCAACACTTGTCTTTATTGTATTTTCATTCACAAACTTCAAACACCAAAACTCAAACAAAAGATTTTACACTTTTCTCTTTTGTTCACCAAAATCACCTTCACACACTTGAACTTTCCTTCCCTGATGAGACGACCTTGGAATACTCATTCCAAGTAAAACACGACAAGCAAAAGACTCCTTGCGCTTGGGGAGCACTTTTGTTCACCACAAACACATTTTGTACATTTCATTAGATTTTCATTACCACTATTACGTTGCCCCTTTTCTCACATCATTCCGAGGGAGAGTGACACTCCCTTATCCTTATGAGCCATACACACATTGAGGGATGATATTAGGAGGTTAGGAACTACAACGGTTTTGATCAAGCAAATGCCAAGACCTTCCAAGTCCAAGTAGAGGTGAGGGGAGACCTGTGGATGTGTAAGGGATGTCAGGGGATTTATTGGAGAAGTGTAAGTAGGACCTCCAAATGGCAGAGTTTGAGTTGCAGGTTATCTGGGCAAACTGGGCAAAACCTTCCAGAAGGTTGACACAAACCTTCCGGAAGGTTTGTGCATGAACAGTTAAATGAGGCAACCAACAGGCAAAAACGTCCGGAAGGTTTATTCCAGTAGGAAAAACCTTCCGGATGGTTCACTCAAGGATATAAAACCTTCCGGAAGGTTTTGGTAGTGAATAGGCAGTCCAAGGCAAAACCTTACGGAAGGTTTTTATCCAAACCTTCCGGACGGTTTTCAACCAACTTGAATTTTTCTTGGTTTCTTCACCCTCCAAGCCTTCCTTTAAGCTACCCCCTCATCTTCATTGACTTCAAACACTTCAATAGGGGCTTAACTCAAATCATTTACATCATTTTACCTGCATTTACACAAAACTCCATCAAAACGAAGATTAAACACATTTCTCCCCCAATTTCATGACAAAAGCAAGTATAAAGGGCCATATTAGCATACAATATATGTCGTGTTTTTGTGCTAATCATGTATAGCAATAAGGGCTAGATTCTCTCTCTGGTGCAAGACCCGGTTACTGGTTTATACACTTCTGTTGGTGAAGTCCAAAAAGGTGTATTGGTGTCACGGAACTAACGGTGAGATACCAAATTTCGTGTACCCAAGAAAGACACATGATTTATTTTATAAAATGGTCATTGGATGTGTAACATCAATGGTGGGGGCTTGGAATGCCCGGATTCATACACATGGCATTGCATGTGTTATGGGAGCTGGTGAAGGCTCAAGTTAAGTTTCATGTATGAGTCTCATCTCATGACATGGCTTGGCATAGAAAATTTATTTATGAATTGCATATTCTTGAATGGATTATTTGTTGCTTGTTGAATTACATGTGAGCATTTCATATGTATCTAGGTTGGGGAGTAGCCTCTTTAGGAGATACCCTATTGAGCGTGGCTCACCATTTGTGGGGACAATATTTTAGGTGCGGGACATGCGCTGGTGGACTCTCACTCGGGCCCTCATTGATGAAGAAAAGCTGAGATGTGGCTTTAAATTGCATTTTTTCTAAAACATGTGGGAATTTTTTTGGACATGTAATATTGTGCAAGGAATTGCAAAACAAACTCATATGAACTATATGTTATGTAAAATTGTATGTCATATGAGTTTAGGTTGTTGTTATATGAGTATGGATAAATGGACCTGGTGTGGTCAATGTTGTATGATTGCACAAGTTACGTTTTTGGGTAAAGCTCCCCGTATAAATAAGACTCTGCCCAAATTTTGTTAAGTTATGGAACCCGATAAAGGGCCATAACGGCGTTGTAAAATCCGGGCAAATTTGAACTTTTTCTTAAAAAGGGCAAAATGGTCATTTGCCATCCTAATGCTTATTTGAAATACTCATACTCTAGACCTCGGATGAGGAAACGGAGTTCGCCATTGGATTCGTATCGCGGAATCTAGTCACCATGTCAAATTTCGTCGAATTCTGAGATAGTCGGATTTTTACACGTCGTTCGAGGCGACTGCGTGGCGAATGACATTTTAAAGGTCCCCAATAATGTATTTTATAAAATTTCCTTCAAATTAAGTTAAAGTTCAAATAAAATTAATTTGAACTTAATCCGAGGTATAATGAATCGTTTCGGGATGAAAAACGGACCCGGAAGTCGAAAATATGTGGTGCGATGTGGACCGCACATTTTTGCCTATATATACCCTCTTAAATCAGCTTTTTGGACAAAATATATTTGCAAATCAGTGCTGAACCGTGTGAGGAGAGAAAGAGAGAGAAAAGTGAGATTTCAAGATTTCTTTCGCCGATTCCGGAAGTTCCGTCGGTCGGAATTCGTCGGACCAAGACTTAAAGTTCTTCTACTCGTCGAGGGCTACACGTACGTACCAAGAATGAGGGATTTCACCGAAGATTCAAGTGGAGTCTTTGGAGAAATCAAGGATTTTGTTGGTGTTATTGAGGTGTTCTTGAAGCTTTGAAGCTCTAGTCTTCATCTCACGCTTCAAAAGGTAGGGTTTCTCCTACTTGGGTTGATTTCTAACCTAAATGTCCATAGGAATGGTTGGATGTATGTGTTATATATATATATATATATATCTATCAATTGCCTATTAATATGGAAATGGGAAAGTGAGCTTAGAAATGACTTAGGCCAACTTCTAGCTTGACTTTGATGCATGGGGGTTACTTGAGCATTTTCTTGTAACTATGTGAAATTGTGGGCATGATATGTGTTTAACATGAAGGTTCCTTGAAGGTGTTGATTAAATGCCTTGAATTATGATATTTAATGTTGTGTGACAATATTATGTGATTACATAATTGATGCATGAAAGGTGTTTGATAAAATGCCTTGAATGTGAAAAGTGTTATCTTGATGAAATTGAAATAACATGCTTGAGTTGAGTTAGTGATAACTTGTGAAAATCATATGCTTATTGATATATTGAGCATGATGATGATATATGAAAGTCATGTGTCTATGACATACATTTCCATGGGATATGATGATAAGTGTTATATGTTGCTCATGTGGCATTCATTACATTGCATTTGCACGGAACATCTCATCACATGGGTGTGTGCATGGTTGTCGTCAATACCACACTTGGTGATTGACGGAAGGCTTGGGAAAGTTGGGTCGAAGGCCTAGCTAAGCCGCTTAGTTTCATGATAAATTGGGTCGGGGTTAGCAAGAAGGGCTAGAATATCCCTCGGGTGAAAGACTCGTTGATAGGATTCGCACTCTGTTGGTGTAAAAGGCCATAAAGTGTGTCGGTATACGCGGAACCGTGGGTTGAAGTCCTGAAATTCCGTGTCAGTTGGGTGCCGTTGGTGTAAGTCCATGAATGCCCACCCCAAGGAAGACCCTAGTTTTGTAAAACGTCATTGATGTGTAACATAAATGACGGATTCACACATTGGCACTTGCGTGTGTTGGGGAGCCGGGAAGGGCTCGGATTGAGTGCATGAATGAGTCTCACCTCGTTGCATGACATGTCATAAGAAATTCCATATCTGAGTTGCATAAACATGATTAGAATTTTTGTGGATAATTGAGTATTGCATATGAGCATTCCATGTGCATCTAGGTGGGGAGTAGCCTCTGTAGGAAAATTTTCTACTGAGCGAGGCTCACCCTATACGGGAAACAATTTCAGGTGTGGGGTTTGCACCGGCGGATGGCTCCCATGTAGAGCACCAAGGGTGAAGGAGGCCGACCTGTGGTCTTAGTGCATGATTTTGTAAACCTTTTGATTAACATGGTTTTGACTTGTAAAGTTTTCATGAATAAATGTAATAGAACTTATATGGGCTATTGTTAAACTAATCTTGCATGTTTTGATATAAGTATTGATAAATGGACTCGGTGCGGTCAAGTTTTACTTATAAATGGACCCTGTGTGGTCATTGTGTTATATTGGGCCTCGGATTGGTCTTGTTAATGTATACTGCACATGTTGTGTTTTGGGTAGAGCTCCCCGTACAAGGGAGACTCTGCCCGAATTTCGTTAAAATTAAGGACCCCGGTAAATGGGGCATGACGGTGTGATATCGAGTTACTCGGTATCCACGAGTATTCCGCGGGTTGATGGGTAATCAACGGACCCCCGGATTTTGGGGCGTCACAGGCGTGGTATCGAGTTACATGGTATCCACGAGTATTTCATTGGTTGATGGGTGATCAATGGGGTAATTACGGACACCCGAATTTTGGGGCGTCACAGCTTGGTATCAGAGCTAAGGTTCACGATTTATCTAGGGCTTGCGGGGCATGGGTTTAGACCATTGTATCCATTGAGCATTACATGTTATGTGGTATAAATGTTACAAGTTATGTGTTATGTGAGTAATATGCATGGTTAAATGTATATGGAAAAGAGACACTAGGGTTAGAGAACATAACCTTGGGGGTCGGAAAGAAAATGAACGGGATAGTTCAGGATATAGATGTTTGCTAGTGGGTGGTATGCACTCTACTAGTGAGACAAGGAGAGAAATCTCAATGTTTCGACTTTGATCCCCACCTTGGGATACAAAGTTAGTGCTCTATTTCTATTTGACATGTGTGTAGATGACAAATAGAGGAAGAGGACGCGGGCGTCGGGGTGGCGACGACAACCACCACCGGCCTTTGACCAACAAGCGTTTATAGAGGCTAAGGGTACGATGGCTGCAAACCTAGCATAGGCAAGTGCCAATATGAGCCAAGGGGCTCAAGCCATCCAAAGGAGTTTAAGTTCCATGGGTCACCAACATTCATGGAAAAAGCAGAGGACATCCAGCCCACAGGGATCACAGGGGCAAGGCCGAGGCTATCAAGGCCAAGCCTAAAGTTTGTTGTCATGAGGAGGGAAGAAATTCAAGGGGACGTTTCAAGGAGGCCAAAAGACATGTTACTATTGTCGACAGTCGGGCCACTTGAAGAACGATTGTTCATTGAGGCAGAACTCACAGAGTTCCGAGACGCCTTGATCCTAGTCGTCAGTATGACTTCCACGAGCACATGTTGTTCCTCCCTAGCCCAATATGGACTAGGGAAATTCGTTCCAACTACAGGGTGCTGCACAAGCCCCTAGTACTTCACGTGCGGGGACTCCACAATCAGGCCGAACGAGCCAGGATGAAGGCCAAGGCCAGGGACAGGACTTTCAGGCCTCAACATCGGGGACCCAGGAGACGGTCTTTGACGTTGCACCATAGAATGAGCCGATGGATCAGTCGATAATCCACGGTACATTTCTTATTTCGTTGTTTATAGGCACATGTGTTACTTTATTCGGGCGTGTCACATACCGTCATTACGTTTTTTTTTTTTTTTTTTGTGCATGATATAGATTTAGAAATCGCAACCATAAAGGAGTCCTTATGGGTAAATTTAACCCTAGGGGCTAGGGTATGCATTGATAAGATATGTCAGAGTGTGAGTTGGAGATCTCGGGGATCCTACTCACTGTGGACCTTAGGGTCATGGACATATAGGATTTTGATGTCATCCTCGGGATGGTTTGGTTGGTGGCACACCGAGTCGTCATTGATTGTGATCGGAAGAGGGTCACTACCTACACACCGAATGGTGTTTGTTTCAAGTTTTAGGGGGAGAAACACGATATTTTACCACAAGTAGTATATGATTCCTGTTGGCATGGGCAATTGATGGGTTGGCTAGCAAGCCTCACCCTGGAGGACGAGGTGAAACAAGAGTTTGGTCTACCTTGGGTGGTTTGTGATTCGCCACTTTTCGTGATCTGAATTATATTAATTATACACCCAAGTATAAGTGGTCAAATTGTAGTTTTTTCGGTTTTAAGTCCAAGTATCGGTCCCACGAAGAGTTTTAGTAATTTAGATTTTAAAATAAAAAAAATAAAATAAAAACAGTAAAAGTCCAAGTATCGATCCCAGTACCGGTACTCTTTGCCCAGTTTTGCCAGTTTCAACCATTTTTCATTTCCAACTCATTTCAAACCTTTCTAAGGTCACCCAAACATATATATTCATGTTTTCTACATTATAAAAGTCCATGGAAGTCCATTTAATACAATTCCATATATTTACACATTAAAATGGAATTTATACGAAAACTTTACAAGTTAAACCATAAAAGCCACAAGTCGGCTTTTCTTCATTCTTGGGGTCCGTATGAGGGTCTCCCACCGGCGTATAGTCCGCACCTGAAATGTGTCCCACGAAGGGTGAGCCACGCTCAATAGGATATCCTCCTACAGAGGCTACTCCTCAACCTATATGCATATGAAATGGTCACATGCAACATTTAACAATTCATAACCATTCCAATCAAGGACATGCAATTCAATGATGGAATGCAATCATGTTGTGCCATGAGATGGGATGAATTCCACTCATGTGCATCCACCCGAGCCCACACCGACTCACTTTACATGCAAATGCCATGTATGATAAACCAAGCTACCTGAGCCCCATGAATGAGATGATACTCACTCTTATAACTCACCCGAACCCTTCCCGGCTCCTCAACACAATGCTAATACCAATGTGTTTAACATGACATGAAGTGAGATGAGACTCAACCATGTAACTCAATCCGAGCCTCCCCGGCTGCCTCAACACAATGCAATGCCAATGTGTAATAATTTCGTCATCTATGTTTCACATCAAATGACATTAAAAATTCCCGGGTCTTTCTTTGGGGTGGGCGTTTATGGACTTCCACCAACGGAACCCAACCGACACGGGATTTATGGACTCCTTCCACCAACGGTGCCGCGTACACCAACACACTTTATGGGCTCTTATACCAACGGAAGTGTGTATCCGAAACACCGGGCCTTGCACCCGAGAGGTCGTCTTGCCCCTTCTTGCTACCCCGACCCAATATTCATTTCATGCAACCGTGCGACTCAGTCGGATATTAAATCCAACTTTCCCGAGCCCACCCATCATCCACCTACATGGTGTTTGATATCAACCATGCACCCACACCCATAGTGCGATGTTTCCGTGCATATGCAATATAATGTACCATTGCCACTTTTATGCCATGTTCATATGTAATGAATGACATAGGGATATTCCCTACTCACCCACACTCATGCCTAAGCCCATGAATGTGACACAAATGTCATGCTTAATATGCAATAATGCCCCATGAGCCATTTAATCACATGTTCGATATGTATGAGTGTCATACGAACAATTTAACATAAACCAACTCATCCATGGTAAATTATATCATGAGCATATAAATACCATAATCTTTCACAATGTTAACATATGTCACAAGCATGTATATATATCAACATTTCCTCAAACACAAAATCCAAGCATGTTGTACATAACTCATGCAAAACATACTTCATTCCATAATGGCATTTAAACAAACACCTTAAGGACATACAATTAAATACTCAATTTCATCATAAAGCTCAAGAAATCATTTCTAGTGATTTCCACACAATTATACCGAGATGGAAGTTATTCCATCCATTTATATCCACATATTATAATCTTCCAAGAGATTATAAAGTAACTACCTCTAAATGCCAATTCCATTTAGAAATTGACTTTACCAATTTTCCCATATTCCTTTTTCCACACTTCAAGTTCCTTTTTGAAATTTACCCAACAAATAATTTCTATACCCATTTCGTACAAGCTTTGCTTAGCACATTTGGTACCCAATTCCCACACATGATATACATTAGTGGTAATCACTTAATTCAAGCATGTTATTTCAATTTAATTAAAATAACATATTTCACCCATTCTAGGGAACAAATTATGCAAACACATAACATGCCCAACATTTCACAAGAGATTACTTTAAGTAATTTCTACCATTCCAAACTTGAGATAGAATTTATTCTACCATTTCAATACCCATTTCACCGAATCACAACAATAGGCAAGTGTTAAGGTTTCTAACAACCTACCCATTTTCTCCCAATTAACAACAATAGGTAATTGATATAAACCTCTATCAATCTACCCATTTCATAAAAACATGCTAGGTTAGGAATACACCAAGAGAGGAGGGAACCCTACCTCTTGTAGCGTGAGGAATCCCCGTAGGAAACTCCAAGAAGCCAACCCAAGCCCATTCCAAGCTTTCTCCAAAATTTCGGTTTCCATACCTTCGGTGAAAACCGTCGTTCTTGGTGTCCACGCGTAGCCCTCGACGCGTAGAACATCTTTTGTTCTTGGCCTGAGACGATTTGAGCACTCCACGGCCGTAGATCGTAGAGAGAAGTCAGATTTTCTCTCATTTTCCCTCTCTTCTTTTCTCTCGGCTGAAACCGGCTGAAATGGTGTGGAGAAGTCTGATTTTTCAGACTTAGGCCCTATTTATATTTTTAGAATGCTTGACCCTCATTGCGCCACACGTCCCTCTTAATTCCGGGTCCGTTTCAATCCCGAAACGATTAATTTTCGTCCCGGTTCAAGTTCAAAATATTTTATATGAACTTTATTTTAATTATTTTCAAATTCTCCATATTTTAACAAAATTTTCGTTTTTGGGGTCACCCGAGACTCGACCGCCTCGTAAAACGCGAAAAATCCGACTGTCTCGGAATTCGATGAAATTTTATAGGGTAACTAGATTTCGCGAGACGAATCCAAAGGTGAAATCCGTTTCGTCATCCGAGATCTAGAAAAATTCAATTTTTCAACTAGTACCGAAGTGGCAATTCACCTATTGCCCTTGTTCGTCAAAGTTTAAATTTTCCGGGGTTTCACATTTGCACCACACATCAGTAGAAAATCCTCAACATTCCAATGGAGGACAAGCCATACCGGTAGGAACATCGTGAATCTTTAACTGGATGGTCTTATGATACACTGATGACCTAATTCCAGGCACAGCACCAGAATTACGTACATCACTCTATCATGCATTAAGCATATAATACATATATAAATAAACATATAAATAAAACATCAACATTTCCATAATCTAACCAATATTATACATATGTTTACCCTAGTTAGAAGGGTATAAAACGACTACTCACGCTCCATTGTTACAGACAAACAAGGAGTGTGACTATTCGTCATTACAACTAAAATTAAACGGTAAATTGTACAACTTCTTTCACAAGGAACAATTGAAACACAACCACCTTTATTATCATTTAAGACACAAAAGTGGCGGTAGTTCAACTATCCGAATAGAAAGATACAATAGAAATGTAGAAATACAGAGTAACAATAAAAGTGTATCACGGACCGGGTATGTATTGAACTCTCTCTTTCTTTTTCTTTTATCTCTTTCTTTCTTTCTTTCTAGCTTTGAAAAACTTTCTTGGCTTCAAGGGTGGCCGGCCAAAGGATGAAGAATTTCTCTTGGGGAAGGCTTGAATGGCTTGGAAAATATGGTTTGAAAGCTAAACAAGGCACCCCTATTTATAGAGGGGGAGGGTGGTCCCAACCATTTTCCCAACCTTCCAAAAGGTTATGCCTTGCAGTAGGGGTCCTAGGTATCGTTCTTCTGGAGCTGCCACTTGTCAGGGTCCCAACCACTAGCCCAACCTTCTGGAAGGTTGATGTCTTGCAGTGGTGCTAGGTGTCGTCTTCTTGGCTGCCACTTGTCAGCTTCTTATTGGTCCAAGTTTCTTTATTGCACCTTGGTCCTTTGTGACTTCAAACTTTGCACATTTGTCTTGTATTCTTTAGTATTTCTGCATTTGACCCTGAACTTTCAACATAAAGTATTTAAAACTTTAATTTAAGCACAAACTATAATTCATAATATTTACTTGTTTTATCTTACAAAATTGATTACTTAATCATTTTAATTTATACACTAATTAGGGTTAATCAGTTTGTGAATATGGGGATATTTTTTTCGGACGAACTACTAGGATTACCTTCACATTGGGATGTAGACTTCACCATTGAGTTGCACCTTGGTACATCCCCTATTTCTATGACTCCGCATAGAATGGCACCTACAGAGTTACAAGAACTCAAGGTCTAATTGTAAGAATTGTTGGACAAGGGCTTCATTAGACCAAGTACCTCACCTTGGTGCACTCCGATATTGTTTGCCAAGAAGAAGGACAAGACCCTTCGATTATGTATAGACTAATGGCAGTTGAATCGGGTTGCTATCAAGAATAGGTATCCTTTGTCGCGGATTAATGACTTGTTTGATCAAATTCGAGGGGCGCGAGTCTACTCCAAGATAGATCTGCGCACGGGTTACCATCAGTTGAGGATTAGGGAGGCAGATATTCCTAAGATGGCGTTTAGGATGCAATGTGGGCATTTTGAGTACACTATAATGCCTTTTGGATCGATGAATGCCCTGAAGGCATTCATAGATCTCATGCATAGGGTGTTCCGACCTTACCTAGATCAATTCGTCGTGGTCTTTGTTGACGACATCTTTATATACTCCAATTCTGAGGAGGAGCATGATGGTCAATTGAAGGTTTTCTCTAGACCTTGAGAGACCATTAGTTGTACGCCAAGTTCAGCAAATATGAATTTTGGCTGACGAAGATGAAATTCTTGGGACACGTGGTGTCGGCTTCGTGTGTATCCGTGGACCCAGAAAATGTTGAGGCGGTCATGATTTGGGAGAGGCTAAAGTCAGTCTTTGATATACGTAGCTTCTTGGGATTGACGGGGTATTACAAGAGGTTCATTGAGAACTTCTCCTGGAGATTGAACCGAAAGGAGGTCAAGTTTCAGTGGGATGACTCGTGTGAAAAGGCATTCCAAGATTTGAAGAGGAGGCGTACTTCAGCTCCTATTCTGATAGTCCCAAAAAGGGGACAGAGGTGCACAGTGTATTGTGATGCCTCCAAGGATGGACTTAGGTGTGCACTGATGCAGTCCGGGAGGGTGGTGGCTTATAGTTCTTAGTAGTTAAAGAGCCACGAGTAAAACTACCACACGCATGACATGGAGTTGGCTGCCATTGTCTTTGGCTTGAAGGCTTGGCGCCACTATTTGTATGGTGAGCAGTTTGAGGTGTTTTGGGACCACAAGAATCTGAAGTACATCTTTACGCAGCGGGACCTCAATATGAGGCAATGCAAGTGGATGGAGTATTTAGCGGACTATGACTTCACTTTGTATTATCATCTTGGTAAGGCAAACGTGGTGGCTGATGTACTCAACCAGAAGTCACGGGGAGTCTTGGCTAGTGTGGCTTTCTAGGAGTGGTAGATGCTCGAGACTGTGGGGCAGTTCGGGCTACACTACATGAGTCAGGCTCAGGGCACTTTAGGGAGTTTGGTGGCTACGCCTTCCCTACAGAGTAGGGTGATCAAGTCCTAGGGACAGGACACAGAGATATTGTATATTAGGGACCGGGTCTAGTCGGGCACAGGTAACGAGGGCTGGGCCATTCACGCAGATGGTAGTTTTCGATTTAAGGGAAGGGTTGTAGTTCTCCAGTCTGTGGATCAGAGATAAGAGATCCTTAGGGAGTTTCATTGCTCCCGTTTTGCTATACATCCAGGTGGCACGAAGATGTACTATGATCTTCGTCATCTGTACTATTGGAGTGGGATGAAGAGGCACGTTGAGGACTTTGTTAGTCGATGGCTCATATGTCAGTAGGTCAATGCTGAGCACTAGAGACCAGCAGGGTTGCTTCAGCCTTTGGAGGTAGCTAAGTGGAAGTAGGAGAATGTCACGATGGATATTGTGACCCACTTACCACGGATATCGCGGGGCATTACGTGGTGTGGGTGATAGTGGACCGGCTTATAAAGTAGGCACACTTTTTGGCCGTGCGAATGACCTTCACACTGGAGGAATTCTACAGGCTGTATATACGGGAAATAGTCCAGTTACACGGAGTGCCCGTATCAATAGTATCAGATCGGGATCCCAGGTTTACAACCCATTTTTGGGAGAGTTTTCAACGGGCTATGGGAACACAATTGATGATGAGCACAACTTTTCATCCCTAGACCAACGGTCAGTCAAAAAGGACCATCCAGATTTTAGAGGACATGCTATGGGCATGCGTCCTTGATCTCAAGGGTAGCTGGGAAGAGCACTTACCCTTAGTGGATATCGCCTGCAACAATAGTTATCAGACGAGCATACAGATGACACCCTATGAGACACTTTATGGGAGGTCATGTCGTTCTCCGGTTTGTTGGACGCAAGTTGGAGAGAGACCCTCTATGGGTCCAGATTTGATTAGAGAGACCTCAGAGAAGGTGGATTTGATACGAAAGCGTCTTCTTACAGCATAAATTCGACAAAAGAGCTACGGCGACAGACGGTGGCGACCTCTAGAGCTTGGGGTTAGAGATTACATCTTCTTGAAGGTGATGCCTAAGAGGGGAGTGGTCAGGTTTGGGAAGCGGGGAAAGCTGTCATAGAGGTATATCGAGCTCTTTGTCAGGTGTTCACACGACATTCCACGTCTCCATGCACCGGAAGTACACTCCAAATCCTACGCGCATGGTGGATTGAGGTGAGCTGGTTGTTGATATGGATGAGACCTTCGAGGAGGGACCGATACGCATCATGGATAGCAAAGAGCATGTTTTACGAGGCAAGATCGTGAGGCTGGTGAAGGTGTTGTGGCAACACCGTGGTGTGGAGGAGGCGACATGGGAGGGTGAGGACACTATACGTACCAGTTATCCGTTCTTATTTGAGTATGGAGGTACATTCTTGTAGTCATTAAGTATTATATGACTGTAGCATATGCATATCGTTGAACGTGCATGTGTGTGAATTTCTGGGACGAAATTCTTTTTAAAGGGGGAAGAATGTAAAACCCAGGTAAATTTGAATTATTTTGAAAAATGGCAAAACGATAATTAGCAACTATAGTACGGGTTGAAAACCCGAATTTTATTAGAACTCAGATGACGAAACGGACCTCACAATTGGATTCTTCTTGCAAAATTTAGTTACCCCGGACAATGGTCGTTGAATTCTAAGACAGTCAAAATTTTCTCGTTTTACGAGGCGATCGGGTGTTGCGTGACCTAAATAAATGATACCAGGAATTAAATTGTGAAAATTGAAAAATAATTTAAAGTTAGTTCAAATAAAAATATTTTGAACTTGAACCGCAATGAAATTTAATTGATTCGTGACGAAATCGAACCCGAAAAAGGAGGACGTATGGCGCAACGAGGGCCAAGTATTCCAAGGGGTATAAATAGGGGAGAAAATCATATTTTCTCCCCATTTGTTCAGCTGGGTTTTCCGAAAAGGAGAGAGGGAAGAAGTGAGGGAAAATTAAGGCTCTACGATCTATGATTCTACGTTCGTTGAATCAACTTGAGCCAAGAACTAAAGTTCATCTACGCAACGAGGGCTACGCCTATGTACCAAAAAACATGGATTTTGATGAATTTCAAAGAACAGGATTTTGGAAATCAAGGGCTAAAGCTTGATTTGGGTCTTGGGAGATTTTTCTAGCACTTGTTTTCCGCTTCAAGAGGTATGGTTCCTTTCCTAATTAGGTTTATTTTCAACCTAGGGTTCCATATGATATGGGTAGCATGACTTGAGATGAATTTTCTTGTTTGATGTACTCCTAGTGTAACTAGAGTATGGGAAATGGGTATAGAAACATACTAAACCAATCTTGCATGAATTGGGTTTGTAGAATTTACTTGTTTGGTAAATTCATGAGAAAAATGAGAAATTGGGTATGATTGTGTGATTTTATGCCTAGAAGTTGTTTGATAAAATGCCAATGTTGATGTAGCATGTTGGTTCCACTGAAAATGTTATAACATGCTTGGTTAAAATGTGGATTGAAATTATATGCCTTTGATATAATTGACAATTTGGGAATATGATGATGTTGGAATGTAATTATATACTTTACAATATCTATTACATTAAGAAATTGGGAATGTTCATATTGTGCTCATGACATGTTGAACATGGTATGTCACATACCTATGGTAGTTGAAATATGGAAAATGGGTATTGAGAAGGGTTAAAATCAATTCTAGCATGAATTGTGTATTTAGAAATTACTTGTTTGTGATTTCTTGTGAAGTGTATTGATTGGGCATGCTAAGTGTTTACATTTATACCTTGAAGGTGTTTAATGAAATGCCTATGTGGATTAAGTGTGTTATTTACATTGATATAGTTATGATATGCTTGGGAGTTGATGTTGGTATATGCATTATGATATATTGACATTGAGGTTGTTGATGGTGGTTACATGCTTCTGATGTAATTGACCATGGAAAAAGGTTGAAGGACATTTAATATGTTCATATTGAGCTCATGACATGTGAACATGATAATGAAATTGCAAGTGTACATTACATTTGCATATGCACGAGAAGCATCGCATTCGTGGGCATTTGACAAGAGTGTGGGTGTGTGTGTGCAAGTTTTTGGATCAAACACCATTCTTGGTGGTTGAGTCGTGGACCCGGGAAGGTTGGACCTAGGTTTGGCTGAGTTGCACGGTTGCATGAAAAGAACTTGTGTCGGGTATAGAAAGAAGGGCTAGATTCTCCCTCGAGTGCAAGTGCAAAAAAGTGTATTGGTGTCACGGAACTGGCGGTGAGATACCAAAATCCGTGTACCCAAGAAAGACACATGGTTTATTTTATAAAATGGTCATTATATGTGTAATATCAATAGCGGGGGCTTGGAATGCCCGAATTCATATGCCTGGCATTTCATGTGTTATGGGAGCTGGTAAAAACTCGGGTTGAGTTGCATGTGTGAGTCTCATCACATGACATGGCATGACAAAAAAAATTCTATTATGAATTGTATATTCTTGAATGGATTAATTGTTACTTGTTGAATTACATGTGAGCATTTCATATGCATCTAGGTTGGGGAGTAGTCTCTTTAGGAAATAAACTATTAAGCGTGACGCACCCTTTATGGGGACAATATTTCAGGTGCGGGACATGCGCCGCTGGATGGCTCTTACTCGGGCCATCATTGTATAAATATTTTTGGACTTGTAATATTGTTCAAGGAATTGCAAAACAAACTCATATGAACTATATTTTGTGTAAAATTGTATGTTATACGAGTTTGGGTTATTGTTATATGAGTATGGATAAATGGACTCAGTGTGGTCAATGTTGTATGATTGCACATGTTGCGTTTTAGGTAGAGCTCCCCGTACAAAGGAGACTCAGCTCAAATTTTGTTTAAGTTATGGATCTCGGTGAATGGGGCATAACGGCGTGGTATCGAGTTACACGGTATCCATAAGTATTCCGCAGGTTAATGGGTGATCAACGGGGTAATTATGGACACCCGAATTTTGGGGCGTCACATAGCGCGTGGAATCATTGAGAAACAAATCTGGGATTTTGGGGCTTTGTGTACTGGTACCAAGTGATGAGGTACGGGTACCTCAATGGCAATAGGCTCATGTACTGATACCTAGTGACAAGGGTACCGGTACCTCCTTCATTTCTTCAATTTTTGAAAAGTTAAGGTATAGTACCTCCATTCTAGTAAGTTCAAGTACCGGCACCAAGTGATTGGGGTATCGGTACCTCCCTTGCCTTCTTTGACTTTTCTGCATTTTAATGTCCTGAGCCATTCGTCTTGAAATCCTCTCTTGCCCATTGTCCCCAACCACATCGCAAAGTTATTAGCTTTTGTATTTACCATCTAATCACCTGCAATCAAACATTTCTCCATTAATCTCCGATTTAAACCATTTCCCAACAATTCATTACAAAAACAAGATAAAATGGATGTCATAAGGCTAATAAAGGTGCAACATTCCGCACTCATTACATCCACCAACTTGAGTTTTGCTAGTCCCTAGCAAATCTTATTCAACAAGAAAAAAAAAATAAGGAGAAAATGATACTCCCATCGTTATTAATCATTTCAGAACTAAGTCAAAATACTCAAATCGAATTGCAATTAAGCTAATGAATTCGGGACAAAGTTAAATGCAAAATTCTTGTTCTTTCATTCATTATTGTTTTCATTAATTACAGAAAAAAAAAACCGGCCTATTTTCCTAGAAAGTCTTCTACTAGGCCTGTCATTCCTACCTCAACTTGTTCTAACCTAGGACTCCTAAAAACTGCTAGAAAAAAAGTAGGGAATGACAACTGGTCTCTCTCTCCTCTACTCTTCCCAATCATCATCATCATCATTGTCATCCTCTTCTTCTTCCACCTCCTCTTCTTCAGAGGCTACAAAATCAAACACAATAGAGGGGATAGGCAGAGTGGCAGGATATGTTGAAGTGCCAACCCCATGAGTAAGTGGTGGAAAATTCGATGCGACAGCTGGTGGTGGGTGTACCTTAGGGATAGGCTCTCCCGAGAATGTTTGCTCATAAACCCTTTTCATCATCAAAGTCAACAGCTGTAGAGTTCCCCTAAACTCATCTAAGCTCCCCTCAATCCCAGTCAGCTGCTTGGGAATAGTCATCGGGGGGAGGATGTGGATGAAGATGTCGCACCTATAGATACCTCAACTATAAATGGCTCAGCCCTTTCCTCATGGTGCCCGGACCCCCCGAGTCATAGCCTTCCTTTTCTTGCTACTCTGTATACTTATTGGGGCAAACTCAGGTGGGGACAACACGTCACTGGGGGAGGTGGTGATCTTGCTTTTTAGACAAATCTTGTTGACCAAGTGGGCATAGGGCATGTTCGCCGTAGGTTTTGTGGCCTGGGCATAATCCCTCGTCACCTCCCAAATCTTCAATGCGACGTCCATCTGAGAGCCAACCATGAACTTTTCGACGAGGGCCATATTTTATACCACAAGCTTCTTCTTCGCTCCCCGTGGTAGGACGTTGTAATGGAGAATCTTGTGCATAACTCCATATGCATGCTTGAGTCCCCCCACTGGGATTTTGCCATTAAAATTTGCAGGGTTTTTGTACATCAAGTGTGCATACACATGGAGTTTCTTCCTCGCTTCATCATCATGAGGGTAGTCGATTCTATCAGGAGGAGGTCTTTGATAATGCAACACCTCAACAATGACTACTGGGGGTGACATCAAAATTTTCCCCCCACACAATTGTTCTCAAAAGCTCCAATTCGACATCCACAGCTACCAATCTTTGATAAAACTCCCGACAAAAAGGGAGCACATACCCCTTCACCTCTTGGAACCAAAATTACAAACCATGATTCTCAATGGTTTGAACAACAACATCATCTAGCCCCAAAGTAGGTCTATCTACCTAACACTCATACCTCACATTTCTAACGCCAATGGTCTCCATATGGGGGTCATTTTTCCTTTTCTTTCTTTGTTCCCCACCACTTGAGAGGGTTGATCCACCCTTCTTTGGGTCCCATGCCCGCTTGCTTCATTAGGGATAGGACCCGCTTGTTTCGTGCGGACCATCAAAGCCAATAACACACCAAAAGCCAAGAATGGGGGAAACCACTCCAAAATCAAAGCAAACATATCAAAAGGTGGAGAAGAGGACTTTCCATTACTTGCCATGATCACCAGATTCAAACCTTGAGTGAAGTAATTGAGGAACTAAATGGATGCCCCAAGGTTTTTAGAAGGCTTGGAGGGTTTCTATGAAGAGGAGAAGGTGTTTTAGAGGGGGAGAAATGAGAATTATGAAATGAGGACTATCTTTTGCCCTTTTAAAACCTTCGATTTTCACAAATTAGGGCACGAGATACTGGTACCTCATCAAGTAGGTACCAGTCCCTGAGTGTTTTGTCTTTTAGGTACCAGTACCTCGTCAAGATGGTACTGGTACCTAAATGTTCTATCTTGTCGGTATGGTACCTCTTTAACTTGTATCGGTACCTGCCCTTAATTCTGCAAAAAAAATTCTTTGCTGCTCTTTCTCACTCCCATTCCATTTTATCTAACTTATTTGACTCCAAAACATTCTAACAACCTATTTCCAAACTTAACTACCCAAAAACATGATCCACGTTACTGAATCACACTATCTGACTTTGTCCAAATTCATTTACGAAATTGCAACGTGATTTAATTCTTAAAAAATTTCAAAACACATGCAATGGAATTCTAAATTAAACAAAATGGACACCTTCAAGTAAAACACAAAATAAATTCTATGGTATTCCAATTTCTTCCGATCATACTCACTACATTTTTAAGCCACTTGATGATCCTTAGCATACGAGTTTTTCCCTCGAAGGTTTATAGTGAAGCTACCTACAAACTTCTCTCTGTTTTAATTTTTTTTTCATATCTAGCATTTGAAACATATTTCATCATCCTAACTAGCTCTGGGGTGCCTTGAATGTAAAACCCAGGTAAATTTGATTTTTTTCTGAAAAGGGCAAAATGGTAATTTGCCACTATAATGCGGATTTAAAATACGTATTTCTCTAGAGCTCGGATGATGAGACGGACTTCACCGTTGTATTCGTCTCGCGAAATCTAGTTGCCCTGTCAATTTTCGTCGAATTCCGAGATAGTCGAATTTTTACATTTTACGAAACGACTGTGTCGAATAATCTCACAAGGGTCCCCAAAAACGGAAATTATAAAATTTCCTTATAATTGAATTAAATTTCAAATAAAATTAATTTGAACTTAAACCGGGATGAAATGAATCGTTTCGGGATGAAAAACGAACCCGGAAGTAGGAAATATGCGGCGCGACGTGGACCGCACATTTGAGGCTATAAATATCGACTAAAATCAGATTTTTTGGAGAAAATATCTCCATTGTTCAGCCCCTCACACGTTGGAATAGAAGAGAGAAACAAGAGAAGATAAAAGTTAGATTTCAAAACTTCTCCTTGTGATTCACGGGGCTCCGTCGCTCGAATCAACTCGAACCAAGAATCAAAGTTGATCTCCTCGATGAGGGCGACGCAACCATACCAAGAACGAAGGATTTCACCAAAGATCCAAGAGGAGACTTTGGGGAAATCAAGAGTTTTGGGGCTTGGGAGGTGTTCTTGAGGTTTTCCACATTTCATCTCACGCTCCAAGAGGTAGGGTTCCCTCCTACTTTAGTTATTTACAACCTATGGTGTCCATAGGGAATGGTTAGGTGTATAGAACTTGCCTATTATTAGGGAAGTGAGGAAATGGGTGTAGAAATGGTTTATTCCAAGTTCTACCTTGAAATTGATATGTGGAAGTTCCTTGTGAAATTTCTTGAATGTTGTATCGTGTGGGCATGCTATTTGTTTAGATTGTGCTCTTGTGAGTGAAGTTTGTTTTGGACATAAATTGTGTAATAACATGCTTGTTATGATTTTTGATATATGTTCATTGATATATTGACATTGTAATGGATAAGGGTGATTATATGCATATGATATAAATTGCCATGGTACATGTTGATATGTGGAAATTGCTCACTTGGCATGCATTACAATTTGGGCATAGATTTGGCATCACATTCATGGGCATGAGTCATGAGTGTGGGTGTGTGAGTGCATGGTTGATCAAACACCATACTTGGTGATTGATAAGTGGTCTCGAGAAGGTTGGATCGAAGATCCCCTTGAGTCGCATAGTTGCATGAAAAAACTTGTGTCGGGTATAGCAAGAAGGGCTAGATTCTCCCTCGGGTGCAAAACTCGGCTACATGGTTCATGCACTTACCGGCGGTGAAATTCTAGAAAAGTGTAACGGTGTATGGAACCGATGGTGAGACTCTGAGAATCTGATACCCAACAAAGACACTTGATTTTGTTTTATAAAATGTCAATTCAATGGGAATCATTCAACAATGATTTGGTTTATTAACACATGATTTTTTATTCAAAACGATCATTGGATGGATTTTCGTCAATGACGAATTTACTTCACAAGTGCATCGCATTGTGTTGTGGGAGTCGGTGAGGACTCGGGTTTGAAGTTGCATGAGTGAGTTTCATCTCAATTCATAGCATGACATGGAAAATCCCTATCATGGGATTGCATTTCTTGATTGAAAAGAATGTTGCTCGTAAATTGTTGCATGTGAACATTCCATGTGCATTTAGATTGAGGAGTAGCCTCTGTAGGAGATACTCTATTGAGCGTAGCTCACCCTATACGGGAAAACATTTCAGGTGCGAGGTACACACCGGTGGATCACGCTTACTCGGGGCCCCAAGGGTGAAGAAAGGCCGATATGTGGCTTTATTTTGGGTTTTGTGTAAACTAATTATGAAAACTTAGTTTATGACATGTAATGGATACAAATGATTGTAATAGAACTTATACGTATCACGTTTTATGTGAAAAAATTCATTAACACATGTGTTGGATGATTGTAGAAAGGTTTGGAATGGATTGGAAATGAAAAACATGTGAAACAGGCAAAACTGGGTAAAGTGTATCGGTACAACGGGGTCCAGTAGGCCCAGCGTACCGGTACGCCGGTACAGCGTACCGGTATGGTGTGGTCCAGTGGGCAAGGCATACTGGCACGCCGTACCAGTACGCTTTCTAAAAATCAGAAAATTTCAAACTGTTTTGCCAAGCTTTTGGGCTATGTATTCCTTCTTTCCAATGTTATAAATGGACAATAATAGAGTACCAATTGTGGTATATTGGACCTCGGATGGGTCAATCAATCGAAAGCATATAGACTTGGTATTTTTTTTTTAAATCCCGGTAAAAAGGATGTGGTGCCGCGGTGTCGGGTTAACCGGCATCCACGGGTATTTCCGCGGGTTGATGGTTGATCAACGGACTTATAAATGACTGATTCGCCACTTTTTGTGATCTGAATTATATTAATTATACACACAAGTATAAGTGGTCAAATTTTAATTTTCTCGGTTTTAAGTCCAAGTATCGATCCCACGGAGAGTTTTAGTAATTTAGATTTTAAAATAAAAAAAAAATAGTAAGGTTGTTGTTTGAAGTAGTATGATGTTTGATAGCTTGTGATGTGAGCTTAGATTGATAACTAGTTTAATTTAAATACACTGCGGAAATAAAGTGCGGAAATAATAAAATGCGTAAGTAAAGCGTATAAATGATAACAATATAAAAGATACCCTTCAGTTTAGGGATCCATATGCTTTATATTGGTTGATTAGTGGAAATGTTACCTCACAACAATTAATTTCCATTTTACTGGCAAGTCAATCGGCAGGTCTGATGTATATAAACTATAACACAGCCGCTTCTTAGGCTAACTGGTAGTAATAAATCATAACTCAGCAACTTCTTAGGAAAGCTGGTTATATTTACATCAATTGATTAACCCAAGCAAACCAGAAGGAAAAGTCATTCATGAGGAATACTTGAGTTATTCAATTGATCTCTTGATAGCAAGTACATAAAGATTAAACCATAACACAGCCACTTCTTAGGTTAACTGGTGGTAATATAACATAACACAACAACTTCTTAGGAAAGCTGGTTATAGACGTAGCAATTAACTAATTCAAGTGAACCAGAAGGACAAGCCATTCATGAGGAATACTTGAATTACCCAATAGGTCATCTGTGATCTATATATATATATATATGCATGCCAGTTAAACATCCTCAGCATTCCATCGGAGGACAAGCCATACCAGTAGGAACACCGTGGTTGTTAGACTGTCAGTTTAGTTAGATATATATATATATAAATGCCAGTTAAACATCCTCAGTATTCCATCGGAGGACAAGCCATACCAGTAGGAACACCGTGGTTGTTAGACTGTCGATATAGTTAGATATATAGTAAGTAAAGAAACCCTAATAACCCAGAAGGACAAGCCATTCATGAGGATCATTTAGGTTTTGTACCACACATCAGTAGAAAATCCGCAACGTTCCAATGGAGGACAAGCCATACCGGTAGGAACATTGTGAATCTTTAACTGGATGGTCTTATGATACACTGATGACATAATTCCAGGCACAACACCAGAATTACGTACATCACTATATCATGCATTAAGCATATAATACATATATAAATAAACATATAAATAAAACATCAGCATTTCCATAATCTAACCAATATTATACATATGTTTACCCTAGTTAGAAGGGTATAAAACGACTACTCACGCTCCATTGTTACAGACAAACAAGGAGTGTGACTATTCGTCATTACAACTAAAATTAAACGGTAAATTGTACAACTTCTTTTACAAGGAACAATTGAAACACAACCACCTTTATTATCATTTAAGACACAAAAGTGGCGGTAGTTCAACTATCCGAATAGAAAGATACAATAGAAATGTAGAAATACAGTGTAACAAATAAAAGTGTATCACAGACAGGCTATGTATTGAACTCTCCCTTACTTTTCCTTTCTCTCTTTCTTTTTTCTTTCTAGCTTTGAAAAACTCTCTTGGCTTCAAGGGTGGCCGGCCAAAGGAGGAAGAATTTGTCTTGGAGAGGTGTTTGGAAGGCTTGGAAGGAATTGCTTGAAAAATGAACAAGGCACCCCTATTTATAGAGGGGGAGGAGTATTCGGCCAAGGAGGGTGGTCCCAACCATCTTCCCAACCTTCCAAAAGGTTATGCCTTGCAGTAGGGGTCCTAGGTGTCGTTCTTCTTGAGCTGCCACTTGTCAGCTTCCCAACCACTAGCCCAACCTTCCGGAAGGTTGGTGTCTTGCAGTGGGGCTAGGTGTCGTCTTCTTGGGCTGCCACTTGTCAGCTTCTTATTGGTCCAAGTTTCTTTATTGCACCTTGGTCCTTTGTGACTTCAAGTTTTGCACATTTGTCTTGTATTCTTCAGTATTTCTGCATTTGACCCTGAACTTTAAACATAAAGTATTAAAAACTTTAATGTAAGCACAAACTATAATTCATAATATTTAATTATCTTATCTTACAAAATTGATTACTTAATCATCCTAATTTATACACTAATTGAGGTTAATCACACCCCCCAACTTAAACTTTACTAGTCCCTAGTAAATACAAACTATAGAAATTATTTCACACAATAACATAACAGAGGTAAAATCATTTCCGTAGATTTTTTCACGATTGCATTTAGCATATGCAATAAGCCGTTAAACCCCTAGGTGATCCCTAGTGGACGAGTTTTGTCTCGTGAAGGTTTTGAGTAAAGCTGCCTACAAACTTTAGTAGTTAGGAGTTTATAACTTATACTTTTCACAATCAAAATTAAATCAGTATTCATGTGCATTGCTAAAATACTTCTTTTTTCTGATCACTACAAGAGTAACACACGTTAGTTGTAACATTATCTATATATTTTTATAAAAACTTGTGTGTGTGTGATGATGTTTTCTTTTGTTTCAAAAATCACTTCAGAAATATTACCATCTTTCATGGTAGTCTTGATGTCAATCCTTTCCTGAAATACACTCAGCAAATAATACATATTCGTTATAGTGACTATTCTCTCACTAGTTACATGTGATTGGAATATTGTTAACGAAGCAATTAATATCACATGTAACATTTCTGAAGATCGGGTATTTGAATAGAATCGAAATTTGACATAATCTCATGATCGGATATTAATATTATATCAGACTTATTATTAACATTCTCCTTCTATGGATATATAGGATTAATACAGAGATATGATTTTTGGAATCAAAAAGGACTTTCTTTGGGTTATAACGTGGTCATTGGGTTAAGGTTTAACAAACGACGTCAATGCGATTTCAAAAAGCTACTTTTTATATTGTGGCACACTTCTTCCCTGCTTTTCATATTTTGCATATTCATTCTTTCCATTTTTCACTTTCTTGGCTATTTCCATTCTGTTTTTTCTTTTCTTTGAGTAGCCAATACCCTTTTCTCTTTTCCACTTTTTTTTCTTTCTTTTCTGTACCATACTAATTTAAAAGAGGGTGCAAGAAAATTATGTAGCCAAGGTAGGTTTAATATGTTTTCATGTGGCTCGGATGTGTTTTTCGGGTATCATGAAAATAATTTATACTTTTTAGGCTCAATCATGGTTGACTAAGGATATAATTTTGTAAAAGAAATGGTCAAGGCTCAAAGATAATGAAAAATGGCCTAAGATCATTTTCCAGAAATTATTTATCTATATTAATCCCACATAAGAGAATTTCGAGGATAACGCTAATAATATAATCTAACAAATGCTAATCAAAACAAAATTAATGAGATTATTGAAAGAAATTTTACCGTAGAATCGAAGATGTTTATTTGAGTAGATGTAGAATATCTCTCCAATGAGGATTGACTCAAATTCTTCAATTGGTCATACATCTCCACTAAATATGTAAAGAGTGTAATATTTCACAAGGTTTTTGGAATAAAGAAATCTATTCGTGCTGTAACAGAATAAGTTCAAACGAAAATATTAAGATAATATACAACTAAAATATGAAAATCCCACGTGATCAGATTAAGGTTATTTTCACATAACATAGGAATATTAATTTAATTCAACTGTGAATTATATAAAATAATCCTCCTAACGGAATTAACATGAAGTCCATATTAATTATCAAAAATTAGTTAGACATAAACAAGTTTAAAACAAACAGCATAATTTAAAATATAAAGTAATTTATAATTTAAGTGCATAAAATAAAAGTGCATAATGTAAAAGATGAGTGAAAGATAGCAAATTATTTTGTAGAATCTCTAGTCTGTTTAGGAAGTAGAAGATCATCCTCCAAAATGACTGGATTTTGTACTTTGCAACTGCAGTCTGCTGCTCCTGATTTCCTGAAATTCTACAGTTATAAAATTAAATACAACTTTATGTATTCTATAAAACTTTGCTAACCACTCTTTTTCTCGTCAAAAATTGGTGGTTTTTATTTTTATTATTTTTATTTAATATTTACTTATTTTCCTAATTAACCTATAGTTATTTGCATTTATATACTATTCCAAAATTACACATCATTTGATCACACTGATTTAGAGTCAGAACTTTCTAGATCACTAACACCAGTGACACGGTTAACTTCATTTCTTACGTATCTTGTTAACATTGGGGTAGAATAGGATGGCGCCTCAGGATAATCCTTACTCTGCCCATACCTAATCCACCGTAAACAATCTGATGCTCGACCTGAAATTGGTTCCGCACATTTATTATATTGTCTCAAATGTTCTGTACGACCACATCTTACACAAGCACAGAGACGATTTGCTCGTCGGTGTTTAGCATATGTACTTTTTCCACACAAGGGTCTTGCCTGACTTTCGAATATTTCTAGATTTCTAACATGTCTAGCTTTTTGCATGATCAACATATGTATATCTTTTGAAAAGTGACGTAATAACATTAAACTTAAACCAAAATAATTTGTCGTCCATTTCTTTGACTTTTAAGAAAGAAAATAAAAAATGACTCAAAAATTATTGAAAATTGACTCACTATCCGGTTCTTTAACGTCTTCCAGTTACAAAGACGAACATAATTTTTAAATCAAAATTACTATTCTAAAAACAAAAAGTAAATTCACACTCATATCTCCCCAACTTAAATTAAACATTATTCTCACTATATAAGATAAAAATAAAAAAATAAAAAATTACTAATTAGGTCTTGCAGCGAGATATATTTATGATATAAAATTCTAATAATAAAAAAAAACAAACAAATAACCTATACAAAAGACATAAAAACATAAAAGAAAGAAAATTCTAACTACTATATACAAGAAGTGCATAGAGAATAGATCAATTGGGCTTAAGTTCCCAAGTAGAGTTTCTTACATTCCCTGATACTTTCGGCAAAGAATTTAACAAATCAGCATAAAATTGTACCTCAGGATTTCCACTATCAACAACATAATTAATTAAACAGACTTGTAGAGGGTCAGAATAAGAAGAGGTGTTAACTTTCTCCTCTACAATCTTATCAATTTCATCTTCTCCAAAAAAAACATATTTTAAATTGGTTGGAAGAGGTTTTAATTCTGGCTTAAAAAATTTAACATTAGATTCCACAATTTTTGGGGACAATTCTTCACATTGTATATCTTTTACAGATGTAATTTCAGATTCAGTATCAGGTATTGATTCTAATGCAAATAACTCTTTTTCTAGAAAGTTCTTTTCAAAAAAACTTTGAGTTAATGTCTCCACACAATTTACTTCTTGTATTTCTTCTTCTTCTTCTTCTCTAGGCCGTTTTGCACTTTAAAAAACATTTAATTCCAAAGTCATATTTCCAAATGATAATTTCATGACTCCATTCCTACAATTTATCAATGCATTTGATGTAGCTAGGAATGGTCGACCCAAAATCAGAGGTATGTATTCAGATGCACATGACTGACAACATGTCTTTGTGTCTATAACAATAAAATCTGCTGGAAAATAGAATTGATCAACTTGAACAATAACATCTTCCACAATTCCTCGTGGAGTTTTTACTGATCGGTCTGCTAATTGTAATTTAATACTAGAAGGTTTTAGTTCACTTAATCCTAATTGTGTAACACCCCAAAACACACCCTGGACGACATTACATTCTAAAACATTCACAACATGAGAGCGACTAAATAAATTCCATCAATAAGGAAATTTCATTCATCATATTTCATATCCATAACATTATCCCAAAAGAATAAGCCAAATCATGGCAATTACATCTCAAAAGCATTAAACGTAACTTAGCAGCGGAATAACAAAAGATTATATTTTACATGATTCCAAAATAACCCTTCAATCTAATACAAAGAATGACCGTCGAGATATCCCCCTCCGGATCCCCCTACTCGTCTTCTAACCGATCCTCTTCTATAGCATCACCTGAAAAATGTGTTGGTTTGTAGGGGGTGAGCACTAAGCTCTGTAGGAAAATCCTCCCAAACTCAAACAAGGTTTAGAAAACAAGTAAAACAAGTCGGTCTCATTTCACAAATATCATATATAACTTTTGAAGTAAAACCAGGACATTTAAATAGATCTCAAGTTTAAGGAACAACAGTAATTGAATGAATAAGTGGGACCACTATACAGTTAACAAACCATATCCAAATATAATCCAATCAACCATAAACCTTCTATGGTAGAGTGAACAATAACCCATATACAATAGATAATCCATTCTACCATAAACCGTTTCCAACAAGTTCTCGCGGAATCCCATACTTCCGGAAACTCTTGTCGAAACTATTTCTGGTACAATGCACGATAACCCACACTGTTTGTCCGACACAACCCACGTTACTAATCCGTGATCATTAGTGATAGGAAAAGTTCGTACCCACACGGCGTACAAAGACGTCTACCCACTCCATGTGGTAGGAAAAGTTCATACCCGTGTGGCATACAAAGACGTCTACCCACTACATGATACCCGGTCAATAGTAATCCATGTTCGTATCGTACAACCACCCAAGAGATAAAATACCAACAAATATCTCACCTAACCAACAATTACACAAGTCCCCAATTCTCAAGCATCCTTACAAGGAACCTCCTGAGAAGGAATGAGCATCCTTACAAGGAACCTCTCACTCATGTTCCTCCAAACAACCCAACAAGAAATACGATATCCACAATTTCCTCCTTTAACAAACAATTTCATAAACCCCCAATTTTCTCAAGTAGTTGTATAAAGAGTAATATAAGAAAATGTACAAGAGATCATCATAAATACCATTTTGTTGTTCAATATGAAACACTAAAGTTTTGAAATCAAGAACCAATGAGTAATCAAACTTTGGAATCATTACAATTGAATATTAAGCTTGGAGTATAAAGAATAAAGGTGCACCAAGCTTGAAAATCATGGACAACGGAGAAATTAGGATTTAACGGAACAATCGTGTATGGAAATAAATAACAAACGACTATCAAGGTGTAAAATCAAGAACAAATGATTTTGAAGCTTAGAAATCAAGACCAAAAGAAAACTCAAGTCTTGGAACCAAGAATAAAGAATATCGAGCTTAGAATTCAAATCAAAGGAACAATCATGTATTGAAATCAATAACAAAGGAGAAGTCAAGAGAAAAACACATTTCCCTTGAAGACTAGGGTTTGGTAACAAGCAAGGAGATTTAAGGGTTACCCAACAATCACAATATTTTCCACATGGCATTAATTGCAAGAATAGCAAGAATTAAGGATTGGATGGCATACATATAACATTTAGAGTGAAGAGATACATATAAATAAACCTAGCCTCAATGTAAAAGAATGGAAGAAAACCCCTACCTTGGTGTTCTTGAAATCTAGGGTTTGATCTTGAATCACACTTAAATCCTTTGTTTCTCCCTTTTGATCTTGTGTTTTCTCCTTCTTTATTCTTTTCTAAGACTCTCTCTAGGATTCCAAGAGGTGTGGGTAAGGGTGTAGTGAAAGTGTAGAAGAAGAGAGTAGAAGAATGGTGTTCTTGAGAAATTTTGGTTTTGATCTCTATAAGGGTTAACTCTCTCAAGATCTTTGTGTTCTTCTCTCATTTTCTCTTCTCTTAGGGCTCTAAGATGTTTGGGGTGAGAGTGGGATGGAAGAATGGGTCAAATGAGGCTTAAAAGGGTGTTTTAAAACACCAAAATCCTGACTTTTATCGGGTGTACCGGTACGCTGTACCGGTACGGTTTAGCTACTGGTTTGGGCGTACCGGTACACTTCGGCTGCTTCGACTTCCAAGGCAGTTTTGACCCATTTAGAGGTCGAATTGGAAAATTTTCATGAGATACACTTTTGTAGCCCTATATGTCTACTATCTACTGTAAAAATTTCAGATCAATTGGACATCAGAATAAAACGTTATGACTTAAATACTAGAAGATGTCCCAACTCATTTTTACCCAAATTTTTCTCTAAGTGTATTTTCACTTCGGAATACTTCCTAGCTTCCATTACACCCCATATTACCTCTCCCAATGTTTTTCGACCTTCCGGATTCAATGGAGAACTTATTTTGACCTAAAAATATTTAGAAACTTCCATAATCCCTCTTCTCAAGTTTACACAACTTCGAAACTTAACTTCTCAATCAATTTGTATCTCTAGTTTTTGCTTTTATTCCTACCGTCACTACACATATCCACATTTTTACAACAATTATTTACTTTCTATCTATATACCTATATAAAATAAAATGCGGGGTGTTACAATCCACCCCCCTTAAAGAAAGTTTCGTCCTCGAAACTTAATCGTCGAGTTAGTCTCTCAAATTCTCAATAATTCGAGAGACTAGAATCAAAATACATTCCTTCACTAGAATTCATTTATCACCTCTATTCTTAATACTTGTATATTCCAACTAATTTCTTTTCATGCCTAACTACTAGATCATAATACTTAATTGTGTACTCATCAAATATCACTTCTCTTTTGAATTTCACCAATCATTTCAATCAACCTCATATTTGCTTCTTACATGTAGCTTCTTCATAAGCATATTAAAATAATTCAAATGCAATTCCACCATTAGGATTACTCATCTTTTGTAACGCCCCAAATACCACCCTGGACGGCATTACGTTATGAAACCATTCCTGTCATGAGAGCAACTAAATGTATATATATATCCATCAAATAAGAAACATTCTTAATTTAACACAATTCGGGCAGAGTCTCCTTCGTACGGGAAGCTCTCCCAAAACTCACAACCTGTACATTTATAATACCTTGACCACACCGGGTCTATCTAACCATCAAATCCAAAATATTTCATTCACCCTATATACTATCCACAACAATCATCCCAAAAGAATAAGCCAAACTAAGGTCATTACAACCCAAAAGAATTACATGAATATATTGCAGCGGAATTTCAAAAGAAACTAGACTTTACAATGTTTGTACATATTGGTTCCTAGTCTAGTACAAAAATAAAAGGGGCATCTCTAAATGTCCCACTCGGGATCCAAGTACCCCTCTAATGAGGCTTCCCCAAGGCCCGGCTCATTAGCGCCAAGCTCCTCCTCTATAGCATAATCTGAAAAAAAATGTTAATTGTAGGGGATGAGCACGAAGCTCTGTAGCAAAATCTTCCCAAACTCAAAAAAGGTTTAGGAAAGCATATAAAACGGTTGGTCTCATTTTCCCAAATAGCATATATAACATTTTGAAGGAAAAGCAGGACATTTTAAATAGATCTCACGTTTAAGTAGCAATAGTAATCGAAATGGATAAATAAACACCATATACCATTGGTAATTCATTTTACCATGAACCGTTTTCAACAAGTTCTCGCAGAATCCCATACTTCCCGAAACTCTTGTCAAAATAATTTATGGTACAATGCACGATGACCCACACTGTGTGCCCGATACAACCCACGTTACTAACCCGTGATCATTAGCGATATGAAAAGTTTATACCCACACGGCGTACAAAGGCGTCTACCCACTCCATGTGGTAGGAAAAGTTCATACCCGCGTGGCATATAAAGACGTATACCCACTACATGATACCCGGTCCATAGTAATCCATGTTCGTATCGTACAACCACGCAAGCGATAAAATTCCCACAAATATCTCACATTCTAACCATACCATAAACCCCCACCGGGATAGACTAACCTCTAACACTCTACGGCAATGCTCGAAAGCAATTCCAGTCCATCACAACAATCATACAAGAGATATCATTACAAACATTTTCTCAATTTACCAGAAATCCCAAAATCCCCAAATTTCACAATTTGTACCATAGCATAATTGAAGAAAAAGAGCAAGAGATCACCATAAACATCATTTTGTTATACAATATCAAGCACTAAGGTTTTGATGGTGAGAACAAAGAAAATGTAAAGAGGAAAAATTCATTTTTCTTAAAACTAGGGTTTGAGAATGAAAAAGGGACCTTCAATGGTTACCCAACTACCACAATGTTTAAAACATGGCAATAAATGCAAGAGGATCAAGAATCAAGTAAATAATAGCAAGTATATATGATTTTGAACCAAAAGAATACATATAATTTAATCCTAGCCTCAATGTAAGAGAATAGGAAGAAATCCCCTACTTTAATGTTCTTGGAAAAACTAGGGCTTTGATCTTGAATCAACCCTTCAATCTCTTGTTTTCTCTTGATCTTGTGTTTCTCTCTTTCTCTCTTCCTCTCTTATGTTTTCTAGGGTTTGGAGTGGTGTAATGAAGGCTAAGGAGGTGACAAAAAATGTATTTATAGTGGGGGAAAAACCGGCTGTTCGCGAACTAAAATTGTCTGATTTTTACAGTGACTACCGGTAGCTCGGGTACATTGGCACTCGACTACCTGTTGACTACCGGTAGCTCGGGTACACTGGACACTCGACTACCTGTTGACTACCGGTAGCTCGGGCACACTGGACCATTGACTACCGGTAGTTACTACCGGTAGCTCAGGCACACTGGACCATTGACTACCGGTAGTTACTACCGGTAGTTGATCCCAGATTTGCCTACTTCCTTTATTTTTCATTTCTAATCCATTCCAATCTCTTCCAAAACCATCCCAAACCTCTCCAACATATATTTCTACCTCAAACCTATTTAGTACAAGTTCTAGGACATAAAATTTCATATTTTCACATACTAAAACTAAATTTCAAATATTATTTCCTCGAGTTATACTATATCAACATTTTTACAACTATTATTTAGTATATATCTATTTACATATATAAACGAAAATGCGGGGTGTTACATCTTTCCTATACTAACATCATGGCGTAACACAAAATTTGTTAATGACATCACGGTAAGATTTATCTCAATTCCTGAAAATAGATACAACATTCTTCAAGATTTCGTCTCTCACAACCCAAGAGGGATTCACAATCTTGAAATCTACCATAATTTCAAATCATAACTACACACTCCACACAAGTCAATGTTCTAAGATCAACTCTTAGATTTCACATCAATTTGTACTTTCTCATAATACTCGTTACCGTCACCATTATAGTCATTAATCCAATAGCTCGCTGCGCACTCTGATATAAATTATAATCCACCGATTCACAAGTCAAAATATGCTACAAGATAAGAACTTCACATAGATTTGAAAGTTCTGAGAGAGTATCTTAGATTCCACCAAAGTATACAAGTGAAACCTAACCGCACTTGTTTTCCAATTATAGCTTCCAAAATGTGTACACTAACGATCCATCAAATCCATTCAAAAGAGAATTTTGGGTAATTAACCAGCTATAATACTTAAGCTAAGGATCAAATTATATCTCCAAGATATTTGCTCTCGATCTACAATCTTGAGCTAGAACTAATAACCATTTAATCAATTCTTAGTGGCTTTCATTCACATCACAACTCTTTTCATGATACCTATACTTTCGAATCCTTCTGATACCATTCATTACAATATACCTCTTGTAACATATCAAAATGTGAGGATAGACTGTCAAGGATCCCAAAACTAAAATAATCTAAACTAAAATAAGACTCTCGATGATTCATCCCATGTCAAAAGCAAATCTTCATAGGTATCATCCTTGACTCTTCAATTTACTTCTTTAATATTATCACCATCAACCATAAGTTCGAATCTTCTATACTCATACTAACATTCCTCCAGTATAACTAATCATTCCGATCTTAACAAGGTACTAAAAGAGACAAGAAGAAGAACGTCATATTCCCCCAACACAAATCCAATGACATTTAAAGGTTTCCTAGAACAATAGAAGTTCACCTCAAATTTAGGATATCATCCTCTTTTCAACAATTATTTTCTATATTTGACCTCGAGCTTTTAAGCCTCTATTATCTTTAATCCTAAGATATCTAGGGTCAAAGGTAACTACTGCAACTTTGTCAAGCTTAATAGATTTCCGATCAAGTTTGTGAATACAAGTCAACTATTGATTCCACACTTAACTAAGAGGTTCTTGATGGTTAATGCCTTAGATACTCTAAATGTGGTCAACTAAGGCCACAACGAATTAAGATTACCTAAGTATAACATCCTCCATAAGCATCTTAGGTATGACTCTTCTAAATCATTTATACTTCCAAGTAAATTTTATCAACTCTCTATAATATCTCAAAACAACATGGGTAACCTCAAGTTTGCGGTTATGAAAACACACTCCGATCCATTTAAGAACCATAATCACAATTTCTATCGTTCGAGGTAACTTTTCGAGGTAACTTTTCCATATTCCATCAATTGGTCATCTTTAAGAATTATTCAACCTCATACATCGCACTCACCATTACCCTCCCAGGGTTTCTATTATAGAACCACAACTACATTCATTCCTTAATTTCTATGCCTTTTAAGTAACACACGTAACCTTTCATACCCTTATCATTAGGAACTTAATTCATATTAGAGAACCTCTAAGTTAACCTTATCTCCACACATCCCAATTGGGTTATCATATCCCTTGATTTCTAAAATATGAGCAATACTATTAGTGGAAGAGAATACTTAAGGTTGACAAGCCCCAAATCATAATCATCTTTTATATTGTTATCCATCAAAAGCACTTCAATCAATATGGGGGTGTCTCTCAATCAAAGCCTAAATAATGTGGAAGTTCACTTAAGGATAGGTCCTTCAGAATCTAAGAAGATAGTACAACACTTTACTGTCCAAAGAACACCACAGTGCCGATTTTGGACCAACTACGAAGAATAAACTGATTTGACTCGAGTGTTTTGAGCATGCGTGACCTATATGGTTGGAAAGATATACGAGTTAGGGTTCTAACAAAAATAACGGTGCACAATTTGGACTTTCCAATGAAGAGTTATGATCGAATTAGTGAAAGGTAGTCTGCCGGACTGTTTGGTTCCTTTACACTTGTCTAACTCAAGTTTGGGTGTCTTTGTCACACATCCTATCTCATACCCATCTCCAATATAAATAATATGACTCGCTATCAAGATCCATGCCTAATCTCATTTACCAACCAAAAGCCAAATTATCATCCGTTTCCTAGACTAGTCTAAACCACATGATACAAACTAGCGTACCCATTCATGTCTAATACAACCATGTCTACCATCAATTCACAATTTAATTCCTCGATGTGCAAGACATCCTAAGCATCACTTTAGTCTATAACACAAGACGGGTGTGAAATTTAACTCAACCCTTTTATTCAATTTAGTCCTAATGCTCTAGTGGTAATCCATAACCTACAGCTCCCATGTAAGACCTAAAGCCTAAGCTCTGATACCAACTTTGTAACACCCCAAAACACACCCTGGACGGCATTACATTCTAAAACATTCACAACATGAGAGCGACTAAATAAATTCCATCAATAAGGAAATTTCATTCATCATATTTCATATCCATAACATTATCCCAAAAGAATAAGCCAAATCATGGCAATTACATCCCAAAAGCATTAAACGTAACTTAGCAGCGGAATAACAAAAGATTATATTTTACATGATTCCAAAATAACCCTTCAATCTAATACAAAGAATGACCGTCGAGATATCCCCCTCCGGATCCCCCTACTCGTCTTCTAACCGATCCTCTTCTATAGCATCACCTGAAAAATGTGTTGGTTTGTAGGGGGTGAGCACTAAGCTCTGTAGGAAAATCCTCCCAAACTCAAACAAGGTTTAGAAAACAAGTAAAACAAGTCGGTCTCATTTCACAAATATCATATATAACTTTTGAAGTAAAACCAGGACATTTAAATAGATCTCAAGTTTAAGGAACAACAGTAATTGAATGAATAAGTGGGACCACTATACAGTTAACAAACCATATCCAAATATAATCCAATCCACCATAAACCTTCTATGGTAGAGTGAACAATAACCCATATACAATAGATAATTCATTCTACCATAAACCGTTTCCAACAAGTTCTCGCGGAATCCCATACTTCCGGAAACTCTTGTCGAAACTATTTCTGGTACAATGCACGATAACCCACACTGTATGTCCGACACAACCCACGTTACTAATCCGTGATCATTAGTGATAGGAAAAGTTCGTACCCACACGGCGTACAAAGACGTCTACCCACTCCATGTGGTAGGAAAAGTTCATACCCGTGTGGCATACAAAGACGTCTACCCACTACATGATACCCGGTCAATAGTAATCCATGTTCGTATCGTACAACCACCCAAGAGATAAAATACCAACAAATATCTCACCTAACCAACAATTACACAAGTCCCCAATTCTCAAGCATCCTTACAAGGAACCTCCTGAGAAGGAATGAGCATCCTTACAAGGAACCTCTCACTCATGTTCCTCCAAACAACCCAACAAGAAATACGATATCCACAATTTCCTCCTTTAACAAACAATTCCATAAACCCCCAATTTTCTCAAGTAGTTGTACAAAGAGTAATATAAGAAAATGTACAAGAGATCATCATAAATACCATTTTGTTGTTCAATATGAAACACTAAAGTTTTGAAATCAAGAACCAATGAGTAATCAAACTTTGGAATCATTACAATTGAATATTAAGCTTGGAGTATAAAGAATAAAGGTGCACCAAGCTTGAAAATCATGGACAACGGAGAAATTAGGATTTAACGGAACAATCGTGTATGGAAATAAATAACAAACGACTATCAAGGTGTGAAATCAAGAACAAATGATTTTGAAGCTTAGAAATCAAGACCAAAAGAAAACTCAAGTCTTGGAACCAAGAATAAAGAATATCGAGCTTAGAATTCAAATCAAAGGAACAATCATGTATTGAAATCAATAACAAAGGAGAAGTCAAGAGAAAAACACATTTCCCTTGAAGACTAGGGTTTGGTAACAAGCAAGGAGATTTAAGGGTTACCCAACAATCACAATATTTTCCACATGGCATTAATTGCAAGAATAGCAAGAATTAAGGATTGGATGGCATACATATAACATTTAGAGTGAAGAGATACATATAAATAAACCTAGCCTCAATGTAAACGAATGGAAGAAAACCCCTACCTTGGTGTTCTTGAAATCTAGGGTTTGATCTTGAATCACTCTTAAATCCTTTGTTTCTCCCTTTTGATCTTGTGTTTTCTCCTTCTTTATTCTTTTCTAAGACTCTCTCTAGGATTCCAAGAGGTGTGGGTAAGGGTGTAGTGAAAGTGTAGAAGAAGAGAGTAGAAGAATGGTGTTCTTGAGAAATTTTGGTTTTGATCTCTATAAGGGTTAACTCTCTCAAGATCTTTGTGTTCTTCTCTCATTTTCTCTTCTCTTAGGGCTCTAAGATGTTTGGGGTGAGAGTGGGATGGAAGAATGGGTCAAATGAGGCTTAAAAGGGTGTTTTAAAACACCAAAATCCTGACTTTTATCGGGTGTACCGGTACGCTGTACCGGTACGGTTTAGCTACTGGTTTGGGCGTACCGGTACTGTGTACCGGTACACTTCGGCTGCTTTGACTTCCAGGGAAGTTTTGACCCATTTAGAGATCGAATTGGAAAATTTTCATGAGATACACTTTTGTAGCCCTATATGTCTACTATCTACTGTAAAAATTTCAGATCAATTGGACATCAGGATAAAAGGTTATGACTTAAATACTAGAAGGTGTCCCAACTCCTTTTTACCCAAATTTTTCTCTAAGTGTATTTTCACTTCGAAATACTTCCTAGCTTCCATTACACCCCATATTACCTCTCCCAATGTTTTTCGACCTTCCGGATTCAATGGAGAACTTATTTTGACCTAAAAATATTTAGAAACTTCCATAATCCCTCTTCTCAAGTTTACACACCTTCGAAACTTAACTTCTCAATCAATTTGTATCTCTAGTTTTTGCTTTTATTCCTACCGTCACTACACATATCCACATTTTTACAACAATTATTTACTATCTATCTATATACCTATATAAAATAAAATGCGGGGTGTTACAAATTGTGTATATACTGAATATGACATTAAATTACAACTTGATCCAAGATCTAGTATGGCTCGTTTTATTTGAAAATTTCTGATGAAACATGTGACTGTAGGACTACCTGGATCTTTGTACTTAAGAAGCATATCATGTTGTATTATAGTGTTAACTTGTTCAGTTAAAAATACTTTCTTTGGTACATTAGTTCTTCTTTTTATGGTGCAAAGATCTTTTAAAAATTTAGCATAAACAGGAACTCGTTTTATTGCATCCAATAAAGGAATATTAATTTTTACCTGTTTAAATAATTCAAGAATATCAGTATGATCTTTTTCACTTGAGAGTTTCTTGACCCTTTGAGGAAAAGGTAAAGGAATAGGACATGGAGGATCTTTTTCACTTTGTACTTCTTCTTGCTTTTTAACTAAAAGTTCAAGTTCAAGTGGTTCGTTTACAGGAATTGACTTACGGATTTTTTTCGAAATCTTGGGTTTAATAGTTTTATCAATTACCTTACCACTTCTTAGTGTTGTAATTGCTTGTACTTGACTTGGCGAGGCTTCAGATATCACAGAATTAGCTTGACCCTGACTTTGTGGAGGTTTAGGTTGAGATAGAAATTTTCCTTTTTCTGTAGTACTTAAGGACTGAGTCAACTTAGCAAGATGACTCTTGATATCTTCAATACTCTGCGAAGTTTGAGCTTTAAAATCATTAAATGCTTGACTTGTTTGAGTATTAAAATTCATTTGACTCTGAATAAATTGATTCATAGTGTCTTCCAGAGTTCTTTTCTGAGGAGGTAAATACGGTTGATATTGTTGTTGATTTTGTAGCTGTGGTGGACCTTGTGTTTGATTTGTAGGTTGTGTATTTCTCCAACTAAAATTTGGATGATTTCTCCATCCTGGATTGTAGGTTTCAGAATATGGATTTGAATATGGTTTAGTATAAGTTGGAACAGCATTAGATTTTTCAATTAAAACTTCTTTAAATGCAGGTATAGTTGGACATTCCCCAGCAGGATGTCCTGACAACGTACAAATTTCACACACTTGATCAGTAGAAGAAACAACAGATACTTGTTTAACTTTTTTCACTTCCAGGGCTTCTAATTTTCGAGATAGACTAGCCATTTTAGCTCTTAAATCATCATCGTCTTTTAAAATATATTTTCCTCTTTCAGATGTAGATGGCTTATTTTCCACAATATTTGAAGACGTCGAGTCCCACATTTGGGAACTCTCTGAAATAGTATCAAAAAATTGAAATGCTTCTTCAGGGTTTTTATTCATAAATTCTCCTTGAGCCATCATTTCGACAAATTGTCGCATTGCAGACGGAAGAGCATCATAAAAAAAACCAACTAACGTCCAGTTTTCAAAAGCATGATGTGGACAAGCTTGGATAAGATCTTTAAATATTTTCCAACATTGATAAAAAGTTTCACCTTCCTTTACAGAAAAATTCATTATTTTACGTCTTAATGCATTAGTACGATGCATAGGAAAAAACTTTTTGAAGAACTCAATTTGTAAAGCTTGCCAATTTGTGATAGAATTTGCTCTTAAAGAGTTAAGCCATAGTTTAGCTTTATCTTTTAATGAAAATGGAAAAAGTCTTACTTTGACCATTTCAGAACTATCTTGCAAAGTTCCACAGACTTCTTCAAATTCTTTCATATGAACATAAGGATTTTCATCTTCTAAACCATGGAACTGGGGTAGTAATTGTATTGTGCTTGGCTTAATATTAATATTTGGAGCGTCTGTTGGAAAAGCAAAACAGGACGGGACATTAGTTCTTGTAGGATGTAGATATTCTCTTAATGGTCTGACATTTTGAACTACTTCTTGTTCTCTAGCTTCTTCCTCCCTAGGAACGTTTTGAGTCATACTTAAGTCAAATGATTCTTTTGTAGATGCAGATGAAGAAGATGATGAAGACGAAGGAGTTGACTGATTTACAGAACCTACTGATGAATGAACAGACATACACTATTAAAAACAAACAAACAAACTATAAACATATAAAAAAAAAACAAATATTTATTTTTTTCTTTTTATATTTTTTTTTTCAAATTACCGTAACTCCCCGGCAACGGCGCCAAAAACTTGATTCGCCACTTTTTGTGATCTGAATTATATTAATTATACACCCAAGTATAAGTGGTCAAATTGTAGTTTTCTCGGTTTTAAGTCCAAGTATCGATCCCACGAAGAGTTTTAGTAATTTAGATTTTAAAATAAAAAAAAAATAGTAAGGTTGTTGTTTGAAGTAGTATGATGTTTGATAGCTTGTGATGTGAGCTTAGATTGATAACTAGTTTAATTTAAATACACTGCGGAAATAATAAAATGCGTAAGTAAAGCGTATAAATGATAGCAATATAAAAGATACCCTTCAGTTTAGGGATCCATATGCTTTATATTGGTTGATTACTGGAAATGCTACCTCACAACAATTAACTTCCATTTTACTGGCAAGTCAATCGGCAGGTCTGATGTATATAAACTATAACACAGCCGCTTCTTAGGCTAACTGGTAGTAATAAATCATAACTCAGCAACTTCTTAGGAAAGCTGGTTATATTTACGTCAATTGATTAACCCAAGCAAACCAGAAGGACAAGCCATTCATGAGGAATACTTGAGTTATTCAATTGATCTCTGGATAGCAAGTACATAAAGATTAAACCATAACACATCCATTTCTTAGGTTAACTGGTGGTAATATAACATAACACAACAACTTCTTAGGAAAGCTGGTTATAGACGTACCAATTAACTAATTCAAGTGAATCAGAAGGACAAGCCATTCATGAAGAATACTTGAATTACCCAATAGGTCATCTGTGATCTATATATATATATATGCATGCCAGTTAAACATCCTCAGCATTCCATCGGAGGACAAGCCATACCAGTAGGAACACCGTGGTTGTTAGACTGTCAGTTTAGTTAGATATATATATATAAATGCCAGTTAAACATCCTCAGTATTCCATCGGAGGACAAGCCATACCAGTAGGAACACCGTGGTTGTTAGACTGTCGATATAGTTAGATATATAGTAAGTAAAGAAACCCTAATAACCCAGAAGGACAAGCCATTCATGAGGATCATTAAGGTTTTGTACCACACATCAGTAGAAAATCCTCAACGTTCCAATGGAGGACAAGCCATACCAGCAGGAACATCGTGAATCTTTAACTGGATGGTCTTATGATACACTGATGACATAATTCCAGGCACAGCACCAGAATTACGTACATCACTATATCATGCATTAAGCATATAATACATATATAAATAAACATATAAATAAAACATCAGCTGTGAAACCCCGGAAAATTTAAACTTTGACGAACAAGGGCAATAGGTGAATTGCCACTTCGGTACTAGTTGAAAAACTGAATTTTTCTAGATCTCGGATGACGAAACGGATTTCACCGTTGGATTCGTCTCGCGAAATCTAGTTACCACGTCAAATTTCGTTGAATTCCGAGATAGTCGGATTTTTCGCGTTTTACGAGACGAGCGGACCCCGGGTGACCCTGTACACGAAATTTTTATAAAATTTCCAAGTTTGGGGAAATATTAGAGACAAGTTAAAATAAAAATATTTTGAACTCGAACCGGAGCGAAATTTAATCGTTTCGGGATTAAAACGAACCCGGAATTAAAAGGGGCGTGTGGCCAATTGTGGGCCAAGTATTCTAAAAATATAAATAGGGGGAAAATCTAATTTTTCCCACATAATTGCTCATTGCTCAGCCGATAGAAAGGAGAGAGAGAGTGAGGGTTCTCCAAAACTTCTCTCTACGATCTACTCCATTATAGAGCTCGAATCCACTTGGGCCAAGAACAAAGATTGTTCTACTCGACGAGGGCTACGCGTGGACATCAAAAACAACGGCTTTCACCGAACGTTGGGAGGCCGAAAATTTGGAAGTGGAGGATTCAAGCTTGCTTTGAGTTCTAGGAGCTTCCCACGGCGATTCTACACGCTACAAGAGGTAGGGTTTTCTTCCTACTTAGGTTTATTTCCAACCTAGGAAGGTTATATGGAATGGGTAGGTGTATATATATATGTATCACTTGCCTATTGTGGTTATTTGGGTGAAATGGGTATTGAGAATGGGTAGCAAGATTTAAATCACATTCTCTAGTTTAATGTACCACTAATGCATTTCATGTGTGGGAAATGAGTACCAAATATGCTAAGCAAGGTTGGTATGAAATGGGTAAATAAATTTACTTGATGGGTAAATTTCATAAAGAAACTTGAAGTGTAGAAAATTGATATGGGAAATTGGGTAAAGCGAATTCCTAAATGAAATGGACAATTAGGAATGGTTGTTGATAATTTCCTGAGAAATTATGACATATGAGGTTATGTTATGGGTAGAATGAATTCTATCTTGGTATAATTGTGTAGAAATCAATTAATATGATTTCTTGAGTTTTATGATGAATTTGAGTATATTATATGATTACATGCTTTGGGTGGTTCGAAGGTGTTGATTAAATGCCTTGGTGAAAATGTTGTATTGATGAGTTTGCTATGTTAATTGCATGCTTATGTGATAACATGTTTGAAAATGGTTATTGGATGAAATGTTGATATATGCATGCTTGCTATATATTGACAATGTGTTAAATTATGGTGTTCATATGCTTATGATATGAAGTACCATGGATATGTGGATTTATTGTTGTGTTGTTCATATGGCATTCATACATATTGAACATGTGGAGAAGATGCAAGGGTACATTACATTGCATTCTCATGGGTACACCACATTCATGGTTATAAGACATGAATGTGTGTGGGTGAGTTGACATCGCATTCATGGGTCATAGGTATGAGTGTGGGTGTGTGCATGTGTTGTGGATCAAACACCAAATCTTGGTGGTTGGTATGTGAACTCGGGAAAGTCGGGATCGAAGATCCGACTGAGTTGCACGGTTGCATTGCATAAGGAAAACTTGTGTCGGGTAAAGCAAGTAGGGCTAGACACTCCCTCGGGTGAAAAACCCGGAACCACTTGGTTTAGTCATTTGACCGGAGGTGAAATTCCAGAAAAGTGGCATGGCCCACGGAGCCAGTGGTGCGACTCCAAAATCCGTTGCCCAAGAAGACACAAGATTTTGTTATATAAAAACACCCATCCAATGGGTAGCCTCAAACAATGATTTGATTTTTTTATAAAGACATAACTTTTATCTCAAACGATCATTGGGAGGGTTTTTCCGTCAATAGACGGGTTCATACACATTGGCTTTTGCATTGTGTGGTGTGAGTCGGGGAAGACTCGGGACAAGGTGCATGAGTGAGTTCCATCTCATATCATGGCATGACATAGTATAGCATGGTAGCTTTCTAACATTGAATTATATACTCTTGTTAGATTGGTTGATGCTTGTTGATTTGTTGCATGTGCGCATTTCATATGCACTTAGGTTGGGGAGTAGCCTCTGTAGGAGGATATCCTATTGAGCGTGGCTCACCCTTCGTGGGACAACATTTCAGGTGCGGGGTTCACGCCGGCGGACGGCTCCCATTTCGAGCCCCAAGGTTGAAGAAAGCCGACTTGTGGCTTTTATTGTTGTTTTGTAAAAGCTTTTGAAAAGAATTCCATTTTGATATGTAAATGTATGGAATCAATTGTAATAGAACTTGTATAAACCATGTTTTATATGGAAATCCTTGTCAAACATGTATTTGATGAGTTGGGAAGGGTTTTGAATGGATTGGAAAGGAAAAATGCTTGAAAATGGCAAAACTGGGCAGAGAGTACCGGTACTGGGTACCGGTACTGAATGGTACCGGTACTGGACACCGGTACCCTCTTTCCAGTGGGTTGACAGTACCGGTACCGGGTACCGGTACTGAATGGTACCGGTACTGGATACCGGTACCCCCCTTTCCAGTGGGTTGATAGTACCGGTACCGGGTACCGGTACTGAATGGTACCGGTACTGGGTACCGGTACCCTCTTCAAAATTTTCAGATTTTCACACTGCTTCGCCCTATTTTCAATCTACGTTTCCTTTCCCTCCAATGATGTAAATGGAGTATAAATCATGGTATATCGAATATTGGTTGAACCCAAATGAATAATCGAATCCGGTTAACAATGGTGAATTAAGATCCCGGTTAAGGGGATGCTACTACCGTGGTGTTAGGTTGAGTGACATCCATGGTTATTTCCGCGGGTTGACGGGTGGTCAACGGTTAATATAGGACCCCCGGAGATTGGGGCGTCACATCAGCATTTCCATAATCTAACCAATATTATACATATGTTTACCCTAGTTAGAAGGGTATAAAACGACTACTCACGCTCCATTGTTACAGACAAACAAGGAGTGTGACTATTCGTCATTACAACTAAAATTAAACGGTAAATTGTACAACTTCTTTCACAAGGAACAATTGAAACACAACCACCTTTATTATCATTTAAGACACAAAAGTGGCGGTAGTTCAACTATCCGAATAGAAAGATACAATAGAAATGTAGAAATACAGTGTAACAAATAAAAGTGTATCACATACAGGCTATGTATTGAACTCTCCCTTACTTTTCCTTTCTCTCTTTCTTTCTTTCTTTCTAGCTTTGAAAAACTCTCTTGGCTTCAAGGGTGGCCGGCCAAAGGAGGAAGAATTTGTCTTGGAGAGGTGTTTGGAAGGCTTGGAAGGAATTGCTTGAAAAATGAACAAGGCACCCCTATTTATAGAGGGGGAGGAGTATTCGGCCAAGGAGGGTGGTCCCAACCATCTTCCCAACCTTCCAAAAGGTTATGCCTTGCAGTAGGGGTCCTAGGTGTCGTTCTTCTTGAGCTGCCACTTGTCAGCTTCCCAACCACTAGCCCAACCTTCCGGAAGGTTGGTGTCTTGCAGTGGGGCTACGTGTTGTCTTCTTGGGCTGCCACTTGTCAGCTTCTTATTGGTCCAAGTTTCTTTATTGCACCTTGGTCCTTTGTGACTTCAAGTTTTGCACATTTGTCTTGTATTCTTCAGTATTTCTGCATTTGACCCTGAACTTTAAACATAAAGTATTAAAAACTTTAATTTAAGCACAAACTATAATTCATAATATTTAATTATCTTATCTTACAAAATTGATTACTTAATCATCCTAATTTATACACTAATTGAGGTTAATCAATGACCCTTGGTTTTTGGGGCGTCACAGCTTGGTATCAGAGCGTATTGATATCTTAGTTTAATTCAAGTTAATCATGGGTTAATTACGGACACCTGAATTTTGGGGTGTCACATTGAACAAAATTTTTTGCATTAACCCGAATTAGTTACCCATGTGTCGTACCATAGATTTAAATGTTATTCAAAAGTACTCACCTACACATCTCCCTTCAAGACTCGTGTGTGCATATTGACCATGCAATTTTAAACAACTTACCCAAAAATATCCACATCCATTGTCGCTATTCAAGTTTAGCTTCGATGCAATTCTCACCACGGTTTTTCTCTCATAGTGAATCACTCTATAGTTATAGTGACTTTCTGTAGGGGTCGTTCAAAGAGTGAATGCCCCTTAGTGTTACATTTTAAAATTTCAAATTTTGGGATAAGATACCGGTACCTCTAATACGTAGTACCAGTACCTGGGCCTTCTATTTGCCAGTACTGTTACCTATATACACTGGTACCGGTACCTGAGCCCACTATTTTCTAGGTATCGATACCTTTTTGTCTTGGTACTGGTACCTGAGCCCATTACCATCGGGGCACCATTACCTCGTACCTGGTGCCTAGGTACTGGTACCTGAGCCCACTGAAATCCAAGTACTAGTCCCTATAGGTTTAGGTACTAGGACCTGGGTCTCCTGACAGCGTCATACCTATACTTAATCACTTAGGTACCAGTGCCTGAATCCAGATTTTCACCAAATCTTTCCAATCTTCAACCTTTAACTATCCAATCACTTCCCGTACTCATCCATTCATTCATTTACACAAATTATAGTCGATAAGAGTTCATTACATAACCCTTTATAAAATTTTACAAGTCCAATGCAAATTACATTATAGATTCCAAAATGCAATTCAAAGGCCACATCCCGGTTTCTTCATCATCAAGGGCCCAAGTGAGGGTTGTCCATTGACACTTGTCTAGTACATGAAATATGTCCCCATAAAGGGTGAGTGATGCTTAGTAGGTTATCTCCTAAGGAGGCTACTCCGCAACCCAGATGCATATGAAATGTTCACATGCAGTTTATCAATCAATCATCCATTCGAGAATATATAATTCATAAATAAATACCACAATGCCATGCTATGTCATGAGATGAAACTCACATATACAGTGTAACCCTAGCCTTCCACTAGTTCCCATAACACATGTTATGTCATGCGTATGAATTCAGACATTGCAAGACCCTTTCATTAATGTTAACATCCAACGACAAGCTTATACATCTTGCTTTCTTGGGGTAGGTATTTATGGACTTCCACCAATGGGTACCCAACCGACATGGCATTTATGTACTTCCACCAAAGGCTCCGCATACGCCGACACACTTTATGGACTTAATACCAACTAGAGTGCATATCCGAAGTTACCAGGTCTTGCACCCGAGGGCGAATCAAGCCCTTCTTGCTAACCCCGACTCTTGTTTTCAATGCAATCAAGTTTTCAATTGCAATTACAATAGCATGTTCATCATATCATGAGCATAATATAAACATATTCTATCTCCACAACCATTTCCAATTCCTCAATGTACATTATATCATAAAGGAAAGAATTACATTCCACAATCTTCGCAAAGCATGTTATATCATTTTCATTCAAATAACACACTTAACCATTCATAGGCATTTTATCAAACACCTATAAGGCACAAATATTATGTAAACACGTCGCATGCCCAGATCAACAAAATTACTTATGAAATTCCAACTGAAGCAATTTCTTTAAACCCATTCATGCAAGAATTGGTTTTAGCATTTTGCTATACCCATTTCCCTATTCTAACAACCCTAGGCATGTGTTACACATGAGATTTCATCTCTAACACCCTACACATTTCATATTTCAACCTTAGGTTATAAATAAACCAAGTGAGGAAAGGAACCCTACATCTTGTACCGTAAGTGTGATGCCTCTAAAACCGGGGGTCCTTTATCAACTGTTGATCATCCATCAACCCGTGGAAGTACCCGTGAATGTCGTACAACCTGACATCATGTCAATAACATCCCCTTAACTGGGATCATGACCCACACATCCGTGGTCCTTTATACATTAGTTCATGCTCATTAATGTCCAATATAACCTCTTTGAGCAATAGAAATCGATGTCCAAGAGCTTTAGTAAAACATTTCAAAATTTTGTAGTTTTAAGAAAACCTACCGGTAGAAGTGGTCAAAGTCCTACCGATAGAAGTTGTGCACTAGACCTCTGTTTTTAGAAAATCTAAGAAAACCTATGGGTAGAAGAAGTCTCTGTTCTACCGGTAGGAGAACCTTATTGGAAAAGTTCTATCGGCTAAACCTACCGGTAGAAGCTGCCTACTGGTCCACATCTATCGGTAGAAGAGCTCAACTTCCTACCGGTAGGTGTGCCCAAAATTGTCCATTTCATCTGTTTTTTATTTCCAATCCAATCCATATCCAACCCAACACATGTATAGTGAAGTTTTTAGATAAAACATAGTTCGTACAAGTTCGATTTCCATCATTTTCATATAATTACATGCCAAAACTAAGTTTTCATAATGATTTTACAAAAACTCAAAATAAAGCCACATCTCGGATTTTCTTCATCCTTGACGACCCGAATGAGAGCCGTCCACCGGTGTATACCCCGCACCTGAAATATTGTCCCATAAAAGGTGAGCCACACTCAATAGGATATCTCCTAAAGAGGCTACTCCCTAACCTAGATGCATATGAAATGTTCACATGCACAATACAACAAACAACAAACATTCCAATCACGAATATGCATTTCAATGATAGGAATCACCATGTCATGTCATGAAATGAGGTGAGACTCACTCATGCACATCAACCCGAGCCTTCACCGGCTCCCTCAACACCTGCAAAACCAAAGGAGTGCGTATCCTAATTAACCGGGTCTTGCACCCGAGAGATAGTCTAGCCCTTCTCGCTAACCGCAACCCAATTTTTAATGCAAACTGTGGGACTCAATCGAATCTTCGATCCAACTTTCCCGAGCCCACCCATCATCCACCAACTGTGGTGTTTGATGACAACCATGGACACACACCCATACTTATGCCTAATGCCCATGAATGCGATTTCTCCATGCAAATACAATGTAATGTACGATTGCAATACTATAATCATGTTTAATGTGTTATGAGCGCCACATGAACCATTTCCACCACATTTGAACAAATACCGTGGCATATTATATCACAAGCATATAATCACCATACTTCATCACACTGTCAATACATCATCAAGCATATATCAAAATTTTAGTCAACAACAATTTTCAAGCATGTTATCACATAATCTCATGTAATTAACACACTTAATTCTCCAAGGCAAAATATAAACACATAGCATGCTCATATAACACAATCTTCCAAGAAATTACAAGCTAGCAATTTCTATATACCAATTCAAGCTAGAATTGATTTCACTAATTACAATACCCATTTCAAAAATAACAACAATAGGTAAGTGTTATACATCTCTAACAACCTACCCATTCCATATAATCACCCTAGGCTGGAAATAAACCTAATTAGGGAGACAACCCTACCTCTTGAAGCTTAAAATCACGGTAGGAAGCTTCAAGAATCCCAAATCACGCCTAGACCCTTGATTTCTCCAAGCCCCGTCTTTGGAACTTCACCCAAATCAATGCTTCTTGGTATGGTTTTGTAGCCCTCGACGAGGAGAAAAACTTTTGTTCTTGGCTTGTGTTGATTCGAGCAACGTGGAGGCGTAGATCGTAGAGAGAAGGCTTGAAACCCTTTCTCTTTCTCTCTCCTCTTCCTCTCTGTTTTCTATCGGATAAAAGGCTGAGAATTAGGGAAAAAAATCAGATTTTATTCCCCTTTAATACTCTCTAAATACTTGGTCCTCATTCCGCCACACATTCTCCTTTCCCGGGTCCGATTTTGACCCGAATCGATTAAATTTCGTCCTGGTTCAAGTTCAAAACATTTTTATATGAAAAAGATTTAAATTATCGTCCAATTTTCAAAATTTTATTCCTGGGTTCGTTTATGTGGTCGCCCGACACCCGCTCGCCTCGTACAACGTGAAAAATCTGACTGTCTCGAAATTCGACGAAAATTACTGGTGTAGCTAGATTTCGCAAGAAAAATCCAATGTTGAGGTCCGTTTTGTCATCCGAGTTCTAAAAAAATTCGGGTTTTCAAACTATACTGTAACATAAAATTTACCGTTTTGCCTTTTTTTCATAAAAAAGTTCAAATTTACCCGGGTTTTTACTGTAAATATACGTAAAGAACCTCCACAAGACCCGAATCTAGCTTCCAAGATGTGATCCCAAAATCCTATCTTTGAGATTTTGGCAAAACCAGCAATCTTGGGTTTGTACGCGTAGAACAACTTTGTCTCTTTGTCCAAAGAGATTCGACAGTCGGAGAAGAAAGGCTTGGAGAACTTGGTTTTCTCACTCTTCTCTTTCTCTCTCTCTCTCTATCAAAAATTACAAGCCAAAATGGGGGAGAAATTCAAAATTTTCCCCCTTTAAATACCCCTAGTGCTTAGCTCACAATGAACTAAATTAAAATTATTTCTTGGGTTTTGTGAATAAAATTTGATCGCGTTTATTTTAGTCATGCGACATCCGATCGCTTCGGAAGAAGCAAAATATTCGAATATCTCAAAGTTTGACGAAAATTGAATGAGTTGCTAGATTTCGCGAGATGAATCCAATGATGAGGTTCGTTTCGTCATCGGAGTTTTAGAAAAAAATGGTTTTTCACCTCATGCAGTAATGGGTAATTATCATTTTTACCTTTTTAATAAAATTTTAATGTTTTTGGGTTTTACAGTTTACATGTCAAGCAAAATCTTGTATTAAAAAATGAAGGGTAACTCACATATAATCCCAATTTGAAAAGCACATTAAAAATTTGGAACGACCTGGGCATAATCTCATGAATGGAATTTTAGAGTAATTTAAGATAGTGTCATTGACTTCTTTTTTCATTTAGAATGTACTTTTGTCATGCATCCTTGAGATAAAAAATGACTTTTTTCCAGTTATAACGTGGGCTTGGGTGAGGGCTAAGAGAAATGAAGGGAAAAATGAGTTCAACGTGAATTATCCCAAAAATATGGCATTTAAGTCACAATTCATCTTTTTGGTGCATCATTCATTTTTTTCCACTCCCCTTTCATTTTAATTCCATTTTTTTTCTTCTTTTCTCTTTTTTATTTTCGCCCTTTTCTTGTTGTTTTTTCCTTCATCGGCCCTTTTTTCTTTTCTTTTTACTTTTGCTTTCCTTTTTTTTTTTCAATTCAAGCTTACGTCATCCCTTTGTTTCATTTCCTACCATCACATTCCCTTCTTCAATAAAAGCATTGCTCATCTCGGGATAACCAAGGTAGGATAAATATATTCCATGTAGCTTGGTCAAAGATGTAGTTTAGGAAACGAAATTTGTTCATTTATAGCTCAAGCACTGTGACTAGGGACAATATTTTGAACAGAAAGGCTAAGGCTCAAGATTAATCAAAGAAGGCCTAAAATCATTTATCAGAGATACATGGCCAAGTATTGCTATGCATTTCAGATCAAGTCAATTAACTATCATTTTTAGCACACTAAACAAAGTAAGAATAATGAGACTATTGAACTAAATTGAATTTGAAAGATTTTTCTTTTGAGTACATGAAAGGTTACCCTCCAAAAAGGAATGGCACAATGGCTCACAAGGGTACTTCATTCATCTCCACTATTTATGTCAAGCTCTTTAAGATGTGAATCTCCTTCAGTAAGTTGCAAAAAAATTACATATTCATGGTGCACTTTGGTTTAGTTTGATTGAAGACATGCATGTGCTACTTAAGCATATGATAAACTTCTATGGTGCACCCATATGTTAAAAGTTAAAGTTCTAGGTGAAGCAAGCACACGTCCTAAAACAGTTAGGAGGAAAAATATAGTTCAATGTCATATGTTTTTATACATTTTTGTAAAAAAATAATTTAAAATTTCATCAAAAAATTTCAAATTATCATCAACAAAATTGTGTATTATGCAAATGATGCATCTCATCACAAGATGGTATTATCAACAAAAAATGGTGTATTATGCAAATGGTGCACCTCACCCCCCTCCCCCAACTTGAACTAAGCATTGTCGTCAATGCAACAAAAAAGAAATGCAATGAGATCAAATAAATTTAAATACGAGAAAGGTAAGAAAACACCTTGCACTGATCTTTAAAAAAAACACTGCTAGCTACAAAAACAAAGGAAAACACTATGTACAATAGAAAGTAAGTCAACTACTTAACTAGTGAAATAAAGTAGTAAGAAAAACAACTGTACACTAACATTTACTAAACAACTATGCCTCAACAAGATCCGGGTAGACCGGATCAACCAACTCCTCCTCGATTTCCTAAAGTTCAAAATCCTCAAAGAATGGTTTTGGCCATTGACCTTGAATGTCTTACCATCCTCCGAGTTTTCTATGTCCACGGCTCCATGTGGGTAGGCCAACTTGAAAATGAAGGGGCCATCCCATCTAAATTGAAGTTTCCATTGGAAAATGGAGAGGTGGGAATTATACAGGGGCACTTTTTGGCCAGGCTCGAATGTTTTCCTTACAATGGATTTTTCATGAAAGATTTTAGCCATTTCTTTGTGAATTTTAGAACTCTTGTATGCATCCCAATGGATTTCTTCCAGCTCATTTATCCCTAACTTCTTATGACTCCCAACAAGTCCTAGATTGAAATTCAAAGTTTTTATGGCCAAATATGTCTTTTGCTCCATCTCCACTGTTAAGTAACAGGCCTTGCCATAGACTAAACTATAGAGAGATATACCAACAATGATATTATAAGCAGTGTGGTAAGCCCATAAGGCATCAGTCAATCTAAGTGACTAATCCTTTCGGTTAGGCTTAACCGTCTTCTCAAGTATGTTCTTTATCTCCCTATTGGCCAACTTGGCATGGCCATTGGTCTGTGTGTGATATGCGGTGGACACCTTGTATGTTACGCCATATTTATGCATAAAATAAGAAAATGGCCTATTGCAGAAATGTAAACCATCGTCATTTATCACAGATCGATGCATCCCAGGCATTGACAAAATATTTTCTTTTAAGAACTTAACCAAAACCCAGTGGTCATTGGTCTTGGTCGGGATTGCCTCTTTCGACTTAGACACGTAATCTACTGGTAGGAGTATGTAAAGGTAGCCATAGGACACAGGGAATGGACCCATGAAATCGATGCCCCAACAATCAAAAATTTCAATGACAAAAAATGGGAGTAAGGGGCATCATGTTCCTATGGATCACACTCCCTAGCCTTTGACACCTATCACATTATTTGCAAAATGAAACACAATCTTTAAATAATGTCGGCCAGTAAAAATATTTTGTAAAATCTTAGCTGAAGTTTTCTTGCAAGAGAAGTGCCCACCACATGCTTCGGAATGGAAGAAGGAGAGGACATCACATTGTTCATTGTCTGGCATGCATCTCTTTATGACTTGGTTAGGGTAATACTTGAGCAGATATGGATTGTCGAAATAAAAGTACTTTACTTCGGCCATGAATTTTCTCTTATCTTCTAGGCTCCAATGTGGGGGCATTTCTCCTATGGCAATAAAATTACAAATGTTAGCATACCATGTATAAAATGAATGGATAGAAAATAAATGTTCATCCGAGAAAGAGTCAGGGATAGGGATGTGCTCTTCAGTGTCTTGGACAATAAGACGTGATAAATGGTCGCCACCACATTCTCAACTCCTTTACTGTCTTTGATTATCAAATGAAATTCTTGAAGGAGGAGGATCCACCTAATGAGTCTCGGTTTGACATCCTGCATAGATAATAGATACTCTAAAGTAGAGTGATCCGCATAGACTACCACATGCGAACCAATGATGTATGACCTGAATTTATCTAAAGCAAACACTACGGCTGGCAACTCCTTTTTAGTGGTGGTGTAGTTCATTTGAGCTTCATTTAAAGCTTTGCTAGCGTAGTATATGAAGTGAGGATTTTTATCTTCCATTTGACCTAGCACTGCGCTGACCGCGCAATCACTCGCATCGCATATGAACTCAAATGGGAGTTTCCAATTAGGTGGTTGCATGATTAGAGGTGAGATTAGCATACTTTTATGTTTTTGAAAACATGCCTCACAATCATCCGACACACAAATGGGACATCCTTTACTAGAAAATTTGTCAAGCGTCCTGCCAATACACTAAAATCTTTAATGAAACGACGATAAAAACCTGCATGACCAAGAAACGACCTGATGGCTTTGTCTATTTTGGGAGTAGGAAGATTGGAAATTTCTTCCACTTTAGACTTGTTCACCTCTATGTGACCTAGCACAATCCCTTGAGTCACCATGAAATGACATTTCTCCCAGTTATGCATCAAGCTCTTCTCTTCACATCTCTCTAATACTCTCTCCATGTTTTCCAAATATCCTTCAAAAGAGTCCCCAAACACCAAGAAGTCATCCATGAAAACTTCCACAATCCTTTTCCACCATGTCACTGAATATCCCCATCATACACCTTTGAAAAGTTCCCAGGGCATTGCATATCCCAAATGGCATTCGACGATAGGCTTATGTTCTGAAGGGGCAAGTGAATGTGATATTTTATTGATCTTCCAGGGTAATCTCTATTTGATTATAGCCATAGTAGCCATCTAGCATTCGGCGATAGGCTTATGTTCTGAAGGGGCAAGTGAATGTGATATTTTATTGATCTTCCAGGGTAATCTCTGTTTGATTATAGCCAGAGTAGCCATCTAAAAAGCAATAGAATAGATGTCATGCTACCCTTTCCAACACTTGATCATGGAATGCTAGTGGAAAATGATTCTGGTGAGTGCATTAGTTACGCTTCCGATAGTCTATGCAAATTCTCTAACTGGTTACCACCCAGTTGGGATTAATTTATTCTCCTCATTAGTCCCCACCATTACTCCCGATTTCTTTGGTGCTACTTGGGTGGGACTAACCCACTTATTGTTGGCAATTGCAAAGATGATTCTCACATCAAGTAGCTTGAGCACTTCATCTTTAACTACATCCTTCATAATTGGATTGAGTCTCCTTTTTTGCTGTCAAGATAGCTTGGCATCCTCTTCAAGATATATTCAGTGAGTGCAAATGAGAGGGCTAATTCCCTTGCTGTCGACAATAGTCCAACCGATCGCTCCTTTATGCTTCCTCAAGACTCTCAACAATTCCTCCTCTTAATCTGGCTCTAATGAAGAGCTTATCACCACTAGAAAAGTTTGGTTCTACCTCTAGAATGCATATTTAAGTGTAGATGATAATGGCTTCAACTCCAAAGTAGGTGGTTGGATAGTAGATGAAAATTTTCAAATGTCGGGGTCCATGTTCCCACCCCTTGCATAGTCTATAGTTCCAAATCCTCAACAAAATCTTCCTCCCCCACAATTGTATTGCACAGTATGTCCATGTGATGCTCCACTAAGGTGTCAATCTTATTAACTTCATGAATTGCCTCATCATCCCCTGGTTGCTTGCATGGGTTGAACACATTAAGATCCATTTGTCATGCTTCCAAATGCTAGCTTCATTAGACCATTCCTCTAATTGATCATGACATTAGAAGTTGTAAGGAAAAGGTCTACCTAAAATGACAAGAATTTGTGCAATGGGATTAGGAACAGGGTAAGTGTCAAGCACAATGAAATCAACGAAAAAATAAAATTTTTCTAGTTGGACCAACACATCCTCTACTACTCCCCTTAGTATTCTAACACTATGAACCGCAAGCTAAAGAGTGATGGAGGTTTGTTTCAACTCCTTTAGCTATAATTGTTGGTACACCGAGAATGGTAGAAGATTGACACTTGCCCTAAGTCTTGCAATGCTTGCTCCACACGACAATTCTCAATGGTGATTGAAATGGTAAGGCAGCCAGGATCCTTGAACTTGGGAGGGATGTTTGTCCTCAAGTTGGAGCTCACTTACTCGGTGAGGAATGCTTTCTTGTGCACATTTAACTTCCTCTTCACGATGAATAAGTCCTTAAATATCTTTGCACAAGAGGAGATTTTCTTGATGGCATCAAGGAGTTGAATATTAACCTTCACCTAATTAAACATCTCAAGAATATTATAATAATTAGCAATCTTAGCAGGTGCCCTCAACCGTTGAGGATAGGACAATCATTCATAGTCAAATCAACAACCTTGGGCTTCTCAAGTTGTTCAACCTCTCTGGAGTTACCCTTTGTCTCTTTTTCATTTTTCAAAGTGGCTTTGGGTGAGACCTTAGGTAAAATGGTTTTTTCAATTTCCTTTCCACTCCTAAGAGTAGTGACAACCTTTAGTTGCTCAAAATTCTCTTTAGTGGCATTGGACGACTCAATCACATGTTTGACCCTTGGGGTTCTCTTGGGGTTTTGTAGGAAATTTCCCCTTTTGTTGTTGAAATGACCCCATAGCATTAGTTAACTTGGAAATATGTGTCCAAATGTCATTAAAAGCTACGACATTTTGGTTTTTGGTTATAGTTTGACTTTGGATGAATTCATGCATGATGTCCTCCAAATTTCTCTTGTGAGGAGGCTGATATGTGGGTGGATTGGGTTGTCCTTATTGACCAAACCCTTATTGAGGTGGATTTTGAGAAAACCCTTGTGGATTGGATCTTTGATATTGAGAGCTAGACGACAGAAGCTCATATCCGAATTGAAGTCGGATTGACATGAGTCCTTTTTATTCTATTTTCATGTATATAGTAGTTAGATTTATTTTATTGTTATATTTTTATTTTCATTATGTTTTAGTGTAGATTTTAGTATGAAGTTGTTTACATATTCCTAATTTGGACTCAATTCATTTTGAGTATCATCATAACAAATCTTATTCAGTTTCATTTTTGAGTCTATGTTAGGGGGTGTAAACAAGTTTTTATGTGTTTCATTTTCCCTTTAATGTTTATATCACAAAAAAAAGGAGTATCTTATTTTCCATGTTACTTTCGTTTTTCTCATTGCATGATTTCGTGTGTATAGAGGACAATGCTTGGCTCAAGTTGGGGGGTGAGGTGCACCATTTACATGTTCCACCATTTTTTGTATAGAATAGTTGAAAATGTTAAAATTTTGAATTTTTTTTTAAAATTGTGAACATTTTTTTGTGGAAAATATCAAATATTGAACTATATTCTCCTATCCTAATTGTTATGGGATTTGTGGCTGCTTGATCTTCATTTTGAACTTTGAACACATGAGTACACCTGTAAACCCCCACATGTTATATTAATATAGTAATGTACTTGTGTAGTATTCTCCTATGTGTAGTGACGGTAGGAATGAAAAACAAAAAAAAAAAAAAAAAACTAGAGATGCAAATTGATTGGGAGGTTTAATTTTCGAAGAGGTGGAAACTTGAGAAGAGGGATTATGGAAGTTTCTAAATATTTTTAGGTCAAAATAAGTTGTCCATTGAATCCGGAAGGTCGAAAAACATTGGGAGAGGTAATATGGGGTGTATTGGAAGCTAGGAAGTATTCCGGAGTGAAAACACACTTAGAGAAATTTTGGGTAAAAAAGAGTTGTGACACCTTCTAGTATTTAGGTCATAACTTTTGATCCTTATATCCAATTGATCTGAAATTTGGACAGTAGATAGTAGACATCTAGGGCTACAAAAGTGTATCTAATGAAACTTTTCTAATTCAACCTCTAAATGGGTCAAACATTCCCTGGAAGTCGAAGTAGCCGAAGTGTACCGGAACACAGTACCGGTACGGTACCGTACCGGTACGCCCGAACCAGTAGCTAAACCATACCGGTACAGCGTACCGGTATGCCCGAAGTTTGGCACAGTAAAATTCAGGATTTTGGTGTTTTAAAACACCCTTTTAAGCCTCATTTGACCCATTCTTCCATCCCACTCTCACCCCAAACATCTTAGAGCCCTAAGAGAAGAGAAAAGGAGAGAAAAACACAAAGATCTTGAGAGAGTTACCCCTTATAGAGATCAAAACCGAAATTCCTCAAGAACACCGTTCTTCTACTATCTTCTTCTACACTTTCACTACACCCTTACCCACACCTCTTGGAATCCTAGAGAGAGTCTTAGAAAAGAATAAAGAAGGAGAAAACACAAGATCAAAAGGGAAAAACAAAGGATTTAAGAGTGATTCAAGATCAAACCCTAGATTTCAAGAACACCAAGGTAGGGGTTTCCTTCCATTCACTTACATTGAGGCTAGGGTTATTATATATTTATGATTTGGACTTCTAATCATATTTATTTGCTATGGGTTCCTTGTCTCTTGGTATTATTGCAAACTTGATTATGTTTTGAGAAAAGTTATGGGTGGAGAGCCATAAAAACCTTAGTTTGTGAGAAACATGGATTTCTCTCTCTATCTTCACTCAAATTCGGTTTGGAAAACTATAGTGCTTTGTGTTGAGTATTGAAATGCTATTGTACATGATCTCTTGTATTTTTCTTCATTGTTATTTGAAATTGTCTCATGATGGATTTGTGGATTTTATGGAATTTGCGTGAGAATTTGGGGGTTTATGGTATTGTTAGAATGTGAGATATTTGTTGGTATTTTATCTCTTGCGTGGTTGTACGATACGAACATGGATTACTATGGACCAGGTATCATGTAGTGGGTAGACGTCTTTGTATGCCACGCGGGTATGAATTTTTCCTACCACATGGAGTGGGTAGACACCTTTGTACGCCGTGTGGGTATGAACTTTTCCTATCACTAATGATCACGGATTAGTAACGTGAGTTGTGTCGGACATACAGTGTGGGTTATCATGCATTGTACCAGAAATGGTTTCGACAAGAGTTTCGGGAAGTATGGGATTCCGCGAGAACTTGTTGGAAACGGTTTATGGTAGAATGGATTACCAATGGTATATGGTGTTTATTTATCCATTTCAATTACTGTTGCTATCTAAACTTGAGATCTGTTTAAATGTCCTCGTTTTACTTCAAATGTTATATATGTTATTTGTGAAATGAGACCGACCGTTTTATATACTTTTCTAAACCTTGTTTGGGTTTGGGAGGATTTTTCTACAGAGCTTCGTGCTCACCCCCTACAGTTGAACATTTTTCAGATTTTGTGCCAGAGGATGAGCTCGGTGCTAACGAGTCGGGCCATGGAGAGGCTTCACTAGAGGGATACTTGGATCCCGAGTGGGACATCTAGAGATGTCGTTTACTTTTGTTCTAGACTAGAATATTCTTTTGAAACACTGTGTAGTCTAGATTTCTTTTGTAATTTCCGCTGCTCTATAATAGTTAATTTTTCTTTTGGAAATGTAAAGGCCAAAGATGGCATATTCTTTTGGGATGATATGGTGGATATTACCTATGGTGAATGAAATTTTATTTTGTGAGGTATAAATGGACCCGGTGTGGTCAATGTAGTATAATTGCACAGGTTGGGTATTTGGGTAGAGCTCCCCGTACAAAGGAGACTCTGCCCGAATTTTGTTAAATTAAGGAATGATTTTTATGAAGTCTTATTTATGGATGGTTTATCTTAGTGCTCTCATGATGTAAATGGTTTTAGTATGTAATGCCGTCCAGGGTGGTTTTGGGGGCGTTACAACACCATAGAAGTTTATGCTATGCCTGAGTATCACATATGTGTTTTCTTTCGAACTCAACCATAGTACACCTTGAATGTGTAATTTCAAAAATTTACTGATTGGATTCACATTTTACAGCTTGACATACAAAGTGGAAATGAAGTAAGTACCCATGTGAGCTATAGTTCTGATCCTTGTTGGAGGGAACTTACATTTACTCAAAGGAACAATTTTTCAAATTCAAAATCTGTTCAATAATCTCATTATGCTTGTTTTGGTTAGAGTGCATGTGGATAGTTGATTGACTTTGTCTTGAAATGCCAATATGCCTCCCCATGCTTATCTAGAGAGGATCTTAGGCCATCTTTGAATTGCATTGAGCCTTAGTCTTTTTCTTGTGAAAAATTTATCCCTAGTGTCGTGATTAAGCCTTAATTGAAAATTCGTTTCCATGCCACATGTTTTACCAAGCCAATGGAAAATGATTACAATTATCCCACCTTGGTTGTTTCGAGACTGACTGTGATTAATCATGAAGAAAGGAAAATGTGGTGAGGAAACCCAAAAAAGGATGAATGGCATTGAATGAAAAAGAAGAGAAGAATCCAAGAAAAGGAGAAAAGGTGGGTTGAAAAAGAAAAAAAATGAAAAGAAAAGGAAAAAAATAAAAAATGTTGAGAAAAGAAAAAAAAAAAGACAAAAAAGTGACATGAATGTGTAAAGTTGAAAATTCCACAAAAAAGAGATTTTTTATAATAAAGGTCATGCCCTCGGAATAACTTTTTTTTTTTGTTGTCTCCCTCCACCCTTCATTTCACTTACCCTAAATATCACCCCAAAGCCTCATTACAACCCATGAAATCCCTAAATGATCTACAGAAAGCATGGTGAGAGCACATTTTAAATGAAAAGAAAAGTTGGTTTTGCTATCTAGTGCCCTAACATTTCATTCATGAGATTATGCCAATATCGTTTCAATTGTTATGCATGCACATCATTTTTGGATTATATGTGAGCATATTGGTTTGGGCACAAGATTCTATCTCACAATACACATGGAGAGCACGCTAGGATAATCATAGAGTTAATCATTTTTTAGAGAAACCCTTGGTGAGAATTGCATCAAAGCTGAATTTGCATAACTAAATGAATGTGGATTCTGTTGAGTAAAGGTTTAAATTACATATTCATTTCACACACACATGATTTTTAAAAGGAAATGTGTAGGTGGAAACTCTAGAATAGCACTTAAGGCTATGATGTGATTCATGTGTGATTAGTTCAGGTGCATTGTTAAAAGCTATTTTTGACACCCCAAGGCTAGTTAGGATAACGGAATATGTTTCAAATGTTGGATATGAGGAAAAGAAGTTTGTAGGTACCTTCATTGAAAATCTTCATGAGACAAAACTCGTCCACTAGGGATCACCTAGGGATTCAAAGGCTTGTTCCATATGCTAAATGACATAGCGGAATTAGTATATGTTTATTTTTGTTTGCCTCATTTTTACATTTAGTTTCTAGGGACTAGAAAAGCTTAAGTTGGGGGGGGGGGTGTGATAAGCGCGTAATATTGCATATTTAATGGCCTCATTACATGCATTTTAAATCAACTTTGCATTTAATTACTTAGAGTTCTTCGAATTTGTGAATAATGTGAAAATTTTGATGTTGCAGGTAATCATAGAGTAATTGATGGCTTTTGGAACCCTACAACTAAGTGTGGATGAGTGGTAAAGACATGGACACATTATGTGAGGAATAGGAGGCTTAAAAGTGAAAGAAATCAAGGAATTATCGGTACCTGGTAACATAGGTACCGGCACCCATACCATTTGATATCGGTACCTAGGTATTCCCCATTTTTTATCATGATCCACTTCGAATCTAAAAAAGTAAAAAAAATGAAAGTTGTAAATCTGGATGTCCTTTGTCTTGTTTCAAAATTGCAGTTTAATCAGACGGTGCGATCAAAAGTTATGACAAATTTACGAAAAGAACTATGGGTAGAAGACATGTAAAACCTATCAGTAGAAGACCCTATTGGAAGTTTTCTACCGGTAGAAGTCCTACGTTCTACCGATAGAACTTGCCCAGAAAGCCCAAAAACGTCACCACACGACTTCCCCAACCACGGGGGCCCACCTTTTGTCCTCTAAACCATGCCCTGACATTTTTAACACTCCATGATGATCTCCTAACCCCTATATTCAGATTTGAAGCATGAGAGAGTGGGTGGCCAAGGAAGAGAGAGGGAATGGTTGGAAAAGGAAAGGGTCCATGCCTTTTGACTGACTTTGGAAGCTTTTTGGACAACCTGTGCCCACAAGCAACCTATCTCAGCACACTCAAGGGTATAGAGAGAGGGATGGATGAAAATATAAGTCTTCCTACATATATTTTCATATATCAAGATTTTAGAAAGAGAAGAAAGCTACTTAAGCATATGAGTAGTGTAGAGAGAGAAAGCTAGGGTTCTTGCTTTTCCTTCACATTTTCATTCTTGTAAGCTTCAATCTACATATATTCTTTCTTTCTAGCACTTTAATCTCTCTGATTTCAAGTTAAATTGAGTTTAGCTAGGATTTTCTAGTTCTATTGCTTTTATTTGGGTATTTTCTCTTTAAGTTTTACATTTTGTGTATGAATGCTATTTCTTTTGTAGTTTAAACTTCTCCTTACATTAATGCAAGTTCATGTTTGATTTCATTACCATGTTTTTCTCTTTCATGTTTGTTCTTACCTTTACCATGCATAGCTAAACCTTTAGTTGGCTAATCCAATAGGGATTTCCTCTTGGGTATGTGAAATCGGCTCTCTTTCATTCTTCCTCGTAGTGTAAAGTGTTTGGTTTGACTAGGTTGAGTGCGAACGTGGTTGTGGGCGCTTGATACACCGTAGACTTGTCACGGGGTATGCTTTTGCCCAACATAATCGCATTAGTTCCTCACTTCTTACGAATCAATAAAACACTGAGACACCATTGGTTGAATGAAATGAGTCGATTTGGCATACTCATTGGAATGAACTCTATGAATTAGCCAACCCTCTTTTTACTTGCATATTTCTCAAAACACAAACCACCAAACTTCAAATCACAGTATTTTTCATTTTTCCTTTTCACAAATCACTTTTAAAAACACTTGTCCTTTCCTTTTCTGAGGAGACGACCTTGGAATACTCATTCCAAGTAAAACATGACACTGCAAGTCTCTCTACGCTTGGGGAGCACTTTTGCACACACGCAAGTTTTTGTTCACACACAAGATTTTTCCCATTTCTTGCATCGAACCCGAGAGAGAGTGAAACTCACTAACTTGTATAAGCCATATACACACAATCCGGGCTCATGTTTGGAGATTAGGGAAAACCCCATCCAAGCATGGGATTACCTAAATTTTATTTTTATAATAATATGGTAGTGGAATTAGGCTGTTAAAATGGACAAAAAAATCCAAATCAAGAGCCATAACCCGAATCTATCCTCAAAGTGAGTCCTTCTAAGGCCCGTCAGTGGAAGCTAGTCCAATACTTGAAAAATGTTCCCACAAAAGGGGTGAGCCGAAACCCAGTAGGGTATCTCCTATAGAGAATTCCTCCCAATTCTAATGCATATGATATGAATATGCACCAAACACACCAAGCATATATCTCAAGTAACATGCGAATGCTACCATGCATGCCAAATATGAATAATGATTCATGAATGCATGTCCGACACCGAACCCCCTCCCAGGTTCCCATGCATGACACATACTACGATGCCATGACATGAACTGGGCATTCCAAACCCCCGCCATTGATGCTAAGCATCCAATGACCATTTATCAATACTTATGTCTTTCTTGGGTTGGTAATTTATGCACATCACACCAACGGGCTACCAAACCGACATGGCATTTGAGGGCATCTCATGTCCGATTCCGAGTACACCGACACACTTTTGTGGAATGTCACTGTTGGGCAAGTGTGTGAACCAAGTAACCGGGCCTTGCACCGAAGGGATAATCTATCCCTTCTTTCTATACCTGACACATTTTTCATATAATATTCCGTGTGATTGAATTACATGCTTATCCAATTTTCCCGAGCCCACCAATCAACTGACCATGTGGTGATTAACCTAAGTCATGCACACACACTCATACTCATGCCAATACCCTTGAATATAATGCAACCCGTGCATATGCAATGTAATGTCAATTGCAATTCTATTCCATCACAATGCTAAGCATCAACATGTTAATTATATCATGAGCCCTATAATAACATTCCATAACCATTACGAAGCATGTTGTAAACAATATCAATTCAAATAACACACTTGAACATACTCTGGCATTTTATCAAACACCTTCAAGGCATAAAATGTAAACAAATGGCATACCCAATTATCTCACACATAACCAACATGTTTAATACCCAAAGTCAAGTAGAAAATGTTTTACATATTCATCAATTCGCAAACCTCTCACTGGTTACGCCATACCTATATCATATAAAACTTGAAATTGCAAATAATCCTAAATAGGAGGAAACACTCACCTTTGAAGAATAAACAAGAAGAAAATCATCAAGATTGCCCAAGACAAGCTCCTCAAAGTTGTAGCCCCAAAACCCTTGAATTATAAAATTTGTGGAAAATGATTGAAATTGGTGTTGACGCGTAGCCCTCGTCGAGTAGATCGACTTTTGTTATTGGTTGATGAAGATTCAACTGTTGGATCTTGAGATATATGAGGAAGAAGGACAAGTTGAACAACTCAATGCCTCTCTCTCTCTCTCTCTCTCTCTGTGAAATTTGCAAGAGGAAATGGCTGAGAAGATCTGATTTTTTTCACTTTAACTCCCTTTTTTATACTTGACCCATAATGTGCCACATGTGCTTTTTCTATTGGTTGGAAATCCAAGAGAGCCAATCACAATGCGCCACTTGTCTACTTGGATAAGATTATTTGACTAGTCTTTTAATTATATTGTGGGTTCCGTGAATAAAACCAAGTTGCTGGAAGTTAATCGCGCGTCACCCAATTGCGTGTTTCACCTTGTTTTATGTAAAAATTCCAACTGTCTCAGAATTTAATGAAAATTGACTAGCTAACTCAATTTCATGATATGAATCCAATGGTGTGGCCCGTTTCATCATTCAAGTTATTTAAAAATTTAAATTTTTAACCCGCACTTAAACGACTTAATTACCGTGTTACCCTTTTAATTAAGATTTTAATTTTTTTTGGGTTTTACAGTTGCTAGGTGTCACTCATGATTAGTAGAAGCCCAAAGAAATAAATTAATTTAAATATATTAATTTTTCTTCATAAATGGAGAATTAGAAGAGTTCTAATTCACACTGAATTAGAAAGAGTTGTAATTTGAGATGCTACTTGTAGTTAATATCAAATGTCTACAAGCGGTTATACTTAAACCTATGGGGTCAACAACATAAAATTGATTGGAAACTAAAGGATAAATGAGTGAAAACCAATTAAGAGTTAATTGGGGTGAAAACTTAATTAAGAGTTAATTAGAGACTATATTACAATTAATAAGTAATAAATGAGTCATTATGTAATTATGGGATAATTGCAACTAATCCAAAGTATGATTGGAGTCTTCTATGGCACTATAAAATCCCTCTAGAGGAGGTGGGTGGTAAGAATAATGTTCTATTGCTAGCACAAGAAAATCCACCCCATCTCTCTCTACCTCTCTTTCTACTAGTTGATCAATGGTTGAGGTAGATCCTTCAATTTTGTCAATTCATGTGGATACCAACAAAGAGAATACAATTGCGCGTCTCGGGGTAAAGATCAAATTCAAATTTGAAAATTCAAGATTCTTTGAGAAAGCATGAAGACTGTTAAAAGTATGCTTCAAGAGGTAATCATTAATATTCTCTACAGATCTGGGGTTTCGATTTGTATTAAACATGAATAGATCTTATAATAAGGAATCAAATTATTGTTAATTTAGTTGTGTTCCTTTACATGATTCCTTTTACTAGTATCGGAGCCATTATTCATGATTTAATATAAAATCGATGTGATTATTGTTATGGCATGTTAATGAGATTGACCGAGAAATAATAGGGATTGCATAACTTGCATAAAATCCTATTATTTTTTGTGAATTTTCTTCAAAATAAATTCTGAATTTTTTTTTTCACATCTTTAATATGAGATATTAATGGATCCATGTGTTTGAAATTGTTTCAAAATCAGATTTTAAAATTGAAGAAAACTACTTTAAAAAACAAGTAACTATTTTTCTTAAAAACTAGTTTTTCATTCATTTTAGATTCAAGATTGAACTACGGGTGGAAAGGGTCAGCTATTTGGTCCAAGAGTGGATAGAATAAAGGTTTTTCATCCAACCATGGCTTGTGGACAGCTATGGCCACCTTCCATGGTAAATGGCAAGGGTGGTCTTGAAGTAGAACTCCGAATAGTAGTTTATCATGTTCTTGAAAGGTTTCTTCAAATCTTGTTTTGATTTGATCCAAATTTTTGTTCAAGATTGTTTTTATTTTATTTATGAAATATTAAAATTTAATTTAATGATTTTTTAAAATTGAATTGGACAAAAATTAGATTTTTGAAGGAAGTTTAAAGTCTTAACTATGGTAAGGACTCTTGGCTTCTTCAAGTTGGATACAAAAATGTCTCCTATTTAATTTCTATTTACTTCCCTAGAAACTAGGAATTCTCTTGTACTTAATTTATGAGATTGCATCCTTGTGTTAAACTTGTAGAATTTTTTCTAATTATATTAAAAGATTGTCTTTTAATTTACTTAGGATTTTGTCTTCTAATTTGTTGTTCTGGGAGAAGGAACCTGATGTGGATTTTCCCTCATGATTATACACCTAGAGCTATAGACACTTTACCTAGAGAGGGGTGAATAGGTTTTTCGAATTAAAACTCAATTGATTACCAATTAAAACTTAATTGACCATAATTACCTCTTCTTAATAAAATATAGCAATTAATTATGAGAACCCCCTTAATCACCACAACTCATTTTGCACAATACGATTGATTTTCATTAATCTTCAACTAATTCGCTCACAATCAATTTCATGTCGATGCCAAAAGCCAAACCCAAATTACACAACTATGTATGGATAGATAATCAAACAATCATTCCAACAAACACACAATGTGCGTGTGTGCTAATAATCACAAGTGTATACAATAAACAATAAATAGCACAAGTGATTTGTTGATTATAAGAACATAATATTGCATATTTTACGTTTCATATCATTTACCTTAGTTCTGTTAGTTAATTCATTTATTTTAGTTTCGTTTTGTATTTTATAGAGAATGTGTGTGCTTACAAGAAAACTAATGTAAGAATAAGGTTTTGCACACATTTTAATACTATAGAGGAATTCAATTATAAGTTAGGAGATCCAAGAATCAAGCCAAGGGCATTACAAGCATAATTGAGAAAAAGACCAATTCTACCAGTAAGTCATCTACTGGTTCAACTGGAGGCAGAAATCAGTTCTACCAATAGCAACTTGACTTGATCTTAATCATACACCAAAGTATAAGTGGTCAATTTGTAATATTACTCGATGATGTCCAAGGTCAATTCCTCAAGGAGTTATCTGTTGGAAATTTGATATAGAAAAGAGTAAATTGTCGTGCGCGTAGTGTGCATTGCATCAACTTGTGGTGTGAGCTTAAGAACTGATAACTAAACATTTAAAATAAACTTTGATTACCACAAATGAAATTTCAGTTCAGGAATCCGACATGCATTTCAGTGCTTGATATTCTGATAGTCCCACCTTATATCAATTAACTCCCTTGTGAACAAAAATTTAATCGGTAGGTCTTATGTATATGTTGAACCATATTTTAGGAACCGTTAGGTTATTCGGATGGACTATGTACCATAAAAAAACCAAACAAAAATTGTAAACTGCTTGATGGTTTTCCCTAACTTCCAACTCAAACCCGAATTATGTGTATATATGGCTTATAGAGGTTGGTGAGTGTCACTCTCCCTCGAGTTCAATGTGAGAAGTGGGGAAAATCGTGTGTGGATGAACAAAAATTTTTGTGCACAAAATTGCTCCCCAAGCATAGAGAGATTCTTGCGATGTCGTGATTTACTTGGAATGAGCATTCCAAGGTCGTCTCCTCAGGGAAGGCGAAGTCGAATATTTTTGAAGGGTGATTTGTGAAAAAGTTAAAATTTGAAAATCTTTTGATTTGAATTTTGGTGAGTTGTGAGTTAAGAAATATGCAAGAAAACAAGATTGGCTAATCCATAGAGGTCATTCTAATGAGAATGCCAAATCGACTCATTTCATTCAACCAATGGTGTCTCGGTGTTTGATTGATTCGCAGGAAGTAAGGGACTAATGTAGTTGTGTTGGAAAAAAGCATACCCCATGACATGTATACGGTGTATCAAGAGCCCACAACCAGGTCCGCATTCAACCTAGTCAAACCAAACACTTTAGACTAGGAGGAATAATGGAAGAGAGTAGATTTCACATACCCAAGAGGAAATCCCTCTTGGATTAGCCAACTAAAAGTTTAGCTATGCATGGTAAACGAAAGAACAAACATGAAAGAGAAAGACATTGTGATGAAATCAAACATAGACTTGTATAAATGTAGAAGAAAGTTTAAACTACAAAAAAAATGACATTCATACTTACAGAAGATAAAATACCCAAATATAAAAATGAAATAGAAGGACACTTAGCTAAATTTCATTACAACTTGAATAAAAGAGATTAGAGTCCAAAAGGGAAAAGATTACAAGTTAAATGGAGCTTACTACAATGAAAATGGTGACGAAAAATGTGAAAAACTCAACTTCTCTCTCTAAAACTTCATCTTCTACCTTGGAGCTTCTCTCTCTAAAAGTATTGTAATCTAAAATTGTGTGTAGGGAGTGCTACTTTCATCCATTCCCTCTATCCTTAGCATGAGTGACTGACTTAGAGTGATTGGAGAGAGGTTGTCCACTCAAAGAAGCAGAATCAGTCAAGGCATGGACCTCCCATTCTTTTCCAACCACTCCTTTTTCTTTCCCTTGACACCCCACTCTCTCATGCTTGCAATCTGAATATAGGGGTTAGGAGATCATCACTGCGTGTTAAAAATGTCAGAGCATGGTTTAGAGGAAAAAGGGTGGGCCCCCGTAGTTGGTGAAGTTGTGTGGAGGAGTGTCTGAGCTTTGTAGGCAACTCCTACTGGTAGGTCGTAGGGATTCTACCAGTAGCTCACTTCCAGTAAGGTATGCTATCGGTAGCTCGTAAGGGTTCTACTGGTAGGTCTTGCAGGGAGGCACTTAAGCTGCTTTTCAGTAGGCTCTTCTACCGGTAGGTCTTAAGTCTTTTACTGATAGGTCTTCTATCGGTAGGTCTTGCATGTCTTCTACCGGTAGGTCTCATCCTTGTCTTGGAATTCTTTGCTCCTTGAGCTCCCGAGCAATCTGTCATGAGGTCCCCTCCTCCCCATTCACCCTGATCACATGATGGGGTGCTTAATGTTTGCCCTTTCCAGCCTATTACCTCAAGTCAAACAATCTCCATTAATTATCAATTCGGATCCATTTTCCCACAAATTCACTACAAAACAAGTGGAATTTTATGAAATGAAGAAGTATAATATGCAATATTCCACACTCATCACACCCCCCAACTTGAACTTTGCTAGTCCCTAGCAAACATTATTTCGAAATCATACTACATTTATGACAATTCCATTCATGTAAAACAATTCATGGATCAATAAGTTACTCAAATCACATTACAATTATGTAAATGAACTTGGGCATAATGAAACAAAAGCAAAGTTCTTTCATTCATAAAATGTGTTAGATTCAGTACAAAGAACTCAAGACAAAACGGCTTGTGTTCCTAGGGGCTCTTCTACTAGGTCGACTACTCCTAGACCACTATCCCCCAATATATACAACCAACAAAAAACATGATCAAACTCTCTCTCTAATCCTCCTCCTCATCATCATCCTCATCGTTCTCCTCGTCCTATGACTCATCCACCTCTACAACAGTCGAGCCGGTGGGGGCAATTACCCGGAGGTCAGCACTAGTCCCCGGAGCAGATGATGGGAACTCTGGTGCAATAGGCGGTGGTGGCATCTCGTGGAGAGGCTCTCCTAGGAAGGTCCTCTAAAAAATCCTAGTTTCCATCAGCTTCAGAAGCTGCATAGTCCCCCCGAAGTTGTCCATCATCCCCTCGATAGCATCAAGGCACTAAGAGACTATCCGAGGTGGGGCAGTGGTGGATGGCCCCGCTGTGGATGGTCTAGCTGTAGGTGGCTTGACTCTAGATGACCTAGATCTCTCGTCTCTTTGTGCAGACCCTCCAGTCATGCCCACCCTCTTCATGCTGCTCAGCTTGCCAATATGGCCTAACTCGGGTGAAAGTGTCCCATCTGTGGGATGCCCTTAACCTTGGCATGGCGACACATCTTGGTGACGAGGTAGGCGTAAGGAAGATTCACCCTCGGCTTCGTTACCTGGGCGTAGTCCTTCATCACCTCCCATATCATCAAGGCTATGTCCATCTGGGTGCCAGTCATGAACGCATAGAGGAGGGCTAGTTTTTCCTCCCCTGGTGTCTTATCCGCACCCTGAGGCAAAAGGTTGTAATGCAGCACTTTTTTCATCACCCCATAGGAATGCTTGAGTGCACCAACTTGAATCTTCCCATTGAACTACACAGGGTCCGCATAAATTAGGCTAGCATACTCTTGGATTGATTTCCTCCCTGGGTGTTATAAGGATAAACCGGGGAGTTGGTAGTAGGTCTCTAATACTGTAACGCCTCAGCAATGATTGCGGGGGTGACCTCTGTAAAACCCGAGAAAATTTCAACCTTTGTGAAAAAGGGCAAAACGGTAGATTGCCACTACGGTACAGGTTGTAAACCTGAATTTTTCTAGAACTCGGATGACGAAACGGACCTCACCGTTGGATTCGTCTCGCGAAATCTAGTTACCACGTCAAATTTCGTTGAATTCCGAGATAGTCGGATTTTTCGCGTTTTACGAGACGAACGGGCCCCGGGTGACCCTGTACACGAAATTTTTATAAAGTTTCCAAGTTTGGAGAAATATTAAACACAAGTTAAAATAAAAATAATTCGAACTTGAACCGGAGCGAAATTTAATCGTTTCGGGATTAAAACGGACCCGAAATTAAATAGGACGTGTGGCGAATTGTGGGCCAAGTATTCTAAAATATAAATAGGGGGAAAAATTAGATTTTTCCCCATTGTTCAGCCGGTTTCAGCCGATAGAGAGAAAGAGGGAGAAAAGAGAGAAAAACTCACCTTCTCTCTACGATCTATGGTGCTACGGACCTCGAATCCACGCAAGCCAAGAATTAAAGTCGCTCTACTCATCGAGGGCTACGCGGCTATACCAAAAAGCGCAAGTTTTACCGAAGATTAAGGTACGGGATTTTCGAGAAGTGAGGATTTTGCTTGAATCGGGTCTTGGAACTTCCCTCGGTCGTTCCTCACGCTTCAAGAGGTAGGGTTTCTTCCTACTAAGGTTTATTCCAAGCCTATAATGTTTTTATGGAATGGGTAGGATGATAGCCTATGTATCTCTTGCCTATTGTTGTGAAATTGGGTGAATTGGGTATTGAAATGGGTAAAGGAAATCCTAGCTTGGATGGATATTTAGAAGTTACTAAATGTGATTTCTATGATTGGATATGTGAAATGAACCCAATGTGAATTCATGTGTTATATGAAATTGTGGGCGTGTTATGTGTTTATATATATGCCTTGAGATTTTAGTATGTTGATAACATGCTTGGAATTTGTATTATGGGAATTATATGTTTTTGATATGATTTTGCCATGGAATATGAGAAATGTGTTGAGAATGTTTATATGCCACTCATACCATATCGAACATTGTATTGGTGTTGCAATGGAGCACCACATTGCATATGCACGGGAACATCGCATTTTAGGAGGTGTGTGTGCATGGTTGTTTGTCTTCACCACGCATGGTGGATGACGAGTGAGCTTGGGTAATATGGGTCGATGACCTAGTCGAGTAGCATGGTTTATATGTTGATAGGGTTGGGGTAGCAAGAAGGGCTAGAAAATCCCTCGGGTGAGAGACCCGGTGATTGGATACGCACTCCGTTGGTATAAGAGCCCATAAAGTGTGTCGGTGTACGCGGAACCGTTGGTGGAAGTCCATGAATTCCGTGTAGGTTGGGTGACCTTTGGTGTGAGTCCATGAACATCCACCCCTACAAAGACCCTAGAATGAAATGTCATTTGATGTGGAACAAAAATGACGGATTGGTACACATTGGCACTTGCATGTGTAGAGGAGCCGGGAAGGGCTCGGTTGATGTGCATGAGTGAGTCTCACCTCATTTCATAGCATGGCATTACATGTTTCAACATGGAATATATTCTTGTTGTGGATTGTTGATTGATAGCATGTGACATTTCATATGCATTTAGGTTGGGGAGTAGCCTCTTTAGGAGATACCCTATTGAGCGTGGCTCACCCTTTATGGGAAAAACATTTCAGGCGTGGGTTTTGCTCCGGCCGATGGCTCATTTGGAGAGCATCAAGCATGAAGGGGGCCGGCTTGTGGCCTTAGTTTAAGTTTTGTAAAACCTTTAACAAAATTCCATTTTGATGTATATGTATTATGGAATGAATTGTAATAGAGCTTGTATGAGTTGGGTATTATATGGAAAATCTCATTAAACATGTATTGAATGAGTTTGGAGTGTATGGGGTAGCTTTAAGGATGGTTTGGAGGGGAAAGAAATCCATTTTTATGCTCACAGTCTGAAAACCTACCGGAAGGTGTGTGTCGGCCTTCCGGAAGGTTTTGCTAAAAACCCCAGCTTGCCTTGTTCACAGCTAATACCTTCCGGAAGGTTTTGCCCACTGGAATGAACCTTCCGGAAGATTTTAGCTACTAGAGTAAAACCTACCGGAAGGACTTGTCTACTGGAATGGACCTTCCGGAAGGTTTTGCCTTGGGTTTCTTTTTGACTGCTAAATTCTTCCGGAAGGCTTTGTTTTCTGGAATGAACCTTCCGGAAGGTTTCGGCTACTGGAATGAACCTTCCGGAAGGTTTTTGCTACTGATGTCGACCTTCCGGAAGTTCTTGAAATTGATCATTTTCATTTAACTGTTCTTTCAGCGACCTTCCGGTAGGTGTATGTCGACCTTCCGGAAGGTTTTTCCCAAAAAATTTTGAAATTTTCAAAATGCTTAGCCATGCTTTTGGGCTTTGTTTTCTTTGGTTCCTATGACATAAATGGACATAAATAGAGGTATAATTGACCTTGTGGATGGTAAATCCGATTAAAAGCATGTGAATGACGTGGTGTCGGGTTATACGACTATCACGAGAATTTCCGCGGGTTGACGGATGGTCAACGGTTAATAAAGGACCCCCGGAAATTTGGGGTGTCACAACCTCAATCACCTTCCCCCTCACATTCGTCTTCAACAAAAACAAATCCATATCCACCACCTCTAAATTCTAATAAAATTCCCTAAAAATGGGAAGCACAAACCCCTCCACTGCCTAGAACCAAAAATGTAGGCCATGCCCCTCAATCACCCGGACCACGTCATCATGTGGCCTGAGGGAGGGCCTATCCACTTGTCGCTCGCACGTCACATTCTTAGCCTTAATGTTCTTCGTGCGAGGGTCATTCCTCTTCTTCTTCCTCTACTCCCTACTGCTGGGGGCCGACTCTTCATCCCTCTTGTGGGACCCAGTTCGCACAGGAGGTGGTGAGCCAGGGCCTATTTGCTTAGTGCGGGCCATCACAATAAAAAATGCCCCTAGGGCGGCAAACGAACAACAACCATCCCCAAAATAACTTTAAAATCCAGAAAGACGAAGGTGTAGGTAGTCTTATCTATTCGAGCCATTGTTTCCAAAATTCCAAGCCTTGAGTGGATTTGATGATGCTTTATGGAGGAAAGAGGGTTTCTGGGGGAAAATAGGTTAAGGATGCGAAGAGGGAAACGGGGAATCAAGAACTTGAGGGAGAAATTTGATGGATTTTAGGGATACCCAGGGTTTCTTCGAATGTTTGGAGGGTTTTGGGAGAGGAGATAATGTTTTTTAGAGAGAGATCAATGAAGGAGATAAAGGGTTTTCCCGAAAATTGTGGTTTAAAACCCTCATTTTTGGAATTCTGGGCAAGTGCTACCAGTAGCTCGTCAGCCTTCTATCAGTAGAAAATCCTTCTGTAAAACTTCGACCGGTTGCTCTTCAGACTTCTACCAATAGAAAACCCTTCTGGAAAACTTCTACCGGTAGCTCTTCAGACTTCTACCAGTATAAAACCCTTCTGGAAACCTTCTAACGGTAGCTATTAACTATTCTACTAGTAGGTCTCCTTTTTGCTGTTTCAGCCATTTTGCTAAGAGCTACCGGTAGGTAATGAGTATTCTACTAGTAGGTGTCTTATCTTTTTGCAAAAAATTTCTATTTTCTAATTCTCACTCCCACTCCTAGTTTATTCAACTCCAAAGAATTCTAATGACATATTTCCTAACTCAACTACCCAAAAACATGATCCATGTTAGTGAACCACACTATATGACTGTGCCCAGATTCATTTACAAATTTGCAATGCGATTTAAGTCTTGATGCTTTCAAAACACATAACATGGAATTTTGATTTCAACAAAGTGAATACCCAATATGTAAAGCACGAAATACAATTAAAAAAGGTATTCCTCTTTCTGTCTCATATCTAAAATTTGAGTAATATTTCCTTATCCTACTCGCTCTGGGCCGCCTGACACAACTTTTCAAACACTCGAACTAATCACACATGAGTTTCATCATAGCTTTAAATGTTACTCTAAAGTATACACCTACGCATTTCCTTTCAAAACTCGTGTAAGTGTGAAATGAACATGCAATTCAAACATTTACTCAATGGAATCTACATTCATTTAGCTATCCAAATTCAACTTTGATGCAATTCTCACCCAGGGTTTCTCTAAAAAATGAATAACTCTATGATTATCCTGGCATGCTCTCCATGTGTATATGTGAGGTAGAATCTTGTGCACAAACCAAAATATACTCACACATAATCCAAAGATGACGTGCATGCATAACAATTGAAACAACCTTGGCATAATCTCATGAATGGAATATTAGGGCAATAGATAGCAAAACCAACTTTTATTTTCATTTAAAGTGTGCTCTCGCCATGCTTTTTCTAGATCATTTATGGCTTTCATAGGTTGTAATGAGGCCTTGGGGTTATAATCGAGCTGAGTGGAATGAAGGGTAGAGGGAGACAAAAAGGGTTATTCTGTGGGCATGACCTTTATTATCAAAAGTCTCATTTTAATAGAATTTTCAGCTTCACACATTCACGTCAACTTTTTGTATTTTTTTTTCAACATTTTTCTTTTCTTCTCTTTTTTTTTTTTTTTTCTTGTTCAACCCCCTTTTTCTCCTTTTTCTTGGATTATTCTCTTCTTTTTCATTCAATGTCATTCATCCCTTTTTTGGGTTTCCTCACAACATTTCTCTTTCTTCATGATTAATCACAGTCAGTCTCGGAACTACCAAGGTGTGGTAATTGTAATCATTTTGCACTGGTTTGGTAAAACATGTGACATGTAAACGAATTTTCAATTAAGACTCAATCACGACACTATGGATAATTTTTTCAAAAGAAAAAGTCTAAGGCTCAATGCAATTCAAAGATGGCCTAAGATCTTCTCAAGAGAAACATGGGAAGGCATATTGGCATTTCAAGAAAAGGTCAATCAACTATCCACATGCACTCTAACCAAAGCACGCATAATGATATTATTGAACAGATTTTTGAATTTGAAAAATTGTTCCTTTGATTAAATGTAAGTTCCCTCCAACAAGGATTGGCACTAAAGCTCACATGGGTACTTACTTCATCTCCACTATATATGTCAAGCTCTAAAATGTGAATCCAATCAGTAAATTTCTGAAATTACACATTCAAGGTGCACTATGGTTGAGTTTGAAAGAAAACACATATGTGATACTCCGGCATAGGATAAACTTCTATGGTGTACTCATGTGTTCAAAGTTCAAAATGAATATAAAGAAATCACAAATCCCATAACAATTTGAATAGGGGAATATGGTTCAACATTCAGATATTTTCCACAAAAATTTTAAAATTTCTCACATATTTTCAACTATTCTATACAAAATTTGGTAGAATATGTGAATGGTGCATTTCACCTCAAAATGGAATTATCAAACAAATTGATGTATCATGCAAATGGTGCATCTCACCTCCTAACTTGAACCATGCATTGTCCTCAATGCAAAAAAAGACATGCAATGCGATGATGGAATTTAAAAGACAAGAAGGGTAAGAGAATACCTCGCAATGAGCTTTTGACAAAAACACTTCTATCTGCACACATCAAGAAAGAGCACTATGTACAAATGAAAGCAAGTAAACAATTTAACTTGTAAAGTAAAGAACAAAGGAAAATAATTGTACACTAATATCTAATTGAATAGTAATGCCTCAACAAGATCCAGATAGACTGGATCCACCAACTCCTCCTCCACTCTTTGAATTTCAAAACCCTTGAAGAATGGTTTAAGTCTTTGGCCATTAACCTTGAATGTTTTACCATCTTTGGGGTTTTTTTATGTCCACGACTCCATTTGGGTAAGCCACCTTGACAGTGTAGAGGCCATCCCATCTCGATCTGTGACACCCCAAAACCCGGGGGTCCGTTGATTTCCCATCAACCCGCGGAATACCCGTGGATACCGGGTAACTCGGTATCGCGCCGTTATGCCCCATTTACCGGGGTCCATAATTTAACAAAATTCGGGCAGAGTCTCCTTTGTACGGGGAGCTCTACCCAAAACTCAACCTGTGCAATATATTTTCACATGACCCATCCGAGGCCCAATATAAAGCAATGACCGCACCGGGTCCATTTATAAGTAAACATTGACCACACCAGGTCTATTTATCCATACTTATAAACATTGACCACACCGGGTCCATTTATCCCTACCTATGTCAAAACATGCAAAGTTGTTTTAACAATAATTCATATAAGTTCTATTACAATTATTTGCAAAAGATTTCATGCCCAAGACATAAGTTTCACAAATGTTTTACATTAACACAAAATAAAGCCACATTCGGCTTTCTTCAAACATGAGGGTCCGAATTGGAGCCATCCACCGGTGTATTTCTCCCACCTGAAATGTGTTCCCGTATAGGGTGAGCCAACGCCCAGTAGAGTATATCCTACAAAGGCTACTCCACACCTTAGATGCATATGAAATGTGTACATGCAACAAACAACATTTAACAACCATTCCATACAAGAATATGCATTCAATGTTGGAATGCTACCATGTCAAGCCATGAAATGAGGTGAGACTCACTCATGCATCTTAACCCAAGTCCTTACCGACTCCTACAACACAATGCAATGCCAATGTGTAGTAACCCCATCAAATGATAGAAAATACATCCAATGACCGTTTGAATTGAAAACATGTATTTGCAAAATCAAATCATTGTTGGATGTCACCCATTGAATGAGAGTTTATGTAATCAAAATCTTGTGTCTCGTTGGGCAACGGATTTTGGATTTTATACCACCGGTTCCGTACACCACACTACACTTTTCCGGAATTTCACCACAGGGGAGTGTATAACCAAGTCGCCGGGTCTTGCACCCGAGGGGGGGATCTACCCCTTCTTGCTATACCCGACACAAGTTTTTCTTTCATGCAGCCATGCGACTCAGTCGGATTTTCAACCCAACTTTCCCGAGCCCACCCATCAATCACCAAGAATGGTGTTTGATTAACCATGCATACACACCCACACTCAAGCCTAAGCCCATGAATGTGATGTCAATGTCATGCTCAATATGCAATCATGCCCAATGAGAAATTTTATCACATGTTCAATATGTAATGGGTGCCATACGAACAATTTCCCATGGCAATTTATATTACAAACATATAAATACCATATTTTGTCACAATGTTAATATATCAAAACATGCATATGTCAACAATTCCTTCACTACAATATCCAAGAATGCTATACATCATTGTGTCATAACAAACTTTATCCACACATAGGCATTTAGCAAACACCATCAAGGCAATCATCATGTTATCACACAATTTGCCCACATAATAACAAGTTACAAGAAAATTTCACAAGTAACTTCCCTAGACCAAATTTAACAAGGAATTTATCTAGGCCATTTCTATATTCCTTTCATGATTCCCATGACTATAGACAAGTCATAACAACTCTATACATCTAACCATTACTTATGACACCATAGGTTAGAAATGAACCAAGGTAGGAGGGAACCCTACCTCTTGGAGCGTAAAACAACCGGTAGAACCTCCAAGAATAAGATTTAAGTCCAAATATTTGATTTTCCCAAAATCCCGTCTTTGGATCTTCGGTGAAATCAGCTCTTTTTGGTATGTACGCGTAGCCCTTGTCGCGTAGATGAACTTTGACTTCTGGACTGACGAATTCCGACGGACGGAACTCCCGGAATCGGCGAAAGAAAACTTGAAAAACCACTTTTTCTCTCTTCTCTCTCCTCACACGGTTCAGCACTAATTTTTAGAGATATTATGTGTAAAATATCTGATTTAGGTCGATATTTATAGGCAAAAATGTGTGGTTCACATCGCACCGCATATTTTCGACTTCCGGCTCCGTTTTTCATCCCGAAACGATCCATTATACCTCGAATTAAGTTCAAATTAATTTTATTTGAACTTTCACTTTTTCTTTAAGATATTTTATAAAAAAATGTTTTTAGGGACCCCTGGAATTTCAGTCGCCACGCAGTCACCTCGAACGACGTACAAAAATCCGACTATCTCGGAATTCAACGAAATTTGACAGGGTGACTCGATTTCGCGATACGAATCCAACGGCGAACTCCGTTTCCTCATCCGAGGTCTAGAGCATGAGTATTTCAAATAAGCATTAAGATAGCAAATGACCATTTTGCCCTTATTCACAAAAATTCAAAATTTACCCGGGTTTCACATTCTTCCCCCCTTAAAATAATTTTGTCCCCGAAATTCACACACACACATACATGCAATCCCATGCATATGCTGCAGTCATGTAATAGTAAATGACTATAAAAATGTACCTCTATCCTCAAACAAGAAAGGATAATTGGCACGTACGGTGTCCTCGCGCTCCCATGTCGCCTCTTCCACTCCCCGGTGCTGCCACAGCACCTTCACTAGCCTCACGGTCTTGCCTCGCAAAACCTGATCTCGGCTATCCATGATACGCACCGATCCCTCCTCGAAGGTCCCATCCGCATCAACAACAAGCTCGCCCCAATCCACCACATGAGTCGGATCTGGGGTGTATTTCCGGAGCATAGAGACATGGAACACCGCGTGAACACTCGATAAATCTGGCGGTATCGCCAACCGGTAAGCGACTGTACCAACCCTCTCAAGTATCTCAAAGGGCCCGATATACCTCGGTGACAGCTTTCCTCGCTTGCCGAACCTGACCACTCCTCTCGTAGGCATCACCTTCAAGAAGACATGATCTCCCACCTCAAACTCTAGAGGTCGCCGCCGTCTATCGGCGTAGCTCTTCTGCCGGCTCTAAGCCGTGAGAAGACGCTTCCGTATCAAGCCCACCTTCTCTGAGGTGTCTCTAACCAAGTCCGGACCCGTAGAAGGTCTCTCTCCAACCTCTGTCCAACAAATCGGAGATCGACATGGCCTCCCATATAGTGCCTCATAGGGTGCCATCTGTATGCTCTCCTAATAACTATTGTTATAGGCGAACTCCACCAAGGGTAAATGATCTTCCCAGCTACCCTTGAGATTTAGGACACATGCCCGTAGCATGTCCTCTAATGTCTGAATGGTCCTCTCAGACTGACCGTCCGTCTGGGGATGAAAAGCAGTGCTCATCATCAGTTGTGTCCCCATGGCTCGTTGGAAACTCTCCCAAAAATGAGTCGTAAACCTGGGATCCCGATCTGATACTATAGATACGGGTACCCCATGCAACCGGACAATCTCCCGTATATATAACCTGCAGAATTCCTCCAGTGTGAAGGTCATCCGCACAGCCAAAAAATGTGCCGACTTCGTAAGCCGGTCCACTATCACCCATACCGCATCATGTCCCCGCGATGTCCGTGGCAAGTGAGTCATAAAATCCATCATGACATGTTCCCACTTCCACTCAGCTACCTCCAATGGCTGGAGTAACCCTGCTGGTCTCTGGTGTTCAGCTTTCACTTGCTGACACGTGAGACATCTACTAACAAAATCACCAACCTGCCCCTTCATCCCATTCCAATAATACTGGCGACGAAGATCATGATACATCTTCGTGCCCCCTGGATGAACCGTAAAACGAGAGCAATGGAACTCCTTAAGGATCTCCTCTCTCAGATCCGCCAACTGAGGAACCACAACCCTTCCTCGATACCGAAGACTACCATCCGAGTGAATGGCCCAGCCCTCGTCACCTATACCTGCCTGTACACGGTCCTGGATGGACAATAGCTCTGTGTCCTAACTCTGGGACTCAATAACCCTGCTCAATAGGGAAGGCGTAGCCACCAAACTCCCCAAAGTACCCTGAGCCGGACCCATATAACATAGCCCGAACTGTCCCACAGTCTCGAGCATCTGCCACTCTCGGGAAACTACACTAGCCAAGACTCCCCGTGACTTCCGGCTGAGTGCATCAGCCACCACATTTGCCTTACCGGGATGGTAATGCAAAGTGAAGTCATAATCCTCCAGATACTCCATCCACCTGCGTTGCCTCTTGTTGAGGTCCCGTTGTGTAAAGATGTACTTCAGACTTTTGTGGTCTGAAAACACCTCGAACTGCTCACCGTATAGATAGTGGCGCCAAGCCTTCAAGGCAAAGACAATGGCCGCCAACTCCATGTCATGTGTGGGGTAATTCTGCTCGTGGTTCTATAACTGCCGAGAACCATAAGCCACCACCCTCCCGGACTGCATCAAAACGCATCCAAGTCCGTCCTTAGTGGCATCACAATACACTGTGTACCTCTGTCCCCTTTCTGGGACAATCAAAATAGGAGCTGAAGTAAGCCTCCTCTTTAACTCCTGGAATGCCTTCTCGCAAGCATCATTCCACTCGAACTTGACCTCTTTCCGAGTCAACCTGGTCATAGGTGCAGCTAGTCGGGAGAATCCTCAATAAACCGCCGGTAATACCCTGCCAATCCCAAGAAACTGCGTATCTCGAAGACTGACTTCGGCCTCTCTCAATTCATGACTGCCTCAACCTTCTCTGGGTCTACGGATACACCCGAAGCTGACACCACATGTCCCAAAAACTTCACCTTAGTCAGCCAAAATTCACACTTGCTGAACTTGGCGTACAACTAATGGTCTCTCAAGGCCTGGAGAACAATCCTCAAGTGACCCTCATGCTCCTCCTCAGACTTGGAGTAGATCAAGATGTCATCAACAAAGACTACAACAAATTGATCAAGGTAGGGTTGAAACACCCTATGCATGAGATCCATGAAAGCCGCCGGGGCATTCGTCAATCCGAATGGCATCACTGTGAACTCGAAATGCCCATACCGCGTCCGAAACGCCGTCTTAGGGATATCTGTCTCCCTAACCCTCAACTGATGGTAACCGGTGCGGAGATCTATCTTGGAGTAGACCCGCGCCCCTCTCAGCTGATCAAATAAGTCATCAATCCTCGGCAAAGGGTACCTATTCTTGATAGTAACCCTATTCAACTGCCGGTAATCTATGCATAGTCGAAGGGTTTTGTCCTTCTTCTTCGCAAATAACACCGGAGCGCCCCAAGGTGAGGTACTCGGTCTAATGAACCCCCTGTCCAACAATTCCTGCAATTAGACCTTGAGTTCTTGCAACTCAACAGGCGCCATCCTATGTGGAGTCATAGAGATGGGCGATGTACCGGGATGCAACTCTATAATGAAGTCTACATCCCTATGTGGAGGTAATCCCGGTAGTTCATCCGGAAAAACATCCTCATAATCACACACAACCCGAGGTAGACCCAACTCCTGTCTCGCCTCGTCCTCCAGGGTAAGGCTTGCTAGCCAACCCATCAACTGCCCGTGCCATCTAGAGTCGTACACGGCTTGGGGAAAAGCATCGTGCTTATCCCCCTGAAACATGAAACAAACCCCATCTGGTGTGTAAGTAGTGACCCGCTTCCGATCACAATCAATGACGACTCGGTGTGCCGTCAACCAATCCATACCAAGGATAACATCGAACTCCGACATGTCCATGAACCTAAGGTCCACGGTGAGTAGAATCCCTGAGATCTCTAACTCACAACCCCGACATATCTGATCAACGCTCACCCTAACTCCTAGGGGAGAACTCACATGTAATGGCTCTTCCAAGGTTTCAACCTCTAAGCCCAAGTCTTTCACACAAGATGCAGCAATAAAAGAATGAGATGCACCAGAATCAAATAGTACTCTAGCCCATAAGCGAGAGAGCATAAATGTAACTTGTATCACCGACTGGTCTGCCGGCTCAGTCTGAGGTATCATGGCGTAGACACGCCCCTGGGTCCCTGAAGTCCCGACCTGTGAGCTCTGGTCTCAACCTCTACCCATGCCTTGGCCCGATTGTGGAATCCCTGCACGCGAAGTAGTAGGGGCCTGAGTAGCACCCTGGAACTGGTACTGGTTCCCCTGGCCCATAGTGGAGTATGAAGGAGTATAGTGAGTCTGTGTGTGCCCCACCGAAGACTGGGGCTGAGATGCCCCATAGCTTTGAGATCCTTGCCTCTGAAGGCAATCCCGCTTCATATGCCCCGGTTGGTGGCAATGATAGCAAGTCCTTTGGCCTGCCTGGTTGGGAGGCCTCTGATTTTTCCCGCCTTGGGAGTATTGACCTTGGCCTTGGCCTTGATAGCCGCGGCCCTACCCTTGATACCTCTGCGGAGCAGAAGTCCTCTGCTTCTTCCCCGCACTAGAAAAAGAGGATTGACCCTCCTTCTTCCTGTCTTTAACACCCGCCTCCCGGATGTTTCGTGCATCATCCACCTCTCTCTCAATGGTCATAGCTGTCTGGACCATCAAGTTCAAGTCTTACAGGAGAAGACCCACAATTTTGCCCCGGATGGACAACTTCAGACCATCCTCAAACTTCCTCACTTTGGCCATGTCTGTGGCCACATAATTGATTAGCACTCAAAAGTAGCATATTGTTACACTCTTTTTGGACTAATTATACTTTGATGGAGTTTAAATGATGATATTTTAGGTTCTAAAGTGAAGGGAAGTCCAAAGGCATCCAAGAAGTACATCTGAGGGTAACAAGCAGCTCCTTAAGGACATAAACTGGAAAAAACGTCACCCAACGTCCGAATGTCCAGTGGAACCCTAATGTCCAGTGAAACCCTAATGAAGACTGGTAGATGAAGACCGGTAGATGAAGACTGGTAGATAAAGACTGGTAGATGAAGAATGGTAGTTGGTTCAATATTTTGGCCTATAAATAGACCCATTGTTGGAACATTTTAAGTAGTAGATTTTGGAGGAGAATTTAGAGAGCAAAATTTATTTCATCTTTTGTAGCTTCCATTTCAATTCATGTATTGAAGATTTTATGCTTATGTTCTTATGGTAAGAGTTCTTTCTTATAATTGTCATTTCTTTATAGCTTTTATATTTACTTGCTTATATAAATATAATGGAAGGCTGAGCCTCCTCTTCTAATTGTTACTTGTATTTGCACACATAAAGAGATATAGCTTATCCTTCGGTTGTGGTGGAAACCCTCCAAGGATAACTAGCTTTCTTCTATTTTATTGTTCATGCATTTTACTTCCATTGCTTGAGCATCCTTCTTCTTAGAGGAGTGAAACTCTTCCACCTTTTTAGTGCTTTACCAAAGCCGGGAAGGGTGGAACGTGATTCACTTGTTCTTTGTCGAAGAACGACTCCTTGTTTAGCTATTTTACTTTAAAGCATTTCACTTCTAGTGCTTGAGCATTTTACTTTGTAACACCTTTTGGGGATGAGTACCATTCATCATTCTAGCTTTACCATAGCTATGAAGGGTGAGTAGTCCTCATTCACTCTTTGGGAAGGGAAGATAGATATGTAAAAGATTAATCCGGACATTATGTTTGTGTATCACCTTTATGCTTAAATGTTCTATACTCCACTTGATTTTTGGGTGATTGAATGCACCTAGCAAAGTGAAGGTACTTTGTATAATCAACGGATCTTTCTATGATAAATGGATGACTCCTACATGGAAAGATCCATTGATTCAAGGCAAGTTCCCTAACTAACTCTTCATGACAAACTTTCAATGTCCACCATTATTGCACTTCATTCCTATCTTCCGATTAATTTGCCGTTGACACGGGAGTTAATTGAGTTATAAAGCATAAACATAATGCACCGGATAATCAACTACATATTCTGATTCCCGAATCAAAGAGTGTTTGTTACATTTAATCATCTTATATTTTGTCTAGAAAAATACCCATTGGAAAGAATCTTACATTCTATCCAAGACTTCCCACAACTTCAAAATCATAATATTTCCAGTTACAAGTCTTTCTCACTATTTACTTCAAAGAACACCAACCATAGTTCCCTGAGGATTCGACTCTGGACTCAAACCGGATTATTACTACAGCTTGACCGCCTGCACTTGGGTGTACACATTTCGGATCAAGTCAATAATCATCTGCGAAACGGGCTAATTCTGTGAACTTAGCCACGTATTCGAGCACCGTCATAGTCTCCTGCCTCAATTCTAAGAACTCCTTGGCCTTTGCATGTTGAGCGGCCACTGGGAAGTACTTACCCATAAAGAGTTCCATGAACTCTGCCCAAGTCATTGCCTCCAAGTTCTTGGAGTCTCTAACCCAATCCCACCATACTTGGGATTCTCCCTCCAGTTGGAATGTAGCTAGTGTGATCTTAGTGGCATCGGAGGTGATCTCCATAGCCCTTAAGATCTTGTCCACCTGCCGGAACCAACGATCAGCTACCATCGGGTCCGCCCCTCCCATGAAGATTGGAGGCTGATGTGCCTTGAACTTCTGGAGGTGACTTGAGCCTCCTTGGCTCCCATTTGCACTAGCTTGTGCAATGGTAGATGTTGTAGCACTAGCATGTGCAATAGTAGCAGCTGTAGCACTAGCATGTGCTATAGAAGCAGCCGCAGTACCAATAGCCTCCATAAAGGCTTGTTGGTCAAAGGCCGGTGGTGGTTGGTTGTTGTCCCGCCCACCGCCTCGGCGTCCTCAGCCACGTCCTCTTCCTCTTGTTGCCATCTATACACACATAAGATCGCAATAGACTAACAATTTAGTACCCCAAAGTTAGGGATCAAACACAAACGTTGAGAATTCTCTCGTTGTCTCCCCTAGTAGAACATGTGTCACATACTAGTAGACGTTTAACCCTTGAACTATCCCGTTCATCCCTTTTCCGAATCCAAGGTTATGTTTTCTAACCCTAGTGTTCCTCCTTTCCATATACATTCTACTATGTATATAATTCACACAACAAGTAACACATAACATGTAGCAAGTAGAGCACATAACATGAAATGCGTATGGAATGCAATGGTCTAGACCCATGCCCCTCAAACCTTAGGTAAATCGTATACCTAAGCTCTGATACCAAACTGTGACACCCCAAAACCCGGGGGTCCGTTGATTTCCCATCAACCCGCGGAATACCCGTGGATACCGGGTAACTCGGTATCGCGCCGTTATGCCCCATTTACCGGGGTCCATAATTTAACAAAATTCGGGCAGAGTCTCCTTTGTACGGGGAGCTCTACCCAAAACTCAACCTGTGTAATATATTTTCACATAACCCATCCGAGGGCTAATATAAAGCAATGACCGCACCGGGTCCATTTATAAGTAAACATTGACCACACCAGGTCTATTTATCCATACTTATAAACATTGACCACACCGGGTCCATTTATCCCTACCTATGTCAAAACATGCAAAGTTGTTTTAACAATAATTCATATAAGTTCTATTACAATTATTTGCAAAAGATTACATGCCCAAGACATAAGTTTCACAAGTGTTTTACATTAACACAAAATAAAGCCACATTCGGCTTTCTTCAAACATGAGGGTCCGAATTGGAGCCATCCACCGGTGTATTTCTCCCACCTGAAATGTGTTCCCGTATAGGGTGAGCCAACGCCCAGTAGAGTATATCCTACAAAGGCTACTCCCCACCTTAGATGCATATGAAATGTGTACATGCAACAAACAACATTTAACAACCATTCCATACAAGAATATGCATTCAATGTTGGAATGCTACCATGTCATGCCATGAAATGAGGTGAGACTCACTCATGCATCTTAACCCAAGTCCTTACCGACTCCTACAACACAATGCAATGCCAATGTGTAGTAACCCCATCAACTGATAGAAAATACATCCAATGACCGTTTGAATTGAAAACAAGTATTTGCAAAATCAAATCATTGTTGGATGTCACCCATTGAATGAGTGTTTATGTAATCAAAATCTTGTGTCTCGCTGGGCAACGGATTTTGGATTTTATACCGCCGGTTCCGTACACCACACTACACTTTTCCGGAATTTCACCACAGGGGAGTGTATAACCAAGTCGCCGGGTCTTGCACCCGAGGGGGGGATCTACCCCTTCTTGCTATACCCGACACAAGTTTTTTCTTCCATGCAGCCATGCGACTCAGTCGGATTTTCAACCCAACTTTCCCGAGCCCACCCATCAATCACCAAGAATGGTGTTTGATTAACCATGCATACACACCCACACTCAAGCCTAAGCCCATGAATGTGATGTCAATGTCATGCTCAATATGCAATCATGCCCAATGAGAAATTTTATCACATGTTCAATATGTAATGGGTGCCATACGAACAATTTCCCATGGCAATTTATATTACAAACATATAAATACCATATTTTGTCACAATGTTAATATATCAAAACATGCATATGTCAACAATTCCTTCACTACAATATCCAAGAATGCTATACATCATTGTGTCATAACAAACTTTATCCACACATAGGCATTTAGCAAACACCATCAAGGCAATCATCATGTTATCACACAATTTGCCCACATAATAACAAGTTACAAGAAAATTTCACAAGTAACTTCCCTAGACCAAATTTAACAAGGAATTTATCTAGGCCATTTCTATATTCCTTTCATGATTCCCATGACTATAGACAAGTCATAACAACTCTATACATCTAACCATTACTTATGACACCATAGGTTAGAAATGAACCAAGGTAGGAGGGAACCCTACCTCTTGGAGCGTAAAACAACCGGTAGAACCTCCAAGAACAAGATTTAAGTCCAAATATTTGATTTTCCCAAAAATCCCGTCTTTGGATCTTCAGTGAAATCAGCTCTTTTTGGTATGTACGCGTAGCCCTTGTCGAGTAGATGAACTTTGACTTCTGGACTGACGAATTCCGACGGACGGAACTCCCGGAATCGGCGAAAGAAAACTTGAAAAACCACTTTTTCTCTCTTCTCTCTCCTCACACGGTTCAGCACTGATTTTTAGAGATATTATGTGTAAAATATCTGATTTAGGTCGATATTTATAGGCAAAAATGTGCGGTCCACATCGCACCGCATATTTTCGACTTCCGGATCCGTTTTTCATCCCGAAACGATCCATTATACCTCGAATTAAGTTCAAATTAATTTTATTTGAACTTTCACTTTTTCTTTAAGATATTTTATAAAAAAAATTTTTTAGGGACCCCTGGAATTTCAGTCGCCACGCAGTCACCTCGAACGACGTACAAAAATCCGACTATCTCGGAATTCAACGAAATTTGACAGGGTGACTCGATTTCGCGATACGAATCCAACGGCGAACTCCGTTTCCTCATCCGAGGTCTAGAGCATGAGTATTTCAAATAAGCATTAGGATAGCAAATGACCATTTTGCCCTTATTCACAAAAATTCAAAATTTACCCGGGTTTCACATTCTTCCCCCCTTAAAAGAATTTCGTCCCCGAAATTCACACACACACATACATGCAATCCCATGCATATGCTGCAGTCATGTAATAGTAAATGACTATAAAAATGTACCTCTATCCTCAAACAAGAAAGGATAATTGGCACGTACGGTGTCCTCGCGCTCCCATGTCGCCTCTTCCACTCCCCGGTGCTGCCACAGCACCTTCACTAGCCTCACGGTCTTGCCTCGCAAAACCTGATCTCGGCTATCCATGATACGCACCGGTCCCTCCTCGAAGGTCCCATCCGCATCAACAACAAGCTCGCCCCAATCCACCACATGAGTCGGATCTAGGGTGTATTTCTGGAGCATAGAGACATGGAACACCGCGTGAACACTCGATAAATCTGGCGGTAACGCCAACCGGTAAGCGACTGTACCAACCCTCTCAAGTATCTCAAAGGGCCCGATATACCTCGGTGACAGCTTTCCTCGCTTGCCGAACCTGACCACTCCTCTCGTAGGCATCACCTTCAAGAAGACATGATCTCCCACCTCAAACTCTAGAGGTCGCCGCCGTCTATCGGCGTAGCTCTTCTGCCGGCTCTAAGCCGTGAGAAGACGCTTCCGTATCAAGCCCACCTTCTCTGAGGTGTCTCTAACCAAGTCCGGACCCGTAGAAGGTCTCTCTCCAACCTCTGTCCAACAAATCGGAGATCGACATGGCCTCCCATATGGTGCCTCATAGGGTGCCATCTGTATGCTCTCCTGATAACTATTGTTATAGGCGAACTCCACCAAGGGTAAATGATCTTCCCAGCTACCCTTGAGATCTAGGACACATGCCCGTAGCATGTCCTCTAATGTCTGAATGGTCCTCTCAGACTGACCGTCCGTCTGGGGATGAAAAGCAGTGCTCATCATCAGTTGTGTCCCCATGGCTCGTTGGAAACTCTCCCAAAAATGAGTCGTAAACCTGGGATCCCGATCTGATACTATAGATATGGGTACCCCATGCAACCGAACAATCTCCCGTATATATAACCTGCAGAATTCCTCCAGTGTGAAGGTTATCCGCACAGCCAAAAAATGTGCCGACTTCGTAAGCCGGTCCACTATCACCCATACCGCATCATGTCCCCGCGATGTCCGTGGCAAGTGAGTCATAAAATCCATCGTAACATGTTCCCACTTCCACTCAGCTACCTCCAATGGCTGGAGTAACCCTGCTGGTCTCTGGTGTTCAACTTTCACTTGCTGACACGTGAGACATCTACTAACAAAATCACCAACCTGCCCCTTCATCCCATTCCAATAATACTGGCGACGAAGATCATGATACATCTTCGTGCCCCCTGGATGAACCGTAAAACGAGAGCAATGGAACTCCTTAAGGATCTCCTCTCTCAGATCCGCCAACTGAGGAACCACAACCCTTCCTCGATACCGAAGACTACCATCCGAGTGAATGGCCCAGCCCTCGTCACCTACACCTGCCTATACACGGTCCTGGATGGACAATAGCTCTGTATCCTAACTCTGGGACTCAATAACCCTGCTCAGTAGGGAAGGCGTAGCCACCAAACTCCCCAAAGTACCCTGAGCCTGACCCATATAACATAGCCCGAACTGTCCCACAGTCTCGAGCATCTGCCACTCTCGGGAAACTACACTAGCCAAGACTCCCCGTGACTTCCGGCTGAGTGCATCAGCCACCACATTTGCCTTACCGGGATGATAATGCAAAGTGAAGTCATAATCCTCCAGATACTCCATCCACCTGTGTTGCCTCTTGTTGAGGTCCCGTTGTGTAAAGATGTACTTCAGACTTTTGTGGTCTGAAAACACCTCGAACTGCTCACCGTATAGATAGTGGCGCCAAGCCTTCAAGGCAAAGACAATGGCCGCCAACTCCATGTCATGTGTGGGGTAATTCTGCTCGTGGTTCTATAACTACCGAGAACCATAAGCCACCACCCTCCCGGACTGCATCAAAACGCATCCAAGTCCGTCCTTAGAGGCATCACAATACACTGTGTACCTCTGTCCCCTTTCTGGGACAATCAAAATAGGAGCTGAAGTAAGCCTCCTCTTTAACTCCTGGAATGCCTTCTCGCAAGCATCATTCCACTCGAACTTGACCTCTTTCCGAGTCAACCTGGTCATAGGTGCAGCTAGTCGGGAGAAGTCCTCAATAAACCGCCGGTAATACCCTGCCAATCCCAAGAAACTGCGTATCTCGAAGACTGACTTCGGCCTCTCTCAATTCATGACTGCCTCAACCTTCTCTGGGTCTACGGATACACCCGAAGCTGACACCACATGTCCTAAAAACTTCACCTCAGTCAGCCAAAATTCACACTTGCTGAACTTGGCGTACAACTAATGGTCTCTCAAGCCCTGGAGAACAATCCTCAAGTGACCCTCATGCTCCTCCTCAGACTTGGAGTAGATCAAGATATCATCAACAAAGACTACAACAAATTGATCAAGGTAGGGTTGAAACACCCTATGCATGAGATCCATGATAGCCGTCGGGGCATTCGTCAATCCGAATGGCATCATTGTGAACTCGAAATGCCCATACCGCGTCCGAAACGCCGTCTTAGGGATATCTGTCTCCCTAACCCTCAACTGATGGTAACCGGTGCGGAGATCTATCTTGGAGTAGACCCGCGCCCCTCTCAGCTGATCAAATAAGTCATCAATCATCGGCAAAGGGTACCTATTCTTGATAGTAACCCTATTCAACTGCCGGTAATCTATGCATAGTCGAAGGGTTTTGTCCTTGTTCTTCGCAAATAACACCGCAACGCCCCAAGGTGAGGTACTCGGTCTAATGAACCCCCTATCCAACAATTCCTGCAGTTGGACCTTGAGTTCTTGCAACTCAGCAGGCGCCATCCTATGTGGAGTCATAGAGATGGGCGATGTACCGGGATGCAACTCTATAACGCGTCCTCTTCCTCTTGTTGCCATCTATACACACATAAGATCGCAATAGACTAACAATTTAGTACCCCAAAGTTAGGGATCAAACACAAACGTTGAGAATTCTCTCATTGTCTCCCCTAGTAGAACATGTGTCACATACTAGTAGACGTTTAACCCTTGAACTATCCCGTTCATCCCTTTTCCGAATCCAAGGTTATGTTTTCTAACCCCAGTGTTCCTCATTTCCATATACATTCTACTATGTATATAATTCACACAACAAGTAACACATAACATGTAGCAAGTAGAGCACATAACATGAAATGCGTATGGAATGCAATGGTCTAGACCCATGCCCCTCAAACCTTAGGTAAATCGTATACCTAAGCTCTGATACCAAGCTGTGACACCCCAAAACCCGGGGGTCCGTTGATTTCCCATCAACCCGCGGAATACCCGTGGATACCGGGTAACTCGGTATCGCGCCGTTATGCCCCATTTACCGGGGTCCATAATTTAACAAAATTCCGGCAGAGTCTCCTTTGTACGGGGAGCTCTACCCAAAACTCAACCTGTGCAATATATTTTCACATGACCCATCCGAGGCCCAATATAAAGCAATGACCGCACCGGGTCCATTTATAAGTAAACATTGACCACACCAGGTCTATTTATCCATACTTATAAACATTGACCACACCGGGTCCATTTATCCCTACCTATGTCAAAACATGCAAAGTTGTTTTAACAATAATTCATATAAGTTCTATTACAATTATTTGCAAAAGATTACATGCCCAAGACATAAGTTTCACAAGTGTTTTACATTAACACAAAATAAATCCACATTCGGCTTTCTTCAAACATGAGGGTCCGAATTGGAGCCATCCACCGGTGTATTTCTCCCACCTGAAATGTGTTCCCATATAAGGTGAGCCAATGCCCAGTAGAGTATATCCTACAAAGGCGACTCCCCACCTTAGATGCATATGAAATGTGTACATGTAACAAACAACATTTAACAACCATTCCATACAAGAATATGCATTCAATGTTGGAATGCTACCATGTCATGCCATGAAATGAGGTGAGACTCACTCATGCATCTTAACCCAAGTCCTTACCGACTCCTACAACACAATGCAATGCCAATGTGTAGTAACCCCATCAACTGATGGAAAATACATCCAATGACCGTTTGAATTGAAAACATGTATTTGCAAAATCAAATCATTGTTGGATGTCACCCATTGAATGAGTGTTTATGTAATCAAAATCTTGTGTCTCGTTGGGCAACGAATTTTGGATTTTATACCGCCGGTTCCGTACACCACACTACACTTTTCCGGAATTTCACCACAGGGGAGTGTATAACCAAGTTGCCGGGTCTTGCACCCGAGGGGGGGATCTACCCCTTCTTGCTATACCCGACACAAGTTTTTCTTTCATGCAGCCATGCGACTCAGTCGGATTTTCAACCCAACTTTCCCGAGCCCACCCATCAATCACCAAGAATGGTGTTTGATTAACCATGCATACACACCCACACTCAAGCCTAAGCCCATGAATGTGATGTCAATGTCATGCTCAATATGCAATCATGCCCAATGAGAAATTTTATCACATGTTCAATATGTAATGGGTGCCATACGAACAATTTCCCATGGCAATTTATATTACAAACATATAAATACCATATTTTGTCACAATGTTAATATATCAAAACATGCATATGTCAACAATTCCTTCACTACAATATCCAAGAATGCTATACATCATTGTGTCATAACAAACTTTATCCACACATAGGCATTTAGCAAACATCATCAAGGCAATCATCATGTTATCACACAATTTGCCCACATAATAACAAGTTACAAGAAAATTTCACAAGTAACTTCCCTAGACCAAATTTAACAAGGAATTTATCTAGGCCATTTCTATATTCCTTTCATGATTCCCATGACTATAGACAAGTCATAACAACTCTATACATCTAACCATTACTTATGACACCATAGGTCAGAAATGAACCAAGGTAGGAGGAAACCTTACCTCTTGGAGCGTAAAACAACCGGTAGAACCTCCAAGAACAAGATTTAAGTCCAAATATTTGATTTTCCCAAAATCCCGTCTTTGGATCTTCGGTGAAATCAGCTCTTTTTGGTATGTACGCGTAGCCCTTGTCGCGTAGATGAACTTTGACTTCTGGCTGACGAATTCCGACGGACGGAACTCCCAGAATCGGCGAAAGAAAACTTGAAAAACCACTTTTTCTCTCTTCTCTCTCCTCACACGGTTCAGCACTGATTTTTAGAGATATTATGTGTAAAATATCTGATTTAGGTCGATATTTATAGGAAAAAATGTGCGGTCCACATCGCACCGCATATTTTCGACTTCCGGCTCCGTTTTTCATCCCGAAACGATCCATTATACCTCGAATTAAGTTCAAATTAATTTTATTTGAACTTTCACTTTTTCTTTAAGATATTTTATAAAAAAATGTTTTTAGGGACCCATGGAATTTCAGTCGCCACGCAGTCACCTCGAACGACGTACAAAAATCCGACTATCTCGGAATTCAACGAAATTTGACAGGGTGACTCGATTTCGCGATACGAATCCAACGGCTAACTCCGTTTCCTCATCCGAGGTCTAGAGCATGAGTATTTCAAATAAGCATTAGGATAGCAAATGACCATTTTGCCCTTATTCACAAAAATTCAAATTTACCCGGGTTTCACACGATCGAAATTTTCCTTGGAAAATGGAGAGACGAGAATTATAAAAAAACACTTTTTGGCCGGGCTCGAATGTCTTTCTCAAAATGGATTTGTCAAGGAAAATTTTGGCCCTTTCTTTGTGAATCCTAGAGCTCTCGTATGCATCTCTACGAATTTTCTCCAATTCATTTAACTCCAACTTCCTATGTTCCCCAGCTACTCTCAAGTTGAAATTCAAGGTTTTTATAGCCCAATATGCCTTGTGCTCCATTTCCACCGGCAAGTGACAAGCCTTGCCGTAGACTAGTCTATATGGAGACACACCAAGAATGGTCTTATAAGTAGTGTGGTAAGCCCACAAGACATCGGTCAACCAGAGTGACCAATCCTTTCAATTTGGGTTAACCATTTTCTCAAGTATGCTAGTTATATCCCTATTGGCTAACTCGACATGGCCATTAGTCTGTGTGTGTTACACCATATTTATGCATCAAAGAAGAAAATGGTCTATTGCAAAAATGTCAGCCACCATCACTTATCATTGCACGAGGTATCCCAAACCTAGAAAAGATGTTTTCTTTTAAAAACATGAGCACGACTTGGTGGTCATTGGTCTTGGTTGGGGTTGCCTCTACCCAATTGGACACGTAGTCCACTACTAACAAGATATAAAGGTAGCCAAAAGACATAGGGAATGGACCCATGAAATCGATGTCCCAACAATAAAAATTTCAAGAACAAGCATGGGGGAGAGGGGCGTCATGTTTCTACGGGTCACACTTCCCAATCTTTGACACCTATCACATTGCTTAAAAAATGAGACACAATCTTTAATCCATGTAGGCCAATAAAAACCACTTTGTAAAATCTTAGCTGAAGTTTTCTTGGAAGAGAAGTACCCACCACATGCTTCGGAATGACAGAAAGAGAGGACATCTCACTCTTCATTTTCCAGTTCACATATCCTTATGATTTGATCAGGACAATATTTGAACAGGTACGGGTTGTCAAAATAGAAGTACTTCACATCCGCCATGAATCTTCTCTTATCATTAGGGCTCCAACGTGGGGGTATTTGTCCTGTGGCAAGAAAATTATAAATTTCGGCATACCACGAACAAATTGAATGGATAGAAAATAGATGCTCATCAGGGAAAGAATCAGGGATAGGGATGTGCTCTTCGGCGTCTTGGACAAAAAGCAGTGATAAATGGTCCGTCATCACATTCTCGACTCCCTTTTTTGTCCTTGATGATTAGGTTGAATTCTGGAAGGAGGAGGATCCACCTAATAAGTCTCGGTTTAGCATCCTGCTTAGAAAACAAATACTTCAAAGCAGAGTTATCGGTGTAGACTACTACTACAATAGGTGAACCAATGATATATGACCTAAATTTATCCAATTCAAACACTACGACTAGTAACTCTTTTGCAGTGGTGGTGTAATTCATTTTTGCTTCATTTAGATTTTTGCTAGCATAGTGTATTACATACGACCTTTTATCTTCCCTATGACCTAGCACTGCGCTGACCACGTAATCAGTCGCGTCGCACATGAGCTCAAATGGGAGTTCCCACTTGGGTGGTCGCATGATTGGAGGTGAGGTAAGCATACTTTTAAGTTTTTTGAAAGATGCCTCACAACCATCCGACCACACGAATGGGACATCCTTTGCTAACAAATTCGTCAAAGGTCTTGCCAATGCACTAAAATCCATAATGAAACGGCGATAAAAACCTGCATGGCCAAGAAACGACCTGATGTCCTTTACTACCCTTGGAATTGGTAGGTTTGAAATCGCTTCCACTTTGGACTTATCCACTTCGATTCCCTTTGCAGACATGCTAGCACAATCCCTTGCGTTACCATGAAGTGGCATTTCTCCCAATTAAGTACCAAAATTTTCTCCTCACATCTCTCTAAAACTTTCTCCAAATTCCCCAAACATCCTTCAAACGAGTCCCCAAATGCTAAAAAGTCATCCATGAAGATCTCCAATCTTTTCCACAATGTCACTGAATATCCCCATCATACATCTTTGAAAAGTTCCAAGGGTATTGCATAAACCAAATAGCATTCGGCGATAGGCATATGTTCCGAAGGGGCATGTGAATGTAGTCTTCTCTTGATCTTCCAAGGCGATCTCAATTTGATTGTAGCTAGAGTAGCCATCCAAGAAACAATAAAAAAGATGTCCGGCTACCCTTTCTAGCACTTGATCAAGGAATGGTGGGGGAAAATGATCCTTTAGAGTGCATGAGTTAAGGTTCCGGTAGTCAATGCAAACTCTCCAACCGGTGACCATCCTTGTCGAAATCAGCTTATTCTTCTCATTGACCACCATCGTCACCTCGGACTTCTTTGGTACCACTTGCGTGTGGCTGAACCATTTATTGTCAACAGTTGCAAAGATAAAGCCCACGTCAAGTAGCTTGAGCACTTCATATCTAACCACATCCTTCATGGCGGGATTGAGCCTTCTTTGTGATTGTTGGGATGACTTGGTGTCTTCTTCGAGGTAGATTCTATGAGTGCAAATGAGAGGGCTAATTCCCTTGATGTCTGGCTATGGTCCAACTGATGACTCCTTTATGCTTTCTCAAGACTCGCAACAATTCCTCCTCTTGCTTTGGCTCAAATGACGAGCTTATAACCACTAAACATGTTTGATGCTCCCCCAAGAATGCATATTTCAATGTGGACAACAATGACTTCAACTCCAAAGTGGGTGGTTGCACTGTTGATGGAAAAATCTTATTTTCTTGTGGCAAGAGTTTTTCAAATGTTGGGATCCAAGTCCCTACCCCTTGTACACTCTCTGGCTACGTATTATCAATAGACTCCTCCTCCTCCCACTTGGTATTGCACATAAATTCCATGTGATGATCCACCAAAGTGTCAATCCTATTGACTTCATGAACCTCCTTGTCATCCCCTTGTTGCTTGCAAAGGTTGAACACATTGAGATCCATTGTAATATTTCCAAATGCAATCTTCATTAGAACATTCCTACAATTTATCATGACATTAGAAGTAGCAAAGAAAGGCCTACCTAATATGACAGAAATCTATGATTTAGGATTAGCAACGGCATGAGCATCAAGCACAATAAAAGCAACGGGAAATAAAATTTGTTCACTTGGACCAAAACATCATGAACTACTCCCCTTGGTGTTCTCATGCTTCGATCCACTAGTTGAGGAGTGATAGAGGTTGGCTTCAACTCCTCAAGCTGTAATTGTTGATACACCAAGAAGGGTAGGAGGTTGACACTTGCTCCCAAGTCTAGCAATGCTTGCTCCACACGGCAATTCCTAATGGTTATGGCAATGGTAGGGTAGTCAAGATCCTTGAACTTCGGTGGTGTGTTTGTCTTCAAGATGGAGCTTACTTGCTCGGTTAAGAATGCTTTATTGTGCACATTCAACTTCCTCTTCACGGTACATAAATCTTTCAATAATTTTGCAGAAGGGGGGATTTGC